>CM077808.1:84694252-85294252 GCA_039764185.1 Tamarix austromongolica
AATTATAGAAAATCGAGACTAAAATTTGGATCAAATACTAATCGATTCTAGCCTAATCAAACTGTATAATTCAAGGTTTTAGCTGAAATGGAATAATTAGGACTACTTCTCACTATTTTCCTAAATCCCTTAAAATTTTAGACTATTTTTTTTATAAAAAAAAAACTTAAAATTACTTGTCACCATACACTTACATGCTAAGTAAATAAATGTTGGACCTTTGTTCTCATTGTCACATGTTTGAAGCTTCATTTAAGCACATAATGCACATGTATTCTTAGTATTCATCATTTCCCCTACGTTGAGATAAAAACAAGGGATAGATATTTCAACAAAGTTAATTAACAACCAATTAATTCAATTGTTATAAACTTAAATGCCAAAAAATATTCTTTGATAATTGCAAATTGAAGTCTAACCATGGGACGAAAAATGTGTATATTATCCATCTAGTCCTTTAGGTCTAGATAATAAATTTTTAGGTATTGGAGAAGAACGATAGGATATTCAAATTTTATAAACTTATATATTTAAGAATATAATTTTATATAATCTTATAGGTCTCAACTAAAATTCAATTTATTAGGTATGGTTTGGTCTAATTTTTAGATACGGCTCTCTTGTTGCACACCTTAGTTGAAAGCAGTAGGTTAAGGGTAGAAAAGAAACATACCATTGATTCCAATATTGATCTTTCACCACTCCTTGATTATAAGCAAAACAAACATGAAAAAACACATTAACAAATTAGTTATAAAAACGATTAATAATATTTGATTAGTTTTCAAAGTATTCTACATGGTATAATAAAGGACACTGTAGAGGTTGTGATTTTGATAAGTTGCATGCGTGAATCCATATATTTTTTTGTTAGGCAAAAGGAAAGTTATATAACTATAAAAAAACATATTTTCTAAGAATATAAATATGATCAGTAATATTCAAAACTCAATAGACTTTTATTGACAAGTCAGATAAAAATAATATCAATTTGATTTGATCACATATATGGATACAGGTAAAAAATCCAACAAATTCAAGTAAAAATGAGGATAAGAGGTTTCCACATTGTATTTATTTATCATACCTATTATTTGGAAAATATATGTTTACTCGGCAGAAAACGTATATTTTCCAAATACCAATATTACTCTTATGTCTATTTAATCTCTCACTCTTTGGCATCTCTCACTCTCCACGACTCTCGTATTCTCTCACACTCTCATACAGTCTCTCACATCATCTCACACTCTCTCATCTTTCAGTTGCTCAAATATCACAAGGTAAGTAGATGATTTTTGCTAGGGTTTGTTGGGAGAGAGGCTAAACGACGCTTGATACCAGTAAGGAAGGGGAATAAATGACACGGGATGTTAGTGGGGGGGGGGAAGTGGATGGGGAGGATAGATCACCCAAATATACGGTTGGTCAGGAGATGGGATCGGCAGAAAATGTCGTGGGAGGGGAGTGAAATCGACAAACACTGTTGTTAGGTGGGGAGGGATCGATAAAGCATGCGATTGGGGTGAGGAAAATATCAGTCAAATATGTCATTAGATGGAGGAGAGGATCGGCAAAAAATTATTTTTGGTCTGGGGAAGGATCGACAGAACATGCCGGTGGAATTAGGAAAATATGTTGTTGAACAGGCAATGGGATCAATAGAAAATGTGTTGTTGGATGAGGGATGAGATCGATACAAAATGTCGTTGGGGAGGGAAATGAATGACAGAAAATGTCGTGGGAGGGGTGTGACATCGGCAAAAACTGTCGTAGGGTGGGGGGAGGAGTTGCCAAAAAATGTCGTTGGGTGGATGATAGTGGAAAAAATTGGTAAATGTTTATAAAATCATTATTTCCTGTGTATATGTTTATATTTTAATTATATATATTTATATATTGATTAGATCCCTATAGATTAGATTCGTTATATTTTTATGAAATTTTTTATAATAAATTAGATATATTTATATTTTTATTATATTTGTTTAGTTCGCTAATTTTTGTAGAAGATATTGGATAAATTTTGGTGGGGTCTGGTTTCAAAAGTTTATCCTAGGGTATAGGTTTTGGAAGAAACACTGGAGTATGAGTAAGGGATTACCAGTGTGATGAGTTTTATAAGATACCATTGGAATTGAATAATAAAGTATATTTTGTTGTTATATTATTCTAAACTACTACTAGCAATTAATAAAATTATTATTGATGTATTTTGATTTTATAAATGTCTAGTTGTTACTTAAATTAATATAAATAGAGGATTAGTTTAAGAAATTATAGAACTTTAAAGGTGTTAGGAGACATAAGTGTTTAAATAGATGTTATATAGATACTTATTTTAGTTTATTAGGTTTATTAATATTTATGTAGGATTATTTTATAATGATGGATATTTATAATTTTTGTTAAGTTTGTTATATTACATAATTTTTGATAGTTTATTGATAGTTTGTTATTTTAATTCATATATTTAGAGGACTTTTTTATAAGATTATATAAATTTTCTTTAAATATTTGAACATTTTTTATAATACTTATAAAATAAATTGAACGGTGTTGTAAAAATTAATATAAAATGTAATAGATCAATAACATTTTTAGGTATAAGGTTGGGCATATATATCTCTTTAGCTATTATAATATGGGTTAATATTATCATTATATAACTTTAAAGGTGTTAAGAGATTTAAGTGTTTAAGTAGATGTTATATAAATATTTATTTTATTTTATTAGGTTTATTAAGATTTACATAGAATTATTTTATTATGGTTAGTATTTACGATTGTTATTGAGTTTGTTATATTATACATTTTTTTATAGTTTATTCATAGGTTTTTATTTTATTTAATATATGTATAGGAATTTTTTATAATATTAAATAGAATTTATTTAAATTTTTGAATATTTTTTATGATGTTTATAAAATAAATTAAATGTTGTTGTAAAAATTAATATAAAATACAATAGATTTATAACTTTTTTAGTTATAAGGTTGGGAATATATATCTTTTTGACTATTATAATATAGGTTGATATTATAATAACTAACGATTATAATTGTTATATTATACAATTTTTGATAGTTTATTGATAGGTTGTTATTTTAGCTACTATATTTAGATGACTTTTTTATAATATTATATAATTTTTCTTCAAATTTTTGAACATTTTTTAATGACGCTTATAAAATAAATTGAACGTTGTTATAAAAAGTAATATAAAATGCAATATATCAATAACCTTTTTAGTTATAAGGTTGAGTATATATCTTTTTGACTATCATAATATGGGTTGATATTATAATAACTAACAGTTACATTACTCTAACCTATGCGTTTACTTTTTTTTTACGTGATGTCTATTTACCTATGATTCATACACTTAATTTTAATTGACTTAGTTTTGTTAAATTCAGATGAGTTGTTGTAACACCCCGAATCGATACGACTACGCGAAGGCTACGTTGAAGCTCTTGCGGACCAATCAAATGACCCCACATATCAAGACAAGTCCTTTCAGCACAATTTTTCTCCGCTCATGTGCTTCTTGAAATTTTTTTAGAAAATTTCCTAAACTTTTCAGGAGAGTCACCAATCCTAAAATTTACTCCATGGTCAACACACTTAACTGTAGAGTTCTTATGACCGAATCACCAAAAGGATGGTATACCATGTTTATATAAGTAGCAACATCTATCCTTATAACACTCCGCTCATTTTAGGGTAATACATTCACCTCCACTCAAAGAACGCAATGTCTTTATTAAGCCTCAACCATAAACTATCTCAATACAATTTATCCTAAGAATCACCCCGCTAGGTGGCTGGCTGGCTCATCCAAGTTCAATTCACAGTTCTAGTTTCGCTCTAATACCATTTACAACACCCCGAGTCGATACGACCACAAAGGGGCTACCTTAGAGCTATTTTGACTAATTGGCTAGCCCCATAAATTAACTTGCGTCCTTTTGGTGCATTCTTTCCCCACTCATGTGCTTCTTGAGAGAATTTTAAAACTTCACATGAGGGTCACCCATTCTAAAAATTGCTCAACGACTAACACACTTAATTGTAGAGTTCTTAGGATGGAATCACCAAAAGAATGGTACACCATGTTGATATAAGTAACCAAATCAATTCTTATAACACTCCACTCAATTTGGGGTATTACAATTGCAAATAGGAAAAAGTACTAGATAAAATGGAGGGTCGTCATATTACTACTTCTTCACTACATAACAAAAATGCTACAGAACAACTTACTTTGATAATTCATCTGAGAAGTCTTAGAAAAACTCTTATTAAAGGATTATGATGAGGTAAAAAATTTATCCAACGAAAACCAAAAGAAACTATAAAATAATAATAATATGAAGAAGATATCAAATAACTAAGGTCTAGTCATCATGGTCTACCATTCTAACATTTGCAGACTATGCAGATTGTCTATTATTTGTGGTCGATGCAGGCATTTTGGGGTACAGAGGTTTGAGGTACGTAGGTTTTCCATTATCTATAGAATATGTAGATTTTCTTACACCAATGACACCAAATGACAAGAGAGTACCATCATCATCAACCTATCTAGGTGTTCTAGGTGGTTGTAGATCATCATTGGAGTTACCAGTATCATTTACTCACATGATCGATCAACCATCCTCATTGGCATATGCATGTCATGATGATGATGATAGAGATGATGATGATGGTGATGCTATTGAAGATGAATGTGTTATACAATTGATGGATGAATGGTACTTACCTAGGCCACGTCCTGGGGGGTCCATTTATCCTTGATTTGATCCCAAGATTTGGCGGTTACACCACTTTAGATTTATAGTTCGAGAAGGTAAGTTTAGCGTATTTATTATCTCTCATTTTATATTTAAACTATTATGTATTCATTATGTCTATGTCTTTTATTTTTTAGGATTATAGTTGTCCAAAGATCCACACTAGATGAGAGGTGTTAAAAAATTTTCTTAGAAGCATTAATCAAATGATGATCCCTCTTATACGTTAAACTGAATTGTCATACCTTCCAATCTGCAAATTTGAGCACGCCAACATGTCATTTATATGAGCGTTTATAAAGACACGCCAACAAATTTCATATGTCATGGGGTGAGATGATAATCACCCTTATAGATGTATATCGTATACTAGGGGTAAGAGTTGATGGTCCTCCATTACATTAAGAGATGATAGCTGACACACGTGGCTAAATGATTGGTGTATTGGGTGCCTTTTTATTATGGATTAAGAGTAAGTGAATGAAGTGACTCAAAAGGGTATGTTTCCATTTAAATGGTTATAAGAAGTATGTGAAGCATACTAGTTAGGGGATGAGGCAAAAACGATTGGATACTTATTATGGTTGATCGACCTATCATTATTTGTTGATAAGTCATTTGATAAATTTGTTCCGTACAATATCATCTTTCTCTAAGATCTTAGGCTTGTTGAAGGTTATGCAAGGGGGTGCAACCACACTTAATTTTCTATATCAACAACTTAGTATGGATTCTAGAGCTGACATTGCTTAGATATCAGAATGTGTCACTCTATTATAGATAATTTTATAATTATCATATACATAGTACATACTTGGATTCATTAGTTATAATTCTAACAAATGAATATTATAACAGACATAAATTTATAAATACTTTTCTAGATTTGGAGTGGCATGATCCTATTATGATCCTGACTAAACCCCTTGTATAAGGTGGTTTGTGGACATAAAGTTGACAATAAATTAGAGACGCTCAATTACTTTCGGTCTAAGATTGATTTTATGCCCGCATCAAATGTATGCTCAAAGTATAATATTCTTACTATATTTATTATAATAATATCTATATTTAGTTTTTTTTTTGTCATTTGAGATCTATATTAAGTAGCTGATCCATATAGCGGTATAGGCATTGTTGTATGACATTATATCATGATTGCTTACACTGTTTAGAGAAAGTGGAATCGTATTGCTAGATAGAGTGACACGCCAATTTAGATATATGTAAATGATTCCTAAGGAGCCTATCAAACCCACTAAGAACATATATATAGGCCATTCCCTCGAGAGATACAACTTTCATTACTCACACATGCTTCTCCAATGGTTCTTGAGGCATGAACACGTATCGAGCCTCAATGTTTTTGGACCATAGACTCAATACACATGGGATGTGACTCATGATTATATGGACTAGTATGTTTCTAGAACTCATAGTTATATGTTGGCAATAATAGAGGAATATTTGGCTATGCATGAAAATGATGCGTATGAAATTCTAGTCGAAAGACGCCCTAACTGTACACATAAAACTCTTTGACGTTTCTATTGGAGGGTGAGTCAACTCCAAATTACCATAAGCCAGTTACATGCATTGAAAATCTTGTGCATGATTTAGGAGTTACTGTAAATGAGCATGGGTGTTTGCATTGAGCTTGATTTATTGCTATATAGTTATGTACTTTGATGCAAATATGCTTGTTACAATTATATAAAGTAGTTTTTATTTTATTTCATGATTAATAAAATATCATCCAACACACGTTAAACACATCAAACACTGAGATAATTAAGCCGAATAACATACAAGTATATCCGATTACCATAGGTCAGATACTTAAGCTATTATAGAAGGGTAACAAGGAAATAAACACAAATTAGCAAAAAATCATCATGTAGATATTTCAAAGGTTAGATACAAATAAACTATGAAAAAATTAAAATAATTATAAATAAAAGTTAATTCTAAAGATAGATGATACACGTAAATCAACCAAAAATCATTTTTCAACATGTTTTAATGGTCAGATACAAATAACCTAAGAAAAAATTATGGGATCCATTCTAGATAAAATTTGAGTCCAATATGTAGTAGCTCATGTCTTGAACAAACCATATAATAAATAAAAATTTATCATGTAAATGTCTCAAAGGTCAAAAAAATTAAACTAAGAAAAAATTATAACAATTCTAAATAAAAGTTGAATATGAAGATAGAGGATGTGGTTCTTATGTGACATCATGTACTGGAGAATACCATTATTGGAATCTTGAAAAATATATAGTATTCCATATTGAAATGCTACTATCACGATATTTTTTTCAATTTGTATGCAGTGGTGGGAGTTGAAAATTACCTAAGAGATACACCTGTCAAAAAAAATTATTATAAGAACTGACATTGATATAAAAAAAGAAGACATAAATCATCCACATCCCGATATATAGTGACTCTTTTCTTGAAAATTTCATATAATCAATGAAAATTCATCATTTACATGTTTCAAATGTTAGATGAAAATAAACTAAGAAAACATTACAATAACTATATATAAAAGTTGAGTCTAAATATAGAGGATGTGGTTCTTGTTTGCCATCATGTACCAAATAGTGTTGTTGTTAGAAGATTGAAGAATAAAGTATATTCTATATTGAAATGTTACTATCATGGTATTTGTTCCAATATGTATACAGTTATAAGAGTGAAAAATTATCCAAGAGATGTAAAAAAAAAAATTAGAAGAAATGGCATTGATATGGAAAAAAAGAAATAAAGCATCCATATACTAATATGTAGTGATTCATGTATTGCAAAAAACATATAGTCACTTCATTTTCAAGAACTTGAAATCTATGTTGTGCCACTAAAGGTAGGAATGAATTTGATGTAGGAGAATCCCCTACATATGATAAAAATAATCTATTCATAAATTTTTCTAAAGTTAGGAAAATCTAAAACTATCCTTACTTGGACCAATGTATGCGCTAGATTATAAGGAGTCGTGCAAGCCATGCAACAATAAAAAAAAAAGACATAAACTCACCAAATTTTCTTGGATTAATTAAGGCTTGAATATGGCTCAAAAACATGGCTTGAAAAATCCATGCAAACACTTGGCCAAACCATCCAGCAAGCATCCCCATAGAGCACCTATTTTTGAGATTCAAGCATACATCCTCTTCCTTTTGTACAGCAAAATTTTGGGTTAAAATTGGTAATTTCCAAGACCTTTATTACCATGAATTAAGGGTACTTGATGGCCTAGAGAAAATCCATGGAATCCGGCTAAGGAGGAGTCATGGGGAGGGTTTACTTTCTCCATTTAGTTAAACATAAGCAAAAGTGATGTACTAGTATTTTCTTTCTTATAATTTATATTTCCTATGTCCTATTATTAGCTTGTAAACCTAATTTATCAGCTAATGCATGGGAAAAGAGGTATGGGAGACTCAAAAGATTAGCCCCTATGCTGATTGTTTGAGTGGGTTTATTCCTACCATAGTTAGCATACATTAGAGTAGTGTTTAGTTAAGTTGAACCCTTATGGTTATCTAAGGGTTGGTTGTAATTATCTCAACCTCTTAAACTCTTTATATGAGTGTAGAGATGAATGTAAGGGTAGAAACCCATTAGTATTATGTAGACTAAAGTTTCGAATGCCTACTCTCCAACAAACATAGTGTATGATTTATTATTATCTTCCAAAATATTACATTCTTTATCTTAAGAGTTAATACCTTAAGTAGTGATTGTAAGTATTTCATCTTAAAGGTTACTTGAAGATAAAATCTTTTTCCTATATCATATTCTCTTCTATTTTTCTCTTGTGATGGAGCTAAACCCAAGTTCCATTAGCAACTCTTAGTAAGACCCAATTTGTGTGGCATTTTATGCATTGAAATTGCACACATTCATTGAGTAGTATGCAACAACACATAGTAATTGGTTGCAATTACGACTAATATCTAGCATTTCTATGTTGTGTGCCATTGGGTTGGCCCTTCCCATTGAGCAGTAGTATAGATAACTTTATCAACAGTGTCATATACAAACACATTCTCGTATAATTGTTGTCTACCCAATATCTCATGATATAAGTCAGTACGGATCTGAACCTACTAATTATCATATCTTAGCATAATATATGGCATTGCTCTGAAACCATAACTCCCATCTCCTAACACATTATACCAATTAGTAATATATAAAGCTATATGTTAATTTATTTCAGTTGCATATGGAAATCGTAATTGGTTTAATGACAAAAATGTTGATTGATCCTTGAATTTGACCTCGGGCCTACAAATTGGTTCCCTTTGAGCAGAGTTCATTGGGTAACCCTTATGCTATTGTACTAGTGGCTCCCAAAGAGGTGTTCTCTAAGGAACTGTAATATTAAATCTCTCTCTTGCTAAGTGATTCTATATCGCTAATAAATGGCTCGTAAAAACTTCCATGTAAATATAGAGTAAATGAGGTGCAAACTCTATTGGTTCTTGCGGTGCCAACAAATTAATGAGATCATCTATGTTGAGTTTCTTCCAAAGTGGATAAATAGATGATAGAAAGATTGACATGTAGTTATGACTATAGGTATTAATCTTATGCGTACATGGTATCTCATATATACGATGCATAAAACATTTGTATAAATCATCATCCGTACCTATATATTTACTTATTTGACACTCTTTGTTGACTGACTTTATTACATATAAAGCAAAGTGACCTCTTAAGTTGATGTAAAGGACACTTGCAGTGAAATGAGGAGTATTGGACTAAGACTTCTCCGGTGATGTTTTGATCTCATCATGTTGCAGTTTTAGGAACATGTGTATTTGTTTTAATATTATATTGAAGTTATTTCGTGATGTCTCTAAAAATCTCTTGAATGATTCATGAGTACCTTCAACCCCGTTGACAATAAAATTAGTATATCACTTTATTAGTAGAAATAAGGAAAATAAACTATACTAGGAGATAAAGTATAAATCATACCTATTTATTGTAATTTGATGGGTACAAAACACATCACCGAAGAAAAACACAAATAATTTTGTTTTATATAGTTGTAGCCAATTCATCTTTAGATATAAAATTAAGCTATACTTGTTTATGTAATATTCCTTCAATGAAAAGATTGGTTCCTTATATGTTCGTTCATTAATGAAATCTATCATATTTTTCCATCGTGACATAAAACTATGTGTGAATGATGAACGACCAAAGACTTTCTTGCACTTTTCCTCTACATTCTTATTTACATGAAACCTACATAATAAATATTTTCAAGTGGAAAAAATACATTATTATTTTCAAGTGGGAAAAATACATTTCACAACTGAAATGAGATCAATTTTCCTATTGGTAATAATGGTGGTTGGAAGTATAGATGGATCCATTAAGGTCTTCGACCTCTTGAGTACCCACAAATCATTTTCTTCCGTTTCAGATGACATGCATGCACATGGAATGTTCAATTTAAATTGTGTTGGTATTAGTCCAAAAATTTCAACTAAGGGCATCCCATATCTATTCATCTTATATATACAATTGATTTGTAAAATAAAAGAAACTGTATGTAAAATATTAATAGGTATAGGATGAGAAAATAGATGTTATCTTATTACATTTGATTATGTCTCACTTTGATACCATTGAAAATAATGATTTGCAACTAAAATATTCATCACATGTTGTAACGTTATTTGACCATCCATTTATTTTGAAATAAGCTTCTATTGAGCTTCATAAACATATCTTCTCATACTTACATTTCCTTCAAATTGCTTTTGAAGAAGTTGTATGATTTTCTATGGCTTTACGTTAGTCGTGATAAGTTTATCAATAAATTGGACTACATTATTTATCAACTTATCCAAAACAACATGTTATTGTTCATAATATGCCAATTTTTGATTGTGTGTCACATTCCTAATTATCACCTGCCATCATCTATTATTATTTTCCACACCAACAATAAAAAAAAGGGATAATCAATCCTTTAGTGTCCATAGGTCTAGTATGTTTGTGTTCCACTTATTTCACATCTTTTAGAGACTCTGTCTGCCCTTATACTATTTCCTTTTCTAGAACCCTTGCTAATCAAAATAATCATATGACTTCTACTCATTTATTTAGTCCATAATATAAGTTCTTTATGATTATCGAATATTCGATCTGTTAAAAAAAACTCTAATAAATTTGGGTCCTAAACCATATATTCATACGTTCTATATATTGGAAAAAGAGTTGACCATAATAATATAATAATAATAAGTATTAATTTAAACAAACCAAATTTATTGACACAATTTATAATAATAAAAAAATCATTTTACCTCTTCATCTAAGTTGTAATTAATGTTTGGAGAATCTATTTGTATTTCTTATGCATATCTATAGCTTGTCGAAATTTTAAATCCATCATCATAGTACGTCGATGTAGTATCATAATAGTAGTAGTGTTGCCGACCTCAAAGAGTACGTAATATGCATGTGTTATGCCTATTTCACATATCCCCTTTTATCCTACCACAAAAACCATAACCCCATTTATTCGACTAGAATTCGACACCACCATCCACAAGAAACTCAAGCACTCTATTGAAATCATTGACTCGGCTATGGTGCCTGCTGATTCTACAATGGTCAAAGCAATTCATATTTAATATTTTGATGCTGGGTTGAATATGGAGGATGACAAGGATGAACAAATAGACAATCCCTGGATGTGAGAGTTCGTGTTCAAGGATATCTTGTAGGGACAAGTCAAGAAAAATATTTATTCCAATTTAGATGATGAGGGATGGAAGGAGATTGAAGTAATGGATGAAGAAGACTGCGTTGATGATCCAAAAATCCTTAATTATAAATGGGAACAAATTTAGTTGTCTGCCAAAGAGAAAAGGAAGTTGTAGAGACCTTGGAGGTGGTCCTTCATTATTAAGCCTCTAGGATGCTTGATGCGATATGAAACAGTCTGCTAGAAGGTTCATGAGTTGTAGTCTTTAGGGGGAACCTATGAACCTGTTGATTTGAGAATGGGTTTTTTCCTTATCAAGCTGTAAAAACGGTCTGATTTTGAGTACATTCTTAATGATGTTTCATGGATGGTTTATGGTCAATATCTGACTATGCAAAATTGGATGCCATACTTTTGAGTCTCCACCGCTTCAATCAACTATACTCTTGCTTGGATTGAAATCCCTAAAATTCTTGTTAAGTACTATGGGGTTGAGGAGAAGCTCATGTTGCTAAATTCATCAAAATTGACTCAAAAACAAATAGTGGGTCCCGAGATAGGTTTGTACAGCTTGCAGTTCATATTGACTTGAACAAACCCTTGCTTATTAGGATTTACATTGGTTGGTTGATATAAAACATAGAATATAAGGGGCTTAGAATGATATTCTTCTAATGAAAAATAGTTGACCACATACAGTTAAACTGTCCAGAATGCATTCTTGTAGTAGGAAACTATCCAACAAAAATTGGTGTTTCCCCGGCAACGGCTCCAAAAATTGGTGTGTCTGTAGCTGACACGCAATTTAAACCCTCTTGTTGTCACTTGTAGCACTGATAAATAAGGGTATCGTTCTAGGCCGGAGATTGAGAGGGCTCACCTCTATCTAACTAGCTTAAGAATAATAATAAAAATAAAAACACTAAATAACACAAAATAAATAAATAAGAAAAATACTAATGGGGGTTATAAAAATAATAAAATAATAAAAGGAATAAATAAAATAAAATAAACTAATAAAAATAATGGGAAACCGCAGATATGAGAAATATGTTAGGGAAATTAAAATCCCCCACTAGATTAGGTCAAAATATAATATTAATTTCTAAGTCATCTTTTAATCATGAGAATGAGATCGACCAAGTTGTATATCAAAAGTAGGTCCATACACCTTATATTACTTCCCTTAATTAATTAATACGACAAAGCGTCAATATTAACCCTATTAAATACTAGCAGTATAGCAGCAACAAGCGGCTCCTATATTTAACTAGATTTAATGCATTAAGTATAATTGGAAGACTGTCAATCTAAGTACCCAAACTAGTACAGAAAGCATGTCTAGATGTATTTCCTTTCTTTGATCCACAAGTATCGAAACGTTTTACTACTTTGGTTAGAATCACAAAACTATTAGGTGAATTGTTATCTAACCCAGCTGCAATTTATACATATAAATTCTAATATATTTAGATAGCCACCTAGCAGGCAAATAATCCTACATACTATCACTTATGAGGAAACCAGAACAAGGCATGCACCAAATAAATTATACTTGACATAATTATACATATAAACTATAGCAATTAAAATAGAGTCAAGAAACAATCTCACGAAATAAAGAAAATAAAATTATATCTCAAATAATAATCTAGGGTTTCAATTTATTCCCTAAAAATAAATAATCAGTCAGCCATAATTATAGAAATAATTACATAAAAATATATATGTAAAATATAAATTAAAATAAGAGAAAGAAATAACCAGAATTTATTTAAGATAAAAGATCAATAATTTATTTAGATAAAAATTAATTTTATTTGAAATAAATTCTACTGGTATCAAATTTCCTCTTATTATCTCTTGTCGTTGCCTTTATTTCCGTGCACTATTTCTTTTTCTTTTTCTGGCTGACGGAGGCTGCTCTGCCTCAAATTCCGTGCACTCCTGATGTGTCTGGAGGCTTCTTTTCTGCGTTTCTCTACCGCGCGCCCTACTCCCCTCCTGTCGTACTGTCGTTGCCTAGCCTCTACAGCCTCCTCTCTACGTGTAGCCTCTCTCTTAATTTCATCCCTGACGTCCTTTTATTTTTGATCTGCGCGACTGACTTCTCCGCCACGTCAGCCCTGTGTCACCCGGCTTCTTTGGCTTCGTTTGCTTGTTTCCAAGCCTTCGGGCCTTCGGCCTTTGGCCGTTGGTCCGAAGGTCAAAATATTTTTTTTTCTTTTATTTAAAAATAAAACCTACAAAATAAAATTTAATAAATATTAATAAATAATATTTTATTCTAAATTTACTTAACTTATATCATTTTAGCTTAAATAATAATATTTATGCAAATTTTACCACTTAAGCATAAACTAATAATTATTCACCTACATTAGTTAAATAAAATATTAAAAATTAAGATTATAAGGATATAAAATGTGTCAAAATATGAACTTATCAGAGGCTTAGAATGATATGCTTCTAATGAAAAATAGTTAACCACATACAGTTAAACTGTCTAGAATGCATTCTTGTAGTAGGAAACTATCCAATACAGTGGTAGCGTTGCTAGTGGAGGGGTGATGAGTACATATGCATGTGTGAAAGAAGAATCCAAACCATAAGACCTATGGATGCTAGTTGCTGGGAAATGAAAGCATCGGTAGATATCTTGACGCCAAACAGATTTAACTATAAGGAATTACTCTACTATGAGTAATAAGAGGGATTAGCTACAAAATAATCAAGGTAATATTTTAACTTCTTGTTTTAATGCTCTCAAAAATATAGAGGAGAATATCAAAGAAGATGATAATCAATTAGTTGTTGATTTCACGGATAGGGACGTTGAGGTTGATAATGGGGTTGTGGCACAAGGTGTGGCTCCCCCTAATGGGCCACCTTGCTAAGATATTGAGCCATAAAAGATGGCTTGTTTGTCCACTTGGATTGAAAACAAGTTCTTCAAGGATTGCTATTATATCAAACGCTGTGCAAACTAAAGTTGTAAAATTAGGCTCAAGCTCTGCTACTGACAAGGGTACTAATCCCAGCCATGAGCCCAGGAGACCTCTTGCCAACATTAAAAACCAAAATGAGGTTGACTATATGGGTGGTGGTAATGTTGGACCTGGAATGTCTTGGGGTGGTACACTGTTCCCTGGTGAAGGAGTGGGCACTAAAGGCAAAAGGCTGAAGAAATAGGAAGAATTCAACTAAACCAAGTTTCATTATTATCATGAATAAGGCTTGTATATTCCTGTTTTGGAATGTCAAAGGAGTAGACAACTCAACCTTTCACACTCACTTTCTTTAAGAATTTCAAGAGGAATAATCTCAGTTTAGTGGTATTAGTTGAAACAAAAAAAATAAAATAAGTGGAGCTAAGGTAGATGAGGCTATTTGTAAACTCAAGTTCCATGTGAGTGTTAGAGTAGAAGCATGTGGATTCCAAGGGGGTATTTGTCTACTTTAAATAGATGATATAGTTTCAGTTGAGGTGATCAAGGCCTCGTCCAAACTGCTACATACCCACATTCAGCTGCACACAGAACAAAATTTGTTCTTTATTGGAATTTATGTTTCACCCATTCCCATTATAAAAGATGAATTATGGGGGGACCCTGTATCATTATCAAATTCAATTAGCATTTTTTGGCTTGTGGGAGGGGATTTTTAATGATGCATCTTCCCCGGATGAGTATAAGGGTGGCAGTAGTAGTGGGCTCATGAGCCATCGTGTTTAGTTATGTGATTGCCTCCACACCTATAGGTTATTGACTTGGGTTTCTCAGGATCTAATTTTATATGGAGAGGTGGCGTCTAAGGTAGAATTGCTTCTTTATAGATCGATAGAGTGGTAGCTACTCATGGATGGTGTTTGTAGTTCAAGGAAGCATATGTTTAGCATCTGGTATGTACATACTCCGATCATCACCCTATATTGCTTACTCTCTTGGGTGACAATATATCTTCAGTGCTGAGCTATAGGTTCTTTTTTAAAGCTACTTGGACCTCCCACCCCTCTTTAAACATAATGATAGCAGATAACTGGAAGGGGAAGGAAGGTTTATATGACAGTCTTAGCTCTTATAGCGATACGTTGAAGAGCTAGAACTTTTAATGTTTCATAAATGTTTAAGCATGAAAGAGGAGGGTATTAGCCAAGATTGAGGGGATCTAAAGAGTTTTAGTGGTCGGGTATTCAACTAGCCTCAATCACTTGGAGGTTAAGTTGGTTAAAGAATATAATGAAATTACTACATAAGAGCACATTTATTGGATGCAACACACAAGAGTGTAACAATGCCACCCTTTAAGACAGAAACACTCATCTTTTTCATACGGTTGTAGATGCTAACCGTAGACATAGTATGGTGACAAGTCTATGTGAAGATGATAGCTTGTGGGTCATAGATAAAGGGGACATGATGAATCTGGTGTTTGATTTTTTCAAGCATCTCTTCACTACAAATATGGTCTATGTTAGAGAGCATGGGCTTCTCGTACACTTCTAAGAGTTTAATGGAACTGAGAAGGAAAAGTTGAGCTGGCCTATTTGGATATTTCCCTTAAAGAATTCAAAAATGTAAAATTTTCCATTGGTGCTTTGAAAAGCCCTAGCCTTGACAATTTTAGCTGTATTTTTTATCATAAACTTTGGCATGTGGTGGGATAAGACCTATATCTTTTGTTTTGGATACCTTTAATCAAGGCCAATTTCGAAAAGAGATTAATGTAACCTTGATTTCTCTTATTTCTAAACTAGAACATTTAACCCATGTTAAGGAATTTAAACCTATTAACCTTTGTAATGTCTCTTACAAGGCGATCACCAAAGTTCTTATTGTTCTTTTGAAGCCTATTATTATCTATTTGGTAGGTGAGGAGCATATTAGCTTTTGGTCTGGGAGATAAACCTAGGATAATATCATCATTACCTAGGAGACTATGCATTCGACGTGGAGGAAGAAAGGCAAAAAGGGTGTCATGGCCATCAAGGTGGACCTTGAAAAGGCTTATGATCGACTTTCTTGGCATTTCATTAAGGAGAAGTTGCACTTGATTGGGTTTTCAGTTGAAGCCATTATGTTATGCATTTCTACCCCTTCTATCAGGATCCTATGGAATAGAGAACTCTTGAAGCCCCTCATGCCTTCTTGAGGAATTCAACAGGGTGACTCCATTTTCCATATATTTTCATTTTGTGTGTGGAAAGACTGACTCATTCTGCAAGGGACGAGGTAGAAGTTGGTTGTGGAAACCTATTTATTTATCCAGAAGAGGTACTATGATTTCCCACCTATTTTATGTCGATAACCTTTTGTTTTTTTCATATGCATTGGTCTCACACATTAGGTGTATCGTGAATTGCCTACATGGTTTTGGTTATCCCTTTAACTAGTATGTCAACATTAATAAGTCTTCTATTCTTTTTTCTCCCAACACTCCGAGAAGTTTGGTTAGGGAAATATCCTCAATCTTAGGTGTAAAAGTTGTCTACTCTTTGGATAGATGCCTTGGTGTTGATTTGTCGATGGGATGACAACCAAGATCGTTCTTTGAACCAATGGTTGATAGAGTGCTTAAAACCTATTTTCTTGGCAACCTAAATTGATCTCTATGTCATGAAGAGTTACTCTCTATCAGTTACTAACACGTGGTATCCCCTCGTATGCTATGGTCACTAATCAACTTCCCAAGCATATAAACTTGCTCCCGGATAAGAGTAATCGAAGTTTCATTAGGGGTAGCTCCATTTCTCATCAAATAGTCCATTTGGTTGTATGGAATCATCTATGTTGGCCGAAAGATAAGGGTGGTATTGTTTTGTGGAGTATGAACACTAACAGTAGGGATTTCATGATGAAATAAGCATGGGAATTGTTAACTAACTAGGGTCAGCTTTGGGTCTGATTCATTGGAGAGAAATATAATTTTGATGGCACCACTTGCTCTTCCACTTTCTTTAGTAGTTTTTCAACACTATGGAGGAACATCGTGAGGGCTATGGAGGATGTTGATAGTGGCATTAAATGTGGATTGTGAATTCTGGAACCTAAGTCAAATTTTAGGAAGATTGGTGGATAGAGAGATTTAGGAGCGGGGGTTTATCCTCCACTGGTATGCTTTTTGTTAAATATGCATATGATCTACAAACCATGGACAATATGCCGTGGCCCTCACGATATAAATTCATATGGTAGCTTTGTATCTATCAACATATCAAGGCCTTCGCTTGGCTAGCCGGTGAAACAAGCTTATGGTGAATGTTAACAAAGCCTGTAGAGGAATTGATTGTGATCTGGGTTGTGCTAGATGTGGACATGCTACGGACGATAATCTCCATGTTTTATGGTGTGACCCAATTAGTAAGGAGATTTAGGTCCACCTTCATGCCTATAAAATGAACCAGGAATTTTTTAAAAATAACTTTAAAGATTGGATTTGGTGCAACATGTCCAAATATAAGGCACCAACTCCTCCTGATCCTCCCTAGTGTATTATCTTTGTGGTTACATGTTGGTGACTCTGGTTTTAGAGGAATAAGAAAATCTTTAATGATCAAGACATTTCCCCCCTATAGCATCTAGTTGGATTAAGAAATTTGTGGAAGATGATGTTTGGGCATTGCAATCTATCAATGCTGTACAACACTATTCTGGCACACGAAAGACCGTGTTTATTGGATGGGATCCCTTATTGACAGGTGTCTTGACGGTTAATGTTGATGAAAGCGCTTTCTCTAATCCTAGTATGATCTCTGAAGGTGGTGTAACTTGAGACACATTTGGTAGATGGCAGTTTGGTTTCACAACTAACCTAGGTTTTGGATCAATTCTCACTGTAGAATTGTGGGCTATTAGGAATGGACTCAACATAGCTTTTGGTCGAGGATATCGAAGGCAATCGTTTCCTACAATTCCTTGGCTACTCTCAAGCTAATCAGTGGTCATACACTTGATTATAGTTCTCAGTCAAGTATTGTGGAAGCCTATAGTTTACATATGAGAAGATTTGATATGTGTTGTGTCACTCATAACTTTCGAGAGTCAAATCATGTTGCTAATAGAATGTCTAACTTAGGGTACGATCTTCTCTATGGTTGCCAACTGTGTGAGGAACCTCCCCATGTAGTTAGAGAGCAATTGATGTTTGATGCTAGTGGTGGATGTAATTTGAGGAACGTGTTATTGTAATCTTTGTGGCTAGTTTTTTGGCATGATTAATGGATAGCCTCCCCCCTTTACATGCAATATATATATATCAAGGTTCTGAATCCATTATCATAGTTCATTGGGGTTCTGAACTCTTCATAGCTTGTTGGAATTTTAAATTCGTCGTAGTTTGGAGGGCTTCCAAATTTATTATTCATTGTAAGTGTTTAAAGAAAAAGTAATTTAAAAATTTATAGGAAGATTAAGTAATGAAGTTGGTTTTTGAAAAATTTATATCGAAACTTTTTGTTGTTTTCTCTACGACGAAGAATGATAATGAAAGAAGATTATATAAGTACTCGAATGGTAAGAAGCGGAACAATTAATTTATATAAGGAAAAATATTTTTTTTACCCATACTTATGTCCATATATTATATCCATATCTTATATTTCTGCTAATAAAAGTTATGTGTCTTATACCCTATAAATATTTATCGTGCTTATTAGTAACCTGCAAATATTTGTTCCTCTTACCCTATACATATTTTTCATATTCAAAAAATATTTTTTTGAAATGTATAAGGATAGGTAGGATGGAGGGGGAAATGATAAATACTGTCAGTATAATTATATATACCCATATCCTGTGTTTATGTTGATAAAAATTATATCTCTCGTATGCAAATATTCGTTGTGTCTAATATAATTTTTTAAAAATGCATGATTTGATAATGAATCGGTTTAGCATGAATTACTGGTGAAAAATGAACGACACAGAGTTTCGATAGAAGGAAGTAGAAAATGATAAAAATATTGATAGAGTAAGAGGAAGATGATGAGAAAATGACACATGATGCTAATAGAGAAGGAGACGTCAGAATGAGAAATAACATTGGTAGGAGAAGTGAAACAACATAAATTGTTGGCGAGGAGAGAGAAAACTATATAAATTACCGGGCATTTTGGAATTTTTTTTTCTATGGAATAGAAATAGCTTTTTAAAAACGTTATCTATATATATATAAAAATGAAGTTGTCTAGCAGACAATATACAGACAAAATTTTCCGCCTAAACTATATCATTTATTACTAATCATAAATTACGGCTGCCATATATTATTGCTAATTAATAAGATAGAATAATTAATATAACTATTTATTAATATAATGTGGCTATTCATCTCCTATGTGCATTGAATGTATATAACTATTCATTTGCTGCACAACAATTAATTTTAATAAAGTATTAACTATATATTTTCTAATCACATATTTTTTTAATTAATTATCCGAACATATGTAGAAAACTATACATTTCTTACGTATTAATTGAATTGTCGGACTATTCATCTCTTGCATATTAATATATAAATAATTAATACATCAAAGTGCATATTTATTTGCTTCACATGCATATATCCATTAATACAATGCGACTAATTATCTCCTATGTGCAGCAAATGCATATAAATATTCATTTGTTGTATATATGTCGAATAACTAATTTTAATAAAGTATTAATCAAATATTTTTTTTAATTAATTACCTAAACATATGCAGTCAACTATTAATTTCCTGTGTATTAATTAAATTGTCAAACTATTCATATCCTACATAATAATATATAAATAATTGAAAAATAATTAATATACCAAATAAAGTGCATAAACCAGTCAACCAACACATATACATCTGCTGCCATTAATACAATGCAACTTGCAAATACATATAACTAATTTTAATAAAGTATTATTTTTTTCATTTTTTAAAGGTTAGATCAACATCAATCGAATATGATGATGATGATGATGATGATGATGATGATGATGATGATGATGATGATGATGATAATAATAATAATAATAATAATAATAATAATAAATAAAATTATTATTTATTATTAATAATATGACTATTATTATTAATATAACTATAATAAATATGAGATTAATATAATTATTACTAATATAATTATTTATATAAATATAACTAATTTTAATGAAGTATTATTATTATTATTATTTTTTTTTAAGGTTAGATCAACATCAATCAAATATGATGATGATGATGATGATGATGATGATCATGATGATAATAATAATAATAATAATAATAATAATAATAATAATAATAATAATTGTTTATAATAATAATTTTATTATTTATGATTAATAATATGACTATTATTATTAATATAACTATAATAATTATAACTATTAATATAATTAATACAAATATAATTATTTATATAATTTTGATAATTACTATTATGATAATTTATAATATAATAATGAATATTAATATAATTGATTATTACTATTATGAATATTATCATGATTAATAATATAATTATTATTAAAAAAACTAATAACAGAACAACAACATTGGTTATTATATAAAAATAGAGTTGTTTGGCAGACAATATACAGATAAATTTTTCTGCCTAAATTATACCTATTATTACTAATCATATATTATCATTGTCATATATTATTATTAATTAATAAGGTTAAATAAATGATGAAATACTCCTGTGTATTAATTGATTTGTCAAACTATTCATCTTCTATGTTGCATAACAACAAAATGATATTCATCTCCTGCGTATTAATTGAGATATTCATCTATTGCACATCAAATTTATATAACTATTCATCTTTTGTCATTAATACAGCATAATTATTCATCTCCTATATGCAACAAATACATATAACTATTCATCTGCTGCACATATCTCGAACAATACATATTAATCAAGTATTAATTAAGTATTTTATTAATTAATTACTTGAACATATACAACCAACTATTCATCTCCTGCATATTAATTAAATTGTTAAACTATTAATCTCTTATATAATAATATATAAATAATTAATACACCACCCGTGCATTGCACGGACAAATTTAACTAGTTTATTTTAATTACATAGTTCATCTTTTACTTTTAATTTTAAAATAAAAATATTATTGTATCTGGGTTTAAATTGTCATTTTACGCTAACCCTACTCTCTAGTCTCTCCCAATTCTGTTCCTGAAGATAGACATCGACTGCTTGTCTCGAGTCCTCACTCCTCGACATTGACTCCACTGCTCTCGTCCGGCGTCCTCAATTCGCTGCGCTGTGCCGCCGTATGCCCGTTTCTTTCGTTAGCTGCTCCTCTCTCTATTCGCTGTCGGCGCGTCGTTCGTTGTTCTCATAATCGCCACCATATCGTCGTTTGTCTTCCATTGAGGTTGGTTTCACTTGGCCATGGTTCAATCCATCGATCCATATACCTTTTAGTCTTCTGTGAATAGTTTGGCTCCGATACATATCTTCAATACTCGTTAGGTCAAGTTTAGTTGTATTTTAGTTTTCCTTCCAGAGGCATTTGTTGTGTTTTTGCTACTTGTTTTCTTAGTAATTATGAATGAAATTCCGGAGGCATAGTGGATTTGCATATTTTATCTGAATCTTTTATTACTGAAATTCCATTGTTGCGCAAAGTCACTCTTGGTTGGTAGTTTCTATAGATGACACGTTCTGAGTGAAATGGTCCGCTGGAGGATGCTGTCTTGATGTGGGATGTTTTCTGTGTTTTCTTTTTGTTGTAAAATACGTATTGGCCTGATCTGAAAATTACGAACATCCACCTAGTAACGGCATGATTGAAACTGGACTGGTTTCTCGTGATGTCTCCATTTTTTCTTCATCCAAGATAGCTGTGTGCACCAAACTTGCACGTTGGAAACTTGATATTGCTGGAGCAGGTTGTTTGTTTTGTTGATATTTAAAAAAAAAAAAACCACCTGAAAGTTTTAATGGGTAATGCCTCCTCCTCTAGGTAACAGCCTATCTGTAGGTTAACAGTTATTTGGTGTACAGATATGAATGTGCTAGTGGATACTTGTTCAGTTATGGTTACAGTTATGGGTACGGATATGGGCGTGCAAATTCTTATTATGTTCGGGAACAGGTTTGGGATGCCCTCCCTGGTTACATCCTTATGTTTACTATTGTTGTCAATCGTCATACTCATACATCTAACCTCTGCCACTGTTCTATTACCTTACTCCTTTGTCAAGCTCAACTAAACAGGCAGCTAAAAGTGTGTATGTATGAAGTATGAACCTGACAGTGACAGGCTTTGTGTTTTTCTCTGATTGCTATTTCCTGCAATGCACCATGCTGCTATACGAATTAGGCCATGCATGACAAATAAACTCATAGCACACAGCAGACTAGGACTATTAAAAATTCTGGTATCTGTAAAATAGATCTTGTTCTCGGACTTCTGAGCAAAATGGAACTGTTGAAGAAACCAATTTTGAATTGTAACCACGGTAGGAATTAGGAGTTTAGTAAGACTTTGAAATTCACCTTCCCAATTTTATGCATAAAATGGATCGTTAAACCTATTGTGGATGCAACCCTTATTTCCTTCACCGTGTAGACTCATAGCGTGTAGCAAAGTAGGACTACTTTGCCAAACTTAATGAAAATTGTGTCCGTTTGTGTAACCTTTACCTTTTCCTCTATCGTTTGTGTTCTGTCTCGTGTCCCTTCTCTGCCTCTTGCTCATCAAACTTCCCAATCTCTTTCACCATCAATTCCTCCATCTCTCTCGACTGTCCAGGCTCCAGCTGTTATCTCTGTCTCGCAAGCCACTACTGCTATCAGTGACATTTTTATTCCTAACTTAATAGAGAGAGAGTGTGTGTGTATATATATATAAATATATTTTGTTTTCCCCCCCTACTGTTTTGACTTCTTGTTTGACTCATTAGTTCTATATCAGTTTAAGTTTTGATCCCAGTTTCTATTAGCTTTAAGACAACCTTTTTACTGTTACTGTTGAGTGGTGATTTTATTGTGAGACTTTATTTTGGAATCCGATGAGCAGAGAGCCACAATACTTAAATTATTACGCCAAATTACTAGTGAAGAACCATTGAACACTTGAAGTTCTTGTAGTAGGGCTTGAATATGAAGCATTTTAGTATCTACATTGACAAGAATTTTAAGCTCAACAATCGACACTCTGGTATTTAGAGCATTAGGCTATCAAGTTTTGTCCCAAATAGACACAAAAACCACTTGTAGTTGTAGATATTCTATCATTTTGGTCATTAGCCGGTTCTGCATCCCTTAACTCTGATAGGCATGGGAGACTTGAGCATTGTAAGGTAAGACCTTTTGATGTTCCTAGCAAGTGACCTTGCAACCAAATGGTCTCTTATGAGTCTCTCAAGTGGACTGCAATGTGCACAAGGATGAATTGACATATTCTCTATGGTTGTACTCATACAATTAAATATTGGTCCGGATACACAATATCGGCTAATATTTATCGTATTTTGGGTTAGTTGATATGTGAAATTGGCAATACGTGACAACTTTAGAATTTCACGTATTTATCGGTGATATATCGGCTATCGATTGATATTTGCCGATATTTATTGGTATTTGCTAATATTTATTGTGAAAAAAAAAATCATGCTGCGACAACTGCGATATTAAATATCGTTCGCAATTGTGACTGCGACCACAATTTCATTGCTTGGTTGAACTCCTTTGCTTGTCACGGACAAAAATAGCCAAAGCTCTAAAAGAGTTATTTAGCACAAAAATTAAGCCAATTATAGACTGGGAATAAGAAGCATCCTCACTAAACCTGCCTCATCCATGTTCCTCACAACAGGCTAGAACCCCCCGCCCAAAAAAAAATCAAATGCTTACCAACTTGATGCATAAATTGAGAACAATTTTTTTCATCCAATTTCATAAATAAGCATAACCATAAAAAAAGGGCAAACTTTTAGATCCAAAAGAAACAGGAAAAGAGAAAAATATAAGAATAAAATCAAACCTTTAAATGACATACCTAAGAAACTTCAAGTTCTCCATTGAACAAAGCAATTTGAGGAACCTATAATCAGAATATGGCAAGGTGAAATAAACACCCAATAGCCCTACCACAACACTAATAACATCACCAGAAGCCACAACTACTTTCCCAAGTATTATTGGGATTTCTTTCAATTTCCATTTAACAAATGTACTTTCTTCCATCTCTTTCTCCATTTTTCACCTCCCACTCACCCTCTATCCCCCTCTCTGTCTCTCTCTCAATCTCCCTCTACGCCAAATCCAAATGCCGCCCCCTAAAAATTCAATTTTCAGAAGTGTTTGAAAATTTATGAGATTAACTTGTGTTTTCTTATAGAGATTTGTGCCTATTATATCCACATTGATGGGTGGTGATTGGGAGAAGAAAGATGGATAATAAGATTTTTGTAAGAGAGAAATATGCCCTACTTTTCTTTTTAGACACATATTAATACATCTAGGAAAAAGATTCACACACAAAAGTTCACACCAAAAGCAAATCAAAATACAATCAAGACTCATTCAATGACCAAATTGAATATAGTTAAATGAAAAATTAAGAGTATAAGCTGGTGTCAAGAAATTCCTTAGAGGAAGTTGAAGAGATCTAAGAAGAAAAACATTAAGACAGCAAAAAATAAATCGTAGCTGAAACTATTGAAGATGAATAAATGACTCGCTATTGAAACAAAGATAATTTTCACAAGGAATTAAATTTGTTGAAGAGAAAATGACAAACTAGTAGATTAGACTCGCTGGACTTGCAACTAGTAACTCGAGCGAGCAAGCATCGAGGATTGAGGGCAAGGGTAGTAGAAAATCAAAGAAGTTCACTTGGCTTAGATTGGGAAAGGGGAGAGTAGAAGCCAATTAGATGTCAAGGGTAGGAGATAAAGAAAGAGTGTAAGCCTGTAAGGTTAAGCATGACTGATTGTATGTTGGCTTGTTAGGTTTTGATTAATGGGCTGGGTTATTTTGAGCTTGAAAGATTTAATATTTTTGTTGGCCTAAAAAAATAATCGGTCTCCTTCCCGTCGTCATTCTTTCCCTGGTCCTATTGTTTGTTGGAATTTATCAATGCCGATACTTCCTCTTTTGCCGACTTGCGACCTCCTTCACCCCACTTGTTGTGTTGCGCATCACAAGTTTCAATCTCAGTTGTTCACACAAGTTAGGGAATATGCTTCAAAGTGCTTAATCACACTATTTAAATTGAGAGTGAGGGAGGAAGAAGTGGGATTCGACACACTGGACTTCCTAGTTCCTTTGGACTGCCCCTAATCAACTAATCAAGTGGCAAATCCGGCGGGTTGCTCTTTTGGCTTTGTCAGAGGCCCTCTTCGCCTTTAATCATCATTACATTGCACTGCTATAGGCAAATCCATCAAGGTCCTGACAACTTACATGAGCTTTTAGATCGGCATTTAGTAAATAAATCCAAATATTTTAACAACAATAATGACGAAGAAGATGAAATCCTAACTCGGTGTTGTGCCTTGTTGTGGCAAGATTTAGTAGAATTTGAAGAAGCTTAATTTTAAAAGAATTCAGAAGCAATTCCGCGACTATTGATTGGATGATATTATACTCTGAATAATTCCGGCCCTTTGTGGGAGTGTAGTAAGGCTTCGAAATTCACCTCCCCAATTAGTCTGAACCATCCTACGTCCTTTGTTCAGCTGCAATTTAACTTGTGACTTGAAGTCAACAAAGCATTCTTGAGCTCCTTATTTGTCTCTAAGAATGTGTAGCCATGTGTATCTTGAAAAAACATCCACAAAATTGTGGTAATAATGAAATCCATACATAGATGTTGAGGGAGATGGACCCCACAAATTAGATTCTACTAATTGTAAAGGTTCATTGTATTGAGTGTTTGTTAAGGTAAATGGAAGTTTATGAATTTTTATTAATCGACATGCGTCACAAACATGCTTAAGGCTAAAAGTTGGATGATGTTTACTACTTTAGAGGATGGATGGCCTAACTTTTTATGCCATAAATTGTACAAACTTCATCATCATCATCTTAACTTCTAGAATTGACTTGATGGCAAAATCTTCTTTCACTGGTCTGTTTGCCTTTAACATTTGGGCTTTTTTGTGGTGGATTCTTGAACAGATTTAACTGATACAACCCTTGTTGGAGAGGACTATGAAGAAACACTTCCTTCATTAGTAGATCCTTAACATAACAAGAATGAGGATTTAATTCAATGAGAAATGAGTTACCATAAGTAAATTGAGATGTTAATAACGTTTTTGGCTATAGTGGGAATATGAACACTACCTAGTTGAAAGGTTCTCGAATCAGTAGAAAGAAAATTAGTTTGGCCAATAGGAGAAATAGTAAAATCAACACCACAACCCATGTTGACTTGATTGCTACAGAAATTTCAGCTCCAAACTGAGGTTGTTTAGATAATTTGTAATGTGGATAATAGCTCCTGAATCAAGATACAATCTACTCATATTTGGACTATCATTGGTTGCAAGAACTTGGAGAGCTGAATGTTGAGAATTGCTGGTGTCTTAACTTGCACTAGATTGGTTAAAGGCTGTGAAGAACTCCTTTGTTGACTACCTCTAGAACTTCCAGAACCGCTATTGGTCAAAACTGGAGAAGGTGACGCCAAATCAATAGTAACACTTATGTTGAAGATGTGTTCACATAATTGGCATTGAGGCTTGTTGGAGTTAGTCTTCCTCTAGCTCTACCTTTATTTTCTCTAAACTTCTATGATTTTGAGAGGAATTCCTAGAACATGTGAATCCCAATTGGTTTGACCACTTGAGCTGGCATAATTGTAGGGGCTAGTAGGTTTGTTTTGCATAATAAAATTTATTGTCATCATTTGAGAATTGAGATGATATTCTTTGATTAATTTTGCCCTTATTACCGTCTTTAAATTGTGGGGAGTCTCTTGATGCTATAACAGCCACAAGTGCTTCATACTCTTTTCCCAGGCCATTTAGAATAGCCAAGCCATGACCTGTCTCTGAAAGTTTGTGCCCGACTTCATTAAGCATGCCAACTAATGATTTAATTTTGCCAAGATAGTTTTTCATAGCTAGCCTTTCTTTCTTGAGGCCTTCAAGGTGCCTCTTATAAAATATAACTTTGGGAGCAAATTGCTGTGCAATTGTAGTTCAAACTTCATGTGCCAATTTGCAAGCAATCAATTAGATTATGTAAGTGTTAAATAGAAGAAAGTTGCCAAGAGACGAGTAACTTATCTTGGCGTAAGTAGGTAGTTTAGGCTGGATTAGAAGTCATAGTACCATCATCTCAAGTTAGGGCTTGTTCTGGAGCAGGTTGAGTACTAAGAATTTACCTATAAGGCCATAGTCACTTATAGCATACTCGACTTTGAAGACTTTGAATTTTTGTAAATTGTTTTCATCTTTCAATTTGAATGTGATCAATAAGTTGAGGGGATTGACAACCATCCTTAAAAGATCCTTCCCTTTCAATGTTGTTGCTTTTGTGATCTGAGACTGAATCTGTCCTTTAGTGTGGGCCTGATCCTTGTTTCTCATCTCTAGGATTGGAGGAAGCCATTGTAGAGGCCAATGTTGATAAATGGTTATAGGTGCAGGATTTTGAATTATTGGCTTTGATACCAAGTTGGGATTTAGGTATGGCATCTATCTAAGGATTTAAAAAGAATTAAGAGGAAGAGAGGATAATTGAACAACACTCTCTATGGTATTATTTTGTGAATGAGTACTTAGTTATTGCAGTACAAGGTCTCCCTATTTATTGGAGGCCAACAACCTTGAATGATAGTTCAATGGCTATTTCATACAAAACTACCAATGACTAGAAACTATACAGCTTATAACCGCTTACAACAAATTGTGCTATAATAGACTTTACAACCAACATAATTCTCATCTCATCCCTAATTAGTTTTTCTTATATTTATGAAAATTTATGTGTATAAACCATAGACTATGCTGAACTGCACCGAACCATTAAGGTTTGGTTGGTTTTGTATTTTGTAAATGGTTTGGCTTGGGATTTTTCCAAATTTTAAAATTACAGTTTGGTTCAATTTGGGGCTGAAACCAAACCAAACCTCATATACCCCCACGTATATATTAGTTACAATCTACCTAGTATACTCAACAAATGGATGAAGTGCAATAGTGATAGGCCAATTATTAAATTCACCTATGTTAGAAAGGGACAAAAGGGTGAAGGAGCTGAGCAGGGAGTGTTGGAGTTGGATAAGTAGTAGTGTGCTGTTCTAATTTTGTGTCCTTTTTAGTAATTTTATTTATCTTCATTTAAGATCTATTTGGGTTGTCATTAAGGGGAGTCAGTTATGTTGTTTTTTATGCATCTTTCAGTTTTAGTGTGTCATGTGTTATCGAGGTATATAAAGAGAAACGAGTGGAGGCTGAGAGGGGAAGAAAAGAAGGATACTGTATAGGAGGGGTCAGTACCTCAAATGCCTTACATATGTTCTCTTGCTAATCAAAACCTTCAATAAATTCTATCCATTGGTTATGTTTTCATTGCTCTGATTCTCTTCCTATTACTTGAGTGTTTTCCTTTTGTGTATTTTGGTTGGCTCTAAGTGATAGGGCTCGTCTCCCTTAAGTCTCTAATCCATACAATAAGGGTGAATAGGGCCTTTTGGTAAAGCGTTGTGCATTAAATTCTAAAGGTGGCTTCTCGCGACCACCTATAACAAAATCCTAGATGTAGAACTACAATTCTCTGAAGTAACCAGAGAACCCAAGGGCCTTCCACCTCGAAGGAGACTTGACCACCTAATTCCTTTGCTATCGAGCACCTAACCTTCGAGTATACGCCCCTATAGATACCCACAAGTGCAGAAGGATGAAATTGAAAGACTGGTGGGAGAAATGCTAGCAGTAGAGATCATCCAACCTAGTCACAATCCATTTTCCAGTCTAGTGCATCTAGTGAAAAAAAAGGATGGGAGTTGGCGGTTCTGCGTGGAATATCGGGCGTTGAACAAAGTCATAGTTTTGGGCAAATTTCCTATTTTGGTAATCGGTGAGTTGCTTAGATGAGTTGAATGGGACAATGGTGTTCTTGAAGCGGGATTTAACGTCCGGGTATCGCCTTGTTCGGGTGATTCCAGATGAAATCCCAAAAACAGTGTTCCGCAAGCACAAAGGGCATTATGAATTTTTGGTCATGTCGTTTGGGCTTACAAATGCCCCAAGCATTGATGAATGAGGTATTTAAACCCTTTCTTCGAAGATATGTGCTGGTGTCTTTTAAGTGTCGTGTGCGAATTCCTTCACTGTGAATATGAAGAAATGTGTATTTGGAAGATCCAAATTGGAGTATCTTGGGCATATTATATTTGATAAGGGATTAGTTGTTGATCCCTCTAATCTGGAAAGTATGAGAGATTGGCTGGTGCCGAAGTCACTAAAGGAGTTAAGGGGTTTCTTAGGACTCATAGGCTATTATTGGAAGTTCGCGTGGCATTATGGTCATGTAACAACTCCCCTTAAAACCAAGTTAAGGAAGGATAACTTTAGGTGGAATGAGGTAGCACAATAGGCTTTTGAAAAACTCAAGCAAGCCATGCTCATAGTACAAGTTCTAAGGCTGCCTGACTTTAAGGAGCTCTTTGTGGTGGACATTGATGCATCAGGTGTGGGGATAGTGGCATTTCTAATGCAGAGGCAGTGACCCATAGTATCTTTTAGGCAAGCCTCGGGTCAACGCATGAGGTTAAAGTCATGAGCGAGAGTTGATGGTCATGGTGCTTGCCATACAATGATAGAGACATTATCTTTTGGGATAGAAATTCACTATGGAAACATATAAAAAAAGTCAAAAGTATTTACTAGAGCAACGGGTCATTCTAGAGGAACATTTGAAGTGGGTTATGAAGCAATAGAACTATCATTTTGTCATTGAGTGTAAATCGGGTTGTGAAATCAAAGTTGCGGATGCATTGTCAAGGGTAGAGGCAGAAGCAATCCTATCCTCTAGTTGAATGATTTGAGCTCTCTTGAATCCGACATTTCGATTGATCTAGTGTTGGGGCCTATTATTCAAGGTATACAAGGAGATCAAAATCACAATGGTTATAGCTTGGTGCAAGGCAATTCGATGTAGAATAACCAATTAGTGGTACCTGTTTGATCACCTTTGAGCCAAAAATATTGGCAGAATTCCATGGGGGTGGAATAGGGGGACACTCTGGTGTACTCAGAACATTGCATAGGTTGGCTCAAGAGGTATCTTGGCAATGAAGGAGGAAGGATGTGCAGGAGTTTGTGGTAGGTTGCACGGCGTGTCAACAGAATAAACATCAAGCTTTGTGCTTTGTTGCACTACTGCAACCTTTGCCAATACCACAATAGGTCCGGATAGATATATTGCTTGATTTTATTGAGAAGTTGCCAAGTTCGGATGGGTACGATTGTATTTTGGTGGTGGTGGATTGCTTAACTAAATATGCACATTTTATTCCCTTGAATCATCCTTTTTATGTACATACAATAGCATTTGTTAAGGAGATCATCCGCTTACATGGGGTGCCCAAATCCATCCTATTAGATAGGAACAAGGTATTTGTGAGTAACTTCTAGAAGGAGTGTTTTTGGCTGACGGTTCCTTATTGAAGTTTAGTTTGGCTTACCAACTACAGAAGGACGGACAAACTGAGGTGGTGAATAAGAGTGTGGAGACATACTTGCTTTGTTTTGTAGAGATAAACCTAGAAAATGGGTCAAGTGGATTCCCTAGGCAGAATTTTGGTACAGCACCTCCTAGGACTCAGCTATACAAACTCCACCTTTCGTTGCTCTGTATGGTAGACCTCCTCCCCCTATTATGCCTTATGAGATGGGGAACAAACCTTTTGTTGCTGTGGATCAGGATTTGTGGGATAGAGATGCAATTTTAAACGAATTGAAGCACCATTTTCAGTGTGCACAAACCATAATGAAACAACAGGCTGATAAGAGGTATCATGAGCAAACACATGCCATAGGTAGCTGGGCGTGTGTGAAACTCAAACCATACCGGCATAGGTTGTTGGCCAAGTGGCTGCGTGAAAAGCTTACACCTAGGTATTTTGGTCCATACCAAATGGAAGCTAAAGTGGGTGAGGTTCCCTGTTGCCTTAAGTTACCAGACTCGGCCTCTATTCACTTGGTCTTTCATGTCTCAGGGCTCAATCTAGCGGCTGGGAGCAACATGCATGCACATCCTATCACTCTTGTTCTCTCGGCTGATCTGGAGTGGCAGGTGGAGCCCAAGGCATTACGCTTACGCTACAATCAGCAAGGGGCATTGGAAGTTTTAGTTAAACAGAAAGGGCTGCCAGAATTCGAAGCTTCTTTGGAAGAATTTGACCTACTCAACCAACAGTTTCCAGCCTTTAACCTTGAGGACAAGGTGAAGCTTCAGGGGCAAAGTATTGATGGGCCAATTATTAAATTCATCTATGTTAGGAAGGGACAAAAGGGTGAAGGAGCTGATCAGGGAGTATCGGAGCTGGATAAGTAGTAGTGTACCATTCTCATTTTGTGTCCTTTTCAGTAATTTTATTTGTCTTCATTTAGGAATCATTTAGGCTGTTGTTAAGGGGAGTAAGTTGTGCGAGTTTGTTATACATTTTTGCTGAGTCATTCCTTTCAGTTCTAGCGTGTCAGGGAGTCTGTTATCGAGGGTATATAAAGGCCAACGAGAGGAGGCTGAAAGAAGGAAAAAGGGGGGGGGGGGAGGATACTGTATGGGAGGGGTCAGGACCTTAAATGCCTGACATTTTTTATCTCGCCTATTAAAACCTTCAGCAAATTCTATCCACTGGTTACATTTTCACTGTTCTGATTCTCTTCGTGTTACTGGAGTGTTTTCCCTCTGTTATTTTGGTTAGCCTTATTAAACATGACTAGATGTGACATTATCCCTCACTTCTGTATGGTTTTGGGTGGCTCTTTGTTTCCCAGCTGACTTGTGCAAAAGAAAATGGCTAGGGCTATCACAACTTGTCTTCTAGGTGTCAGTGAGATAAAAAAATGTTGTTGCTGTTCTCTACCTGCTGCTACAAGCCTACGAGTGCCTTTTCATGCTGAAGGAGAAGTGATTAATTGAATTGAGCCATCCAAAAAAGGTTTCATTCGAGTCTATTATGCAAGTGCTTCTTGGCATATTATGGTTTCATCTATATCCAAAGAGTTATGCTCTCTCCTTCCTTTATGAAATTGACTCTTGATTTGTTGATTGATGAAGCTTGAATAAATGACATTTACATAGTTTCTCTCACATCACATCTATGTTATTTTTTAAGCGAGGATAACATAAGATTATACTAGTTAAGATATTGTGGTCTTTTATATTGCCAAAGACATCGTGACCGTCTTTGCTTGCCTTTATAAGGATTTTATCTCATCCTTTCATTTTTCAAGTGATAATGGATAATGGTAGAGTGTGTAACTTGATTTATGCAAGGATGGTCTCTTCGATTCCTCGTTTTGTGTTCTGTATGATAATTTCTTATTTTTATTAGTTGTAATGGGAAGTTTGACTGAAAAATGTTCCATCAAGAGTATGGAATTAAATGAAACAAAATTACCAACTAAAGTGTTCTGATACCTGGCTATACAGATTTATGACGATATTTCAACAAAGGGTAGTTATACTTTTGTCCAACCATTTCTGTTCTATCGCTTCATTATCTTTTCATTTTTCTATTTTCTTATGTTTTCCATTATCGATGATCTTACTTCAGTATTCACGTTCAATTGTTGGGTTGGAAAGCTGAACCAGGTAACTAGCAGACTATGCAATATGATTATAAATGGATCCAGCATGAGCTTTAGGACTCTGCATTTGAACTCAAAGACATATGCGTCTGTTTCTACTCGTCCATGTTGCTCTTCTCGATCTTTGAAGAATGCACTGTGGAATGGCAGGGTTTTACATGAAACATGTCAGCCAATGAAATTTTCTTCACCTAAAGGTATACAGCATATATGTTGATTGATTTGCATCTGTAGCTTGTCTTTGGGTGAATTTAGTATTGTGACTATTTCTATGGACATCCATAAGACTTAGGTCCAATTTGTCTGATATTGGTTGATCTGGGACATTTTATTATTATTATTATTATTATTATTTGAGAGATGGTGTTATTTTTCTTTTTAAATATCTGTTGATCTGTAAATAAATGCAAGGAGAGAGGCTCTTATTAGCAAGTAGTGACCACTCACTACTTGTCAATTGTAAGACAAATGCTTCCACATTGTGTACCGCAGTGCATATATTTGTATTAATAAGGTTATTGATATTTTGTTAATTTTTCATTCATAAAAGAAATTGATATTTTTTTCATTTATTAGAGAAGTAAACAAATCGGTATTTGTGTTTCAGTTCTATAATACGGCTACGCAGAATGGATAGGATTAAAATTTCAATAGTGATAGGGGATCTGTTTTTCTAGGGCATCTGTTGTTACTTGAAATGTACTTGCAAAGTCTTCCAATTTTTGATATCTCAAATTAGTGTTAATTGGCAGTTGGTTCATCATTGTGCCTCTCCGCGGTATCATCTCCTCTTTTGAGCGGAGAGTTTGGTGGTTTGTCATGGTGTCTACCTACTATGCCAAGACGTAGAGGGCAGTTTACTTCTCCTAGAGCATCTAAAGATGTGCCATATAGTTTTCGTTTTCCTCCAATGACCAAGAAGCCAAGATGGTGGTGGAGGATGATTGCATGCCTTCCGTATTTGATGCCTCTACATGAGACGTGGATGTACGCTGAGACCGCATACCATCTTCATCCCTTCCTTGAGGATCTCGAATTTCTGACATACCCTTTTTTGGGAGCCATTGGTAATCTACCTAGCTGGTTTTTAATGGCCTACTTCTTTGTTGCTTACCTTGGAATTGTGAGAAGGAAAGAGTGGCCTCACTTCTTCAGATTCCATGTCGTCATGGGAATGTTGTTGGAGATAGCTCTGCAGGTGGTAGGAACCGTGAGTCGTTGGCTGCCACTTGCAATTTACTGGGGTAAAATTGGGATGCATGCATGGACTGTTGTCGCATTTGGATATTTATTTACTGTTCTAGAGTGCATCCGATGTGCTCTAGCTGGGATGTATGCTGATGTGCCATTCGTATGTGACGCTGCTTACATACAAATCCCTTATGATTAAGAGTGTCTAGATGTAATCCTTTGTGTGCGTTTGTTGTAATTTGGACATGAACGGAACACTTGAGCGTGTCGTGAGCTAATTGGATTATTTTTCGTTAAGAAAAGCAACAAAATTATATGCTTCGAAGTATCTTACGGTTTGTGCTTCTGATTATTAATGCATCTGAAAGGCATTTAACAGATGCAATTATTCAAACTGTTAGCGATATGTTTATATACATTAAGACAACTGAACTAAACTTCAAATGTTTCGTATATATTGCCGTATTAATAGACGTGATTTGGGACGACTTTTCATGTCCCAAAAATGGGGCTTTTAATCTTTTTTTTCTTTTATTTAGATGAACGTTTTAGGTTTGAATAATTATCTTTTAACTTGTGAATTTTTTTTTATAAAAATGTTTACACTGTTTTAGTAAATTTATTTTATAAATAAAGTAAAACTATTGATAATAATAATCAACGGGTATCACTTGTCCACAAGGTATTGTTTGATATTTATTGAGGGGGTCGGATATGTTAGTAATTATTAGTAATTTTGGATATCATTTGTGTATTGGTTTTACCTAAAAAAATAGGAAGTATGTGATTTTGGTTATCTTGTACGTATGCTTGGTTTACCTAACAATTTTTATTTTTAATTTTATGTAAGATAAAAATTGAACGGGGAGATTTCTTTAATAAAATTTATAAGTAATGAGTGAAAAATAGGTTTTACTTATTTCATACCAAATAATCATAAAACTTGTAATTTTTTTAGGGAATCCTATATCCTAATCTTGCCCCCTTTTATAAATTTGGGCCTTTGGATTTGAGTTGTGCATAAGATGTAAATAGCTCAAACATTCCAATTAGTATATAGTATATACCTAATTCATGGTATATACATTTACATTTAAGTAAATAAATTAGTCATTATTTGAAAATTACCATTTACACTATAGTTTTTATGTGGCTGTAATTGTGTAAATAAAACAAATTTCATATTTTATCATGGTATGTTTGGTATTTTCCAATGATATGATTCATATTTTATTATGTTGTGTTAAGTATTTTACCAAAGTCTAAATTTATATAGCCTTGTCTTTTTTTATTGTTATGTTTTACCACGATATGTCTAATGTTTTACTACAATATGCTTAATATTTTACTATGTCATCATACTATTATTGATGTTGCACTACGATATGCTTGATGGTTGATTATAATATGCTTGATATTTTACTATGGTCTAATATTATGTAGTTCGACTTCTCTCCATTATTATTTTTCACCATAATATGTTTAGTATTTCACAGCAATATGATTCATGTTTACTTATGGGTTATTTGGTGGTTTAACACGATATGTATTATATTTTATCATAATATTCTTGATGTTTTACCATGGTCAGATATTTGTAGTCTTACTTTTCGTCATAGTTATGTTTCACTGCGATATACTTGGTGTTTTACCACTATTGTATTATGACTTATTACTATATTTATTTTGCCAAAAATATATTAATATAGATATCTTTTTATAGAGACACATTTTAGAAACCTTGTATATATATATATATACATATATATATTCCTGATAATCCTATTAAAACATAGTTTAAATATTAAAAAAATGATACTCAATGTAGGTGTGTACGATTACACCATAGAAATTGTGCAAACGTAGCTCTTTCGTGATCTTCGCCCATACCGTTTGCTACTCAAGCAAAGTGTTGTGTGTATTTTATGTGCACTTAGTTGTTTGTAGTTCGTCCCCCATTTGCATTCTCTCTGTATATATTTTCTTATTGAATATAAGCACTAGAAAGTTATTTGCCCTCCTCGCTGCTACATAAACTCTCAACAATCTCTAATCTCTCAACAAATTAATGTTCAGTAGTCATCAGTATGTTTGTAGAAATTAATATTGGAAAGAGATTAAAGAAAATTATTTTGAAGTTATTATTTTATTTCATTCTCTTTAGTTTATTAGTTCATAAAATATTCAAAATTATCCTTATCTAACACCATAATTGATTACAGAGTACTGTAATAACAAATAGAACGGCAATGTAGTTTTTACCTACAAATGTCAAATGTATCATTTCTTTTTATTTTTTTTCTACTGTGCATAATTAATTATTGATTAGATTGTCTGTCTCAACATACAATATATATATATATATATGCCACATGGCTCAATGTTTTTAAAATCAGACCTAAGAACAAACTAAATAGAAAGCTGTGTCAGTTATGAGTCAATTAGTTTAGCTCTGTGTAAACATGTACTCCATTTATAGTAAAAGTTATTTAGTTACATAGGAATTAATCAAAGAGTTTTAACCTAATTTGTTATCACTCCTAACAACATTACCATATTTTTAAAAACTTATCTACCTATCTATCTATCTATATTATTATTAAGTGCAGAAAAAAAAAAAACATAGAACATGTTATTCGCCTTTAAAACATTGCACCAACCCTTAAATTTGAGTCTATATTTATAGCAATGACTTTCTATCGTTTTGTAAGAGTTGATTGTCGATGATATTATTTATTTTAAGTTTATTAGTATTGATAGTATATTAATTAACTTCAATGATAAACATATACTTTATCTATTTTATGTCCTCTTAATATAAGTTTGTCATGTATTTAAGTAATAATTGAGGTTATTTATATTTTTTTAATTATGTACTTAAATTATAATAATCTCAAGTATTTAATTAAACTCAAATAAAATGATAAATTCGTACGAATATTAATAACTTATTGTATTTTGGCTATAATTTTTTTGTACGAACTTGGATTTAGAAAATTTGAATCGCTATGAAAAGATAAAAAATGAGATATACCATTACTATTTTTAGAGTTTATGCTAAATCTGATTTTAACAAGGTAACAACTAGGATTAAAATCTCAAGTAAAAATGTATATCATGATTTAAGGAGTTAAGTTACTATTTATTATTCTTGTCATAAAGCATGCCGCGCCAAAAAGTTAGTAATAAAAAAAATAAGAAAGATAAAAAGAAGAAAGTGTTTGTTGAATGATTCCTAAGAACGCCGCTGTTAGCCTTTATATATACTTATAATACAAAGACCGTAAATAGGATAAACAGATATAAGGGTCGCTGTAAAAATTATTAGATATCGAAGTCTCTTCCGAATAAATTAAGGATAGAGAATTTTCTTTTCTCTTCTCTATTCCACCTCACATATAAATTAAAAATATATTAAATTAAAATTTAAAATTAGATAAACAGATAAACTAACTATAGTAAGTGAGCGGATTCGTGATACTACAAGGAATAATTGATAGGTGAAAGAAATCTGTGCAAGTGTAATTCAAATAGAAAAGTTTATATATTTATCCTTCATTTCCTTCTTTTTATATAATCATTTGCTTACTTTTTATGTATTCTTAATTATACATGTGATCTTTATTAATTTTTAATAGCAACATTTTATCAAGTGTTGATTTTTGTTATACTTAAATATTACGGATTATAAATTATTATGTTTTGATATATAAATTATATTTGTGATGAATATTTAAATTCTTATCATTTATATGATACCCGATCGATTTTATATTGAGGATTGAGAGTTATAACTATTCGGTTAATTTAATTTGGGTCCTTTACAAGTAACAAAATTAAATTAAAATATGATTTATTTTAGTTATGTTAAAAATGCAGGATTTTTAATTTGGTTAAGACTAATGAATTTTTTTAGAACGTAATGCGATTAATTTATTCTAGATTATTTGAATAGCACAAATTAATTTTGAGGGGCTAATTGGTATTAGGAAAAATGCGAGAGGTATTCTAATTATACAAAGATGGAAATCGGTATAGTTAGCAATTAATTGTTTACTGTTTGTATAACAAAATTAATTATTTATATATCCAACACTTAATATAAAATTTGGCTATACGAATTTAATATAGATATTGGGATGGAGAAGGGTAGGATATTTATTTATTAATTTAATTTTATATCTTTATTTTTATTTTTAATCATTTATCTTATAAATTAGTGTAGTTATTAGAGTAGCTCGATTATTAATTTAGTTATTTGTTTTATTTCATTTTTCCTCATATCAACCCCCAAATCCTTGTTAATATTGTAAATAATAGTTTTATTTTCTTATTTTAATTTTAATTTATTATTTATTTATTCTATGTAATTAAATAATTTAATTTTTTTACTTAATATTTTAGAGTTTAGAATCTTATCATTATCATGGAAACGATCATTTCTTACTATATACTATATTTTTAATTATTATTTGAGTTAAAAATATGTTTAATTTGTAACTTACAATTGCGAAGATTTCATCCACCGGTTATACTGTATTTTTAATTATTATTTAGGCTAAGAATATATTTAATTTAACAGTAGTAACTTACACTTGCGATCCACCTTGGTTTGCTTTCCATGGTATCATAAATCTACTTTTATTATAACTATTTTATTTATTTATATAAATTCTAAATTTTAATTTAATATATTTTTAATTTACATATAGGGTAAAGTAGGGATGATGAAAAATAAAACTTTCATTCTTGAATCCTTTGATAGAGGCTTCGACCTCTAATATTTTTTCAGTGCTACTTTTCTCTGTTCATCTCATTTACGGCTCTCGTATGATATGTATATATAAGACTCATGCTCTTAGGAATCATTCAATCTGTTCCTTCTTCTCATCTTTCTTTTCTTTTGTTTGTTACTAACTTTTTGGTTACCTGTATAACAGGAAAATGAATAGTAACCAACTCCTTAAATTATGATATGTATTTTTAGTTAAAATTTTAATCCTAGTTTTTACCATGCTACAATTTGATTTAGCAAAATACTCTAGAAATAAGAGTTGTAGATCTTAATTTTATCTTTTCATAGCAATTCAATCTTTATAAATCCAAATTTATATGAAAAAGTTATGACCAAAATACGACATAATATCAATATTCATACGAATTTATCATTTTGTTAGAATTTAATTAAATACTTAAGATTATTATAATTTAAGTACATAATTACAAATAATATAAATAACCTCAATCATTGTTTAAATACAGGAACGAAAATTTAAATTAAGAGGACATAAAATAAATAAAAATACTTGTTCATCAAATTTTATCGCACTTAAACTTTGGCTGTCATCGAACAAAGTAACACATTAACCGATAACCCTTCATATATATAATTATGTCATAGACAAACAACTAATGTCATACTAATTCCTATCTCTGCATTCCTAAGGTAAAAACAACAATTGGTTCAAAACTTAACCCAAAATAAATAATTATTTAAAAAATAAACTAGTCCATATTCATAGAGAGTTAAATAGTTAGAAATAAATTTTTTTGAAAGCATGATTAGATTAGGTTCATTCCTTCTTTGATAAACATACCGAATTCCTATTATCCATATCCCATACTACTTATAACAAAGACAATATGAGTAATGAGATAATCACTTTCTTTTCTTTCTTTTTTTCCTTTTTTTTTTCACATGCTAGAGCCATGCTTCACCAAATTATGTGTGTTTTATGCTTCATCCTATTCGGTACAAGGATTTAGTATATTTTTCACCCTTACTTTCTACATCGATACCTCAAGTATTTTTTTTTCATCTTTTTTTTTGCAATATCTCTCTCTTCTTCTTTTTTCCATCCTACACTACAAGTAGCATAAAGAGGCATCAACTAAAATCTTTATTGCTACCTCAAAAGGGTGAACAAGGTTTAGATAAGTTAAAACAAGTTAGAACTTCCTAAATAAGCTAATAGCTTAAATCTAAAATAACATATGCTTGAATGGAGCATCAAGGAGTGGTTTCGTTTATCAAAATAACGCAAATCAAAGAAGTAGTTACACATTATCTAACCCATGCAAAACCAACTTCTATACATGGAGTTTTTAATCATTCAATCTTACTACCTTCTTTATTATACCTTTATTTTTTGATTTTGTACTTATTTTTATAAGATGAACTAAGAAAATAAATAGAAATGAAATACTATGATCTAAAAAAAAAACTCTTGGTTCTACAATACTAACGGTAAAGAGCCCATGGAAACCCATTCGGTAAGAATATTGTCCTGCACATTTTTTTTAGTTTTTTTTTAATATATAGAAATTTATATGTCCCTCCCCTACACTTAAATCTTACATTGCCCTTAATGTATGACATAATCAGAACCAAGCACAAGGTAGGTCCATATTCATAGCGCACATGCCCTAAAAAAAACCTAGATCACTAAAAACAGCTAAACAAACAAAATAAAATAAACTAAAGAGATAGAGTTGAAGAAAACAAATCTAGTTATTCCTAGGTTTCCTCCTAAGCACAACCTTTGTTAATGTCGTTGGCTCAACATCCATCTCACTCTCATGTAGTCTCCAAATTGATATCTTAAACTACCTCCACTTGTGCTAGCTCATGAAATACCTTCAAGTTGTGGCCATTTACTTTGAAAACCTTACATGTGTCAATAATTTAAATTTATAATGCACCACAAGGAAAAATATTAATAATAACAAAGGAACCAATACATATTTATTGAAGCTTATCGAGAAATAACTTCAGCTGACAACTAAATAATAACACTCTTTGTCCTATACACAATGATTTCTTAGTTATTATCTTATCATGAAAAGCTTTGGTCTTCTCCTTATCACTGCATTATGATATGTCTCTAGCCTCAATTCCTCTAGCTCTATCAATTGTAACTTTATTTCATTACTAGTGCTCATATAATCTAAAGTTACATTGCCTCACCATCCAATATGACATATGTTTTATCTCCACTAGTAAATGACAAGCTTTTTCAAAAATCAACTTATAAGGAGACATCCAAATTTGAGTTTTAAATGTCATTTTATAAGTCCAAAGATCATCATTTAATATAATACTCCAATCTTTTGTATTGTGTTTGACACTTTGACTATATTCTCTAAAATTTATTTAATCTTTTTTATTCGATACTTCATCTTACCCACTAGTTTGGAGGTGATATGCAGTAGATCTATGATGTGTGACATGATATTTTTTCTAAATAGCACCAAATGTTCGATTACAAAAATAATTCCTATGGTCACTAATAATTACCTTTGGTACAACAAATCTATTAAGAATATGGATTTTCAAAAATTTTACCATAGTTTTAGCATCATCAAATTTGTTATCCTTGGCCTCCACCTACTTAGAGACATAATCAATACAAGAATGATGTAAACACAACCAAATGATGATAGAAATGAGCCTATGAAATCAGTACCCCAAATGTCAAAATTTTCTTAAACAATAATACTATTTTGAGGCATCTCATTTGTCCTAGATAAATTACCAATCTTTTGGCATTACTCACAACTCTTCGTAAATAATAAGTATCTCTTTATAAAGTATGCCAATAAAAACCACATTCAAGCACTTTATGAGTAGTTCTCTTAGGATCAAAATAGTCTCCAGTATCATAAGTATGGAAAAAAATTCAAGATAAACCAATATTCCGATTCATTTATACATATTCTAATAACTTGATTAGAACAAGGCTTCTAAAGATACATATTATCCTAAAAATAATACTTAGAATCACATTTTATTTTATCCTTTTGATCCTTCGATAATTTATTGGAAAAGTCTTAGTCGCCAAACAATTCACAAAGTCTACACACCAAGGAGGTTCCATAATCAATGAATATAATTGTTCATCAGGAAAGAACTCATAAATTATAGGAAAATCTTCTTTAGGCACTGTTCCACATAGATGATCTGCTACTAAATTTTTAGCACCTATCTTATCTCTAATTGTCAAATCAAATTCTTGTAGCAAAAACATCCATATCAAAAGTCTAGGCTTTGATTCTCTCTTTTTCAAAAAATATCTAAGGGCGATATGGTTAAAAAAGGAAATCACTTTAGCTCCAAGCAAGTAAGAATGGAAATTTTCCTAAGTAAACACTATTACACCCCTTTTTTTTAGTCCTAGTGTAATTACATTGCAAAGGATCAATTGATCTAGAAGCATGATAAATCACATACCGTTCCTTATCTTTTATTTGCCTTAATATGACTCCCACTACTTTAACATTCACATCACATATTATTTCAAATGGCAAATTCCAAACAAGGGGGAAATAGTCAAATTTTCTTTCAAGTAATCACAAGGTTTTTTACACTTATCATCAAATTGAAATGGAACATCTTTTGAAAGCAAATTACATAAATAAGAAGAAATTTTAGAAAAGTATTTAATAAAACATCTACAGAAGCAGGCATTCCCTAAAAATAATCTAATATCATACATACATATAAGGTAAGGTAATGTGCTACTTCTATTTTTGCTATATCTACTTCCAACCCTTTTGAACTCACGACATGTCCTAGCACTACACCTTATTCTATCATGAAATGAAAAATTTCAAAGTTCAACACAAGATATAGATTATGGAGACATATATCAAAAGAATCACTAAAGATAGTAAATTTGTCCATTAAAAACCTACATATCATATTCTATTAGATTAGAAAACATACTCATCATGCATCTTTGAAATGTACCACATACATTGCAAAGTCCAAAGGGCATTCTTCTAAATGAAAATGTGCCAAAGGGGCAAGTGAACATGATATTTTCTCAATCCTCATGATCAATGGCAACTTGCGTATATCTAGAGTGCCCAAGCAAAAGAAATATTGTCTTGCTAGTTTTTTCCAGCATTTGATTTATGAAGGGCAATTGAAGTTGATATTTTCTAGTGGCTTGATTTAACTTTTTGTAGTCTATGCACAATCTTCACCCATTATAGACTCTAGTTGGGACATACTTGCCTTTTTCATTTTCTACCATAGTAATCCCAATTTTCTTTGGTATCACATGATAGGAAGGTCCAACCTATGTTATGCCTATATAACAAGTTTAGCATTATCATCTAAGAGAATCCTATGCATACACACAATTGGGATTATTCCTTTAATATCATCAATTGTCCATCCTATAGCCTCTTTGTGTTCCTTTAATACACTTAAAAATTTATCCTCTTGAGTTGGAGTCAGAGAACTAGAAATATAGCTAGTAAAGTCTTAGATTCCCCACGAAAAGCATACTTAAGATTATAAGGCAGGGGTTTACTTTCTACTTTAAGTACCGACTCAATAGAAGGTAGAATTATCAAATAAGTGAGGGGTAAAGCTAAGAAAAAAAGAATAAACCTTATAACTTAACCATATAGTTTTAGATTCTATGGTTTTCACATCCAACACCGAAGATTCAGTATACTCCAACTTATGCAACAATTCATTCATATGAGTTTCATAAAAAATTTCTTGAACAATCAAATCAACAACATCTACAATATCAATGGAGCACACAAAGATGATATAACTAGGCTATCTCATAGAATAAAAAATGTTAAATCTCACCATAAAATTCCATAGTTAAATTACCTTCATGCACAGCAATATTACTTTTAGAAGTTTTAAGAAAAGGTCTTCCTAAGAGTAATGACATATTATCACAAAAAATTTCACCCATATTAAGAACATAAAAATCTATGAGAAAAACTAATCCACTCCCTTGTAATAAGACATCCTCAAGTACTCCTAAAAGATATGCATTTGATCTATCTGCTAACTGAATATTAACATTTGTTTTTCTCAACATTCCTAGATTCAAAGAGTCATAGAAAGATTTAGGCATAACATTTATGGAAGCACCCAAGTTTAGCATGCATCTTCTTAAACTAAAATTACCAATTTTATAAGGAATAGTAGACATACCTGTGTCCTTACACTTTGAGGGCATTTTCCTTTGAATCATTACATAAATATTCCCCCCATACTCACCTTTTTAATACTCTTAAGCCACCTCTTGTTGGTGCAAAGTTTCTTCCATTTTTTTTTACATATTTGGGTACATGCTTAATAACATCCAAAAGAGGTATATTTACTTTCACTTTCCTAAATTTTTCTAAGATTTCCAGGTTAGCATACTCTTTCTTTGATTTAGAAAACATAGAGGGAAAAGGTGGGGAGGTTTTTAAAAGTGGGAATACTCTTAGAGGTTAGATCATCTTTCTTATGGTTCGCTTCATACTCCTCTTCATCACTCAATATTTCTTTCTTACCATCACCCTTTGGTTTCATCTCCAATTTTTTCTCAATCTTATCATCTTTATCCTTAAACTCCTCTAATTCCTTTCCATTCTTGAGTGTTATAACATTACCATTTTCCTTAGGGTTAGGAATAGGTTGAGAAGGGAGCTTTCTAGACAACTGAATTTCTATGTTACTTAGATCAGTGCATGTTTATCCTATATGAGTGTCTAGATGTTGGATATGTGAATCTATTTTATTTTGATACTTTGAACCCTGAATGTGCACTTGCCCAATTTAGTTAGCCAATTGTTTAACTATATCCTTCAGTGCTGGCCTAGAATTTTGGTTTTGAGGTGGATTTAGTATGAAAGATGGTCTAATAACATTTTAATTGGCATTAAAAATTCATGGATTTGTCCTAGGTCCATATCTAAGATTTGGATGGTCTCTCCAACCCTCATTGTATGTATTAAAAAAGGGTTATATTTCCTAAAGGGCTGGCTAGTAAAAGCCCTAAAAATATTTACATCTTGAAGCTATAGAGAAGGACATGCATCGATAGTATGATTCAAATCAGTATAAATACCACAAGCATAAGCTTGTGGAGCTTCACCTACAATAATATTAGATATAAGAGTAGTTAAATTAGCAACTTGGTTGGTGTTTTCTTTAATTTGGTCTTGAATAACTCATATGTCAACTTCACTAACTCTATTTGTTTGTCCTACATCATTCCTCATTCTAAATTTCTGAGAAGTCTCAGTTAAATTAGAAATTAGTTGTTTAGCTTGATTAAGAGTTTTATCTACTAATGCACCTCCACCTCTTGTATCCGTGTTACTCCTATCATGAGGTATTAGGCCTTCATAATAATATTGGATCAATAAAATGAGGGAAGCTGACACATAATCTTTTGAATCTTTTCTAATATTCATATAGTGACTCATTTGAATTATGCCTACCTCTACATATTTCTTTTCTTATTGAGCCTATTCTACTAGAAGGAAAAAATTTTCAAGAAAAGTTTGTTGAAATTGAGCCCACATATTAACACATCTAGCAGATAGATAGTACAACCAATATTTAGCTAAATCATGTAAAGAGAAAGGAAATACTCTCCAATTTTACATGTTCTTCTTTTATAACTTAAGATCTCATAGTAGAATAGACTATTAAAAATTCCTTTAGATAACTATGTGGATTTTTTTCCCGCACGTCCATAAAATTGACGAAGCATATTAAAGAAACTAGAATTAAGTTTAAGAGATCTTGCAAATTCAGAAAAAATGATACAGAGAGGTTGATCTTCCACATTTGGTCGAGAGAGTTGTTGAGTGTAGTCATTTCTCCCACGTGATGTTCTTGAATGTCTAGCTCATCAAACAAGAATCGTAATCTCTCTTCAATAATTTTTCAAATGATCCTACCACTCTCCCATTGCATATAAATGTATGAAAGAGAAATAATGAAATAAAAATCAATATCATAAAATCTAATGCTTTAAAATTAACACATAAAAAGTGATTTTTTTACTCAGTAAGTTAGAACATAAAATAAAAATAGCATAAGCTTCTTCGGCATTGGAGCCAAAATTTGGCAGTGTTTTATTACCACTATTAAATTAAATCTATTCCTAACCCAACTAATAATTAAAAATAGAGCATAGCATAAAAAAATGATCGTTTTCTTGAGAAAGATGTGATTCAAAACTCTAAAATATTAAGTAAAAGAATTAAATTATTTAATTACATAGAATAAATAAATAAAAATTAAAATTAAAATAAGAAAATGAAATTGTTATTTACAATATTAATAAGGATTTTGGAGGGTTGATATGAAGAAAAATGAAATAAAACTAATAATTAAACTAATAATAGATTAATTGGTAACTAAAATAATCTATAAGATAAATAATAATAAAAAAACAAAAAGTAAAATTAAATTAGTTAATAACTAAACTAATATATACATATCCTACCTTTCTCCATCCCAGCATCTATATCAAATTTGTATATCCAATTTTTATGTTAAGTGTTGGATATATAAATAATCCATTTTGTTAGGCTAACTGTAAATAATTAACCGCTAACTCTCCCAATATATATCTTTGTATGATTAGGATAACTCATGTGTTTTTCCTAATACAAATTAATCTATCTAAATTAATTTTTGCTATTCAATTAATCTAGAATAAATTAATCACATTACATTATACAAAAAGTCATTAGCCTTAGCTAAATTAAAAACCCCACATTTTTAACACAACTAACATAAATTATATTTTAATTTAATTTAATTACTTGCAAAGACTCTGGATTAAATTAATTGTTACTTGTTCCGATTAATTGCTAACCCGATAGAATTAACCGAATAGCTATAACCCTGAATCTTTAATATAAAGTTGATCTAGTTTCATATAAATGATAAGAATTTGAACATTAATCACAAATATGATTTATATGTCAAAACACAATGATTCATTATTCGTAATATTCAGATACAATAAAAACCAACTCTTAATAAAATATGACTATTAAAAATTAATACAGATCACATGTATAATTAGGATTATATAAAAATTAAACGAAAGCTTATATGCAAAGAAGGAAATTAAGAATACATATAGGAACCTTTCGATTTGAAGTACACTTACAAACATTTCTTCTACTGGTTGGTTACTCTACATAGTATTACGAACCTACTCGCTTACTATTGTTATTCCCTCTATTTATATACATTCTAAGCTTTAGTTTAATAGGTTTCTAATTTACATGTGGAGTGGAGTACGGATGAGAAAGAAAATTCTTGATTCTTGATACTTTGATCTTCAATTATTTTTTTTCCAGCGGTGCTTCTCTCAATTCATCCTGTACCTGTATAACAAGGAAATAAATAATAACTAACTCTTTAAATTATTAGTTAAAATTTTAATCCCATTTTTTATTGTACTACAATCAAATTTAGCAAAAGACTCTAGAGATAAGACTTGTATATCTCATTTTATTGTTTCATAGAAAACTAAAAATTTTAAATCCAAGTTCATACAAAAAAGTTATAATTAAATTATGACATAGTGTCAATATTCATACGAATAATATAAGTAACCTCAATTATTACTTAAAACACAGCCACCAACTTAAAATGATATAAAATAGATAAGAATATTTGTTCATCATTTAATTTTCTAAAACACTCTTTGGATATTGCAAAAGATTGTTACTGTGTATTTTAAGAATAAAGTTTAATTATTAATATATTTTAATATATATTATTAAAAAATATAAAAATAATATTATAAATATATTTTTAATAATAATAATATATTAATTATATTTTGTATTATAAAACACCCTATCCGTTTCATAGAAATGTCTTTTTAGGTAAAATTAAAGTCCTTTTACATTAGTTAATGCTTAGTTTTTCATTTTTATCCTTATTTTTTTTCTTCTCTCATACATTACTTGTTATATTATTTTTCAGTTAAGGGTGTAATTGTAATATCATAGATATTTATTGTATCATAAAATAATATAAAAATTATTAAAATAATTTTTTTATAAAATTATACGTTGAGATATATTAATTAAAATTTATTATCAAAATATATAACAATCTTATTTCAAATACGGATGCAATATAAGAATAGATGGTCAGTTATTATGTAACTGCACTTTTAGTAATCAACATCTATAGTAATTTCGGAAATACTAGGATTGAAAATCATCAAATCTGCCATTCTAAACGTGTATGCTATTTTCATCGGAGGCCTTTATTGTTGCATTAAAAAATTCAGCAGCCACGCCATTTTAATGCAACCAATCAGCAGCCACCATTACTGTTGGAAATGCCTATCGATGCGAGCACGCGCATTACTTTTCTGGGTTGCAACATTTCTACACTATCCTCGGTACCGTACATACAGGTAGAGGCGGCAATCGGGTTGGACGGGTCGGGTTCAGGTTGGGTCATAGCGAGTCGGGTCATTTTGGATCATTTGAGTGTTGCGGATTGGGTCGGTCACCAACGGGTCGGATCATTTTGGGTCATTCAATTTGTCGGGTCATTACGGGTCGGGTCATTTGTCTGGTTGGGTCGGTTTCGGGTCGGGTCATTTCGGTTGCGGGTCATTTCGGACCAATTTGTCGGGTCGGGTTATTTCGGTTCCGGATAATTTCGGGTTAATTTATCAGGACCGGGTTGGGTTCGGCCGTTCGGGTTAAGAAAACTCGGATTCGGATAATTTCGGGTTAACTTGACTGGTAGGGTAGGGTTGGTTTCGGGTCATTTTCTAGTTCACGTGAGTAGGTGGCTTCGGCCGGTTCAGGTCATTTCATATTTTCATGTAATAATATAATATGACGGGTTAGTTATGTCCGAGTCGTTTGGAGTTAAGTTGATGTGTGGGGTCATTTCATACAATTTGACGGGTTGAATTCAATTAGTTACGGGTTAACTTAATGGGTCGAGTTTTGACGGGTTTACTCATATTCGAGTCTAAGTAATTATCATTTCATAAATCATAAATATTAGAAACAGACAATCATAAGATTAATATTGCAGATAAAAGAATTAAAAATATTAAATGCGCTTTATTTTCACGAATAAATAGTAAAGATATTTATAAATTTTAATAATAAAAAATATTGCGCTTTGAATCAAACAAAGATATTTATTATTGATTATAATTTATTTGATAACTTAAAATATTTAATTACTTAAAAAAGATAATTTTATAAAATAAAGATGATCAAAACAAGACTATACAATATATAATTAATTATCATTTATTATATTGTATATATTAGATACAATAATAAGATTACTAGTAAAGATAAATAAAATAAGAATATTATATGTGTTTTATTTTTACAAAGGTAAATAATAAAAATATTTATAAGTTTTAACAGTAAAAATATTAGATGTTTATAATATATTATATTTAATTAATTCGTTCAAATATTTGATTACTTAAAAAAAGATAATTTTATAAAATAACGGTGAGCATAACAAGAATAAACAATGTATACTTATCATTTATTACATTGTAAATATTAGATACAATCATAAGATTATTAGTAAAGATAAATGAAATAAGAGTATTATATGTGTTTTATTTTTATAAAGGTAAATAATAAAGATATTTATAAGTTTTAATAGTATTATATTCGATTTCTTTAAATATTTATAAATTTTACAAGTAAAAATATTAGATGCATGTTTATCATATATTATATTTAATTGATTACTTAAAATATTTGATTACTTAAAAAAAGATAATTTTATAAAATAAAGGTGAGCATAACAAGAATATTTATAACATGTCCATTTAGATTTTTCGGTTCTCGATTAGGTATAAGCTATACCTACACACACTGTAATACCCCGTATTTTTAAAATCCAAATTATTAAGTTTAATGATTTTATTAGCGTAATTTGATGTAAATAATTAATTATTTTAATTTCGATTCGTTTTACGGATTTATCGATGATTTTGAATTCATAATTGAATGTAATTAATCATTGTCGTTGCGAACCATTCTAGACAAATTCGTTCACGACAATGATTTTATTATATTCTTATGATTTCGATCTTCGGTTAAAAATATATATTTCCATTCTTTCTCGTATTTTGGTTTTTAATATTTTAATTCGTTTTCGATTATATCTTCGTCATGTGATTACGACTTTGTTTTGAAGTTATATTTCGTTAACGAAATATATTATTTAAATTATAGAATTTCTATTTAAATAGTTAAATTTATTTTAATAATTTTATCCGTAGAAAATATTTCCCACTTTAAATTTATTCGTTTTCGGTAATCGTTAATATTTTTGGGAAGTTTTAAATTAAAAAGATTTTCGGAATTTATTTATGAATTTCTTTCTGGAATTCATTTCCTTTCGTTTTATGCTTTTTGGGTTGTGGAAAACGGATTTTGGAAATTATCTAAATTAATCTTGACTTATTAGAATTTGACTTAAATATTTTGTTATATGCTTCTAAATGATTTTTCGAGGCCTTATAAAATATTTCCGTAAACAATATAAATTTTTATGTTCATTGGTAAATTCTTCTGAAGATGTTTCCGGAATTCTTTAGATAGCTTTTTATTAATTTTAAGCTTTCGGATCCGTTCGAAATAAATTCTCGTTAAATAAATTTTAGACAAAATTCTTCCAATAATAAATTTTAAATAATTATTATTTTATATTGTGCTTGTGTTTGAAAAAAAAAAAAACCCAACCGGCCCCCGACCGGCGCCTCCCTCCCTTCTTTTTCTTTCTCTCTTCCCTACCCCGACCCCTCTCCTGTGCGTCGCGTGTTGCAGCCTGAAGCCCTAGCCGACCCAGCCTCTCTCTCCATCTCCCCAGCTCCTCCTCGCCAACCACCGGCCGACCTCCAACCCCGCCTGCCCTCGTCGCCACCAACTACACGTAGCTGCGCGAAGCAGCCACGCCCAGCAGCACGCAGGAGCAGCAACGGCGGCGGAGTGCAGCAGCAACGAGCCGCAGGCTGCGCCGCCACCGTCCGGCCACCGACGAGCCACGCTGACCACCGGCGAGCACTATTCGACCTCCAGCGGAGCTTCCCCGGCCTTCCCTTGCCCCGATTCATTGATTTTCGTTTGGTATAATTTCCGAAAAACCCTAACCCTTGTTTTGATTAATTGGGTGTGATTAGCTTGTAAAAAGCTAAATGAGTTGTTTGATTATGTATATATATGCTGTAAGATTAATTTGGATAGGTTAATTGTATGGTTATGTTGAGATTTTGGGAAAATTGGATTTTTGGCCGGGTTATGCCCGAATTGTTCGGATCCGTCCGTTTTTGCGATTTCGGACAAATTGATTATACAATATGTTTTAAAATGTATCCAATTTCATTTTGGAACCGTCAATTTGAGAAATTTATGCAGGTTTTATCGAAATTTGATTCCTAGGTCAAATTTTGGGTGTAATGAAATTGGGTTGTATAATTGAGCTATTCCACTCAATTGATTTTATATTATTGTTTAAAATGTATTTAATTTTATATTAGAAGTGTTGATTTGGGAAAATTGTGCGTAATTGACCGGAATTGGATTTTTAGGTCAAAATTCCCGCGGGTTTAAATTGGTTTGGGTAATCGGGTTATTTTATTCAATTAACTATATAAATTACATTAGAATATGTTTAATTACATTTCCGGACCGTCAATTTATATGTTTTGCCAAGAATTGATCGGATTTGCGTTCCGGGCCCAAAAACCCTAATTGGGCTAAATTGTGTATTTCTTTTACTAGTTTTGAGCAATTGATTATTTGATATGTTATAAAATGTGTTTAATTGCATTTCTAAACATTCAATTTGATTGAATTTATAGAATTTTACCGAATCATATTTTCGGGCTTAAAACCCTAGATTTTTAAGTGAGATTATGAAATTGGTTATTTGTATAGTTGTTTTCTAAAATTAAATTTATAAAAGTAGTTGAAATGAGCCTAATTGTATTCTAATACCTTTAATTAGAATTAATTGATTTGAATTACCTGTGTTTATGTCGTAGACTCTAAAACCCTAATTTTGAAAATTGATCATCTGGAATTGATTTATCGGAAGATCGTTTGTTGAATTTGATTGTCTAGATTTATCTAAAATTAGTTTAATTGTGTTTTAAACTATCAATTTGAGGTAATCAAAGTGACTTGGCCGATTTGTGGTTTAAGTATTAAAAACCCTAATTTTCGGGGATGATTTTATAAAATTGATTTTTGCTACGTGTATTTATCTAATCGAATTCTATCTTTGGGTTTTAAACCATTTAAATTCTGTTTTAACCTAATCGGTTTGAATTTGGTTCTATGTAAACGGTTGGATTACCTATTTAGTTATAAAATCTAATAAATAAGTTATTTTCGATAAATTAACTTATGATCGATTATTCTTTTCAGGCTTTCCAAATTAAGTTGAAGTGTCCCAAGGGATATTTGTATTAATCCGTTTTTATTTAGTTTTTACCTTAAATCTTAACAAAGCTATGCTTTTAAGTTCTAAGCTTTGGACACGTTTTCTAAGAGAGATCATTTGTGTTGTTTGTGCGTATTTAATTAGAGTATGTGAATTATTGATTGATAGGATAATTTCTAATTTAGTTTTCGATTTCTATCGGATCTAGGAAAGCTTTCTCGTGGATCCACGAGCTAGGGATCTCTCTCCCTCTTACGTCGCTTAGCTAGCTTCGGATCCAGGTAAGTTCTCTACTTACCTCTACTTATGGGTATTTCGTAAGGACGTAACTAAGGCCACTTGGGTGCATCGCATGATTTACCTGTCTTGTATGCTTTGTGCGGTTGTATGCTATAATCTTGTGTATTATCTGTGTATTTGTGTAGCGCAGCATGGAACCGAGGTACGTCCCCGTGTTCTCGTCTTTGTGTACTAATATGTTGTGGAACAAGAATGATGTGATGTGATGTGATGTGACCCTACGACATGCATGCTGGGTTATGTGAGGAAGTGTGGTGAAGTGGGCACTTGAAAAAGAAAAATAAGCGGTTAAAATAACCAAAGGGAAGTACGTCGGCTAACATAGGTGTGGATGACCTAAGGAGTTCACCATTTGTGAGACGATGAGGAGAAGGTGGAATTAAGTAAACAAAAGAGTGGGAATAAATTAAGGTTGCATGGGGGAAATTAGGGTTTGCATGGTGGTATTATGGTTGGTATGGTGGTATTAGGGTTTACATGGTGGTATTAGGATGTGTATGGTGGTATTGATGATCGTATGGTGGTATTAATGGCTTATGGTGGTATTAGGGTTTGTATGGTGGTGTTATGGGTTGTGTGGTGGTAATAATGCTTGTATGGTGGTATTAGGGTTTGTATGGTGGAGTTAGAGTTTTGCATGGAAATTAATGATTGTATGGGATTTAGGGTTTGTGTGAAAAGTTCGAGAGGTTGCATGGGATGCGTAACGTCTGCGTGGGAGCAAAATTTACCTATGAAAGGCTGATTTGGGGTGTAAGGAAGGTAATGCAAGTATTATTTGGGTGTTTAACTATTTTGGACGGGGAATAGTGCGTGGAGTATTATAAGGGTTTGGAGGAGACAGAATTAGGGTTTGGAGTGATTAACTCTGGGTCGTTGTGATTAAGTAGGGTTGGAGTAGCTAATTGTGAATTGCTGAGGGTAATTAAGGTTTGGGATGGCTAAGTATGGTTGTTATGGTAAAATAGGGTTAATGCACAGTTTGGTGTGGTCAATTAGGGTTCGTTATGGCTGCTTAGAGTTGTTTGGTGTTATCATGTGTATTATTGATTAAGTGTAGTTATGAATGTGGAATTTCATTGTTTGTGATGTGTAAGTATGAAGTGAATGATTTATGCATGTCAAGGGCGTGATGTGAATTCAATAAGACACTGATAAGACATTAATCACGTAAAGCGAAAGATGTCGAGCCGAGCCTGTGATCCGGTCCACCGGCTATAATAGTGGATCAGAGGCGTTTTGCCCTGTGCGTTTATTTTCCGGTCCACCGGCTATAATAGTGGATCAGAGGCGTTCTGCCCTGTGCGTTATCTTCCGGTCCACCGGCTATAATAGTGGGGGATCTCGTGCTCGACAAACCAAACGTATAAGTTAATCCATGGGAAAGATACTAAGTACTTAAAGCGAAACACCATGTGAGTCGGGGCTGTGATCCGGTCCACCGGCTATAATAGTGGATCAAAGGCGTTTTGCCCTGTGCGTTTATTTTCCGGTCCACCGGCTATAATAGTGGATCAGAGGCGTTCTGCCCTGTGCGTATATCTTCCGGTCCACCGGCTATAATAGTGGGGCTCCCGCGCTCACATGGACTAATAAAGAATGCGTTGAATGAATCTGAATGAAGTAATCCACAGGGAAAATACTAAGTACTTACAGCGAAACACCATGTAAGTCGGGGCTGTGATCCGGTCCACCGGCTATAATAGTGGATCAGAGGCGTTTTGCCCTGTGCGTTTATTTTCCGGTCCACCGGCTATAATAGTGGATCAGAGGCGTTCTGCCCTGTGCGTTTACTTTCCGGTCCACCGGCTATAATAGTGGGGCTCCCGTACTTACATGGATTATTAAAGAATATGTGTGGAATGAATATACTATTAATGAGAATAAAGAATAAGTCTAGTTGGACCTTGGCCAGCTTTTATTATATGTATCACCACATGCTGTTTATGTGCATAATGAGTCACGTATTATTTCGGTTATACCACGCGTATATGTTAACTGGGATGTTGCATATGTTTTAAATGTTGCTATGAATGTATGGCAAGATTTATGCTGTGGGTGGTGAGTATGTATGATATTGTATTAACGTATTGTACTACAATTTAATATGCACTTGATGATATCTCTCCTATAAGGTAGGGTAGCGAGACTTACTCAGTATTGGACCCGTACTGATACTACACTGGTTGAATGGGTCCTGTGATGATCCACTGATGGTGGGGAGCAGACCTCTTGTGCAGGTTAAGATCGGATACTGTTTTGGGGTGGAAGGCTTGACCTGAGTGAGTAGGCGATCCGGATATTTATCCTTCGGGATTTATTTTGTTTAATTGTATTCACCTTTGGAAGTTGCAAGTATTGTTTTCAGATTTCTAAGGGTTTTGTAATTGACTTTAAATTTCTCGTATTCTGATAAGTGTTTACTATTCGGATTTAATTGTTTGATGGGATTTGAAATTCAGATTTAATTGTTTGACAGGTTTTAGCTTTGCATCTAACATGAGATAGATGGTTGACATTTATCTTGTGTTAGATGTGGCGGTAACATTTCCCAAATTCGCTCCTAGCTTCCGCTTGAATCTTTCAAATTTTTTTTTTTCAGGAGTGAAATTTGGGGGTGTTACACACACACACACACACACACGCTCTCGCTAGTTTTCATCCTTCTTGTAATCCTTTTTGGACTTCTAATTTATTTCTGTACTTTTATTTCTATCCATATCCCTCATACATAATAACAATCTTAATTGCATTTTTAGTTATGAATAAACTAAATTTTATTTTTAACGTCTCAAGAGATTAAAATATAGTATTAACTTACATAAATATAAACTTTACCAATACTTTAATTAAAAAAAACTAACAAAAATAGTTCGACCAGTTTCATATTTATTTAGAGCATCTGGTGTAAAAATATATATTCTAATTTCAAATTCAGGGACTTTAAATTTAAAATTGTGGTTATGGGAAAAAAAATTTACCCACAACTTCTGTGTGCTTCAAAAATTTCGAGTTATCGATCCATACGTGCGGTACGTGGACCACAATTGCTACACGATGGATCATTAAAGCTGATTTTTGATACTTTTTAATATATTTTTAGCTCAATTTATACTATTAGAATATATACATATATTAACAGTAAAAAAATTTACCTACAAAAGTATTATTTTTTTATCCAATAATTTTTATATCATTTATTCTATCTTTTTTTTCATATTCATTTCTCTATATAATTTATCTTATTAATTTCTCTAGTTGTATTTATTTTATTAACGTTATTATATTTATATTTTTATTGTAATATTTTTATTAATTATTATTATTATAGTAAAAAAACTATAATAAGTTATTTTAAACATAATTTAAATTAAATAATAATTTTATACACTTTCATTAATTATTAATTATTATATATAGATTCATATAAATTAAAAATGAAATAATATAAAATATAAATAATTAATAAAAATAATTGGATATTGTAAATTTAAAATTGATGAACGTAGAATACTAAATTATATTTAAAGTAAATTAATAATATTAAAAGAAAAAATATAACTAAAACTTTAAATTTAGGGTTGTAACGTGAGATACTCTTGATACGGGGTATAGTTATTATTTGTTGGATTTTGTGGGTGATAAGTGATAAACTGATAACTAATAAATGACACTATTATGCTCTTCTATTAAGAGTTTCTTCAAATAGGTGGATTAGTAGATGTAATGGAACACGTTTTGAAAATTATTTTATAAGCTTATAATTGGATGTTTGTCTTTTTTATTTTGGTTTTTTATTTATTAATAATATATCTTATTAGGATATCATTAATAAATAATAATTTCTAGGGTAAAATTATAAAAAATAAGTCCAATTTATAAAATACTATATTTTTAAAAGCTTTAAATGAATAATAAAATATATGTAATTTATTATTATTATTATTATATTATATTTTGATGTCTGATCAGGTTAATGTTGGGTCAGATCTAGTGCTGGCAATCGGGCGGGTCGGGTCACTATCGGATCGGGTAATATAATAATCGGGTCATATCGGTTTCGGATAATTTCGGATCATTTTGTCGGGTCGGGCTGGGTCGGGTTTGATTCGGATCAACTCAATATCGGATAATCTCGGGTCATTCTAAGTTCTCGGGTCGGGTCTGGTTGAGATCGGATGGACTCGGATTCAGGTAAATTTGGGTTGTTCTAATTTCGGTTCGGGTTCGGATCCGGCTTGGTTGAGTTTCAATTATTATATTTTCGGGTCGAATTTAGATTGAATTTAGGTCATTTCATATTTGAGTCATGCTTGTGTCATTTTCTTTCTTTCTTTTTATTCCAAGATATTATTAAAAGCTAATTATTTTGAGATCATTTATTTTAATTTATCTTATTCAATTAAAAGTGAATTATTATATTAATTGTTTTGGGGCCTTAGAATTTTTTATCATTATTTTATCTTTGGAGATGTATCTGACGTTTCAAATTTAAAAGTTTTCAAATCGTATCACTTTTCTTTTTATGTTAAGGTATAACTGATAATTCAACTCCATTATTAGCTTGGTCATATTGAGTTCTAGTATTATTTTAAGTTTATATTATATTTATATCTTATACGCTCCTTACATGATATTAACTTATAATAGTCATTGATAATTGATAACAAATGAAGACTTCTAAGGTTGTACTTCTCATATTATTTTTAAAAGAGATTGATCACATCATATCAACATAATTTTAATAATAATAATAATAATAATAATAATAATAATAATAATAATAATAATAATAATAATACAAAAATAATGATAACAATAATAATAGTAATCAATGAATATCAATTATGGAAAAAATAATAATAACAACATATTAGTTTTTTTATTATATATTTTGATTAGATCATATCAAGCTAAATAAGATAAAAATTAAATAAAGTAAGTAATAATGACTATTATTGACAAAAGACCAACTAATATAGACTTCTTACTATTTAACACTATTGATGTAATAAAAAATATTAATCTTCATTTTTTATAATGAATAACTAACATTCTCACTCTAGATTTTTCCTACTTTCCTATGATATTGCAGGTGCTATTATCTTATGGTACTAGATGGAATAATAGAAGTGGACTAATATTTAAATGGCATAGTAGTGTTATTCTTTTTTTTTTCTCTACTTTTATTTCTATTAGTATCAATGGATATTGTATTTGTATATACATAAGTGATATAAATTTTATGAAAGTATATTGTTTCTAGATTTTGATGTAAGTGCTAGTATGGATTAGTTGCACATCTATATTATTTCATGGTTTATGAAGTTTTAAAAAATTTGAGTTATGGGTTAATGTTAATTTTTGGGTAGTACCAAGTTGAATATTTATAGATTTATAATTTTTCAGATAATATTAGATTTTGGATAAATAATGGATCGGATCGGGTCATTTCGGATTTATAGTTTTTCGGGTTATATCGGGTTTCGGGTGAATAGCGGGTCGGGTCGGGTTTATTTAGGGCTTATGATTCTCTCGGGTTATATCGGATATCGGATATGTATCGGATCGGGTCGGATAGATTTTGGGCTTTTAATTACTCGGATAAAATCGGATCCGATTTCGGGTGGATCAAGTCGGTATTCGTCGGATTTTTCGGGTCGGGTCAACTTTTGCCGGCTCTAGTCAGATCTGGTGATTGTCGGGTCGGGTCAACTATGGGTCGGATCGGCTCCGGGTCGCGTCGAAGCGGGCCAGGTCACTATCTGATCGGGTCAATTACGGGTCGGGTCGGCATCGGGTCGGGTCAATGACGGGTCATGGGTTGGGATCGGGTCGGGTCGGTTCGGGTCTGGTTCATTATTATCGGGTTAGTGCCCGGTCGGGTCAATATCGGGTCGGATTTCGTTCAGGTCGCGTCGAGTTGGGCGGATCGGGTCAACTTTTGCTAGCTCTACATACAGGGTACCGATATTTTAATTTAATTTAGTATATTTGATATTTAAATTAATGCTACTACTATTTCATATAACAAAGAGGGGAGACAAGAAGAGACCAAGAAGTGAACCGGAGGAGAGATTGGAGTTGAATGACAGTCATGAATCCTGCTTCACACTTTATATATGAATATAATCTTCTATACGCTGATGGATCGGAGGTAGTTGTTGGGTTTTTATCCAACAATTAGGTTCATATGTAAACAATATAAGTTGGGGGTTATTGTTTAAATTAAATCTGTATATAAGTAATTATATTTATGTATAAATTATTAGGTTTAATGTATCTAACTAGATGTTGGCTTGTATGTATAGAGACATTAGGTATTTTAGTTTGTTAATAGATCGAACTAGAATAATCCGATAGACAATATGTCAGTTGTCTATATAAAGGATTGTGGTCCTTGAGTCTCACACGTCGTCCTATTTAATTCATATTAGTCAAAGGAAAACCGACATATGTGTGCCAGATCCAAAAGACCGCCGTACCATCATTATCTCAAATCCATCTATAATTTCTCCATTATGGATTCAAATACGCTTCCGTAATATATTATATATTAATCTTAATATATTAGCATTCGATCTTGTCGGATCTATATATTTTATTAATCTATCAATTGGTATCAGAGTAGTCTGCTAAATTTATCAAGATTAAGAAAATAATTTATTTATTTATTTATGGTACTATTCATACTTCAGATCTATTTTTTTTAGTTTGTTCGACTTCGTATATTCATCATTCATTGGTTACAAATTTTGTCTTCGAACGGTACTGTCCATAGATACATTAATGCTCGGCAAATATTTGTTCTATTTTGGCACTGTGCTTCTATTTGTTTCTGTTGTTCAGTCTCTTTGTTCTCTCTCTCTCTGTTAATTTGCTCGCCAACCAACCTTTCGATGGCCATCCTCCGTTGCCATCGTTTGTTTCTTCTCTGCCACTAGAGATTGTTGGCGGCTGTCGAAGACTTGAAGGATTAGAATGAGATATTAGGGTTTAATTAATAGGGGTTATTTAGTAATTACAAAAGAAAAAATATTAGAGAGATTTTGGTCAAGTTCGAGTTTTGAACCCGAGACCAGATCAAATGATTTCAATGCTCTTAACCATCTTTGCTAGTTGGTTTTCTTATCTAATAGTGCATCCCACTTATTTATTAATTAACTATTTTGGGTTGCGCCCCTTTCAACATATCGGGTTGGTCCTCTATTAGGCCTTTTTTGACTTGTTTCTGCTTATTGGTTGTTTTAACTCAGATTTTATTTTTATTTTTGGTATCTTTTGGACTATTAATTTGGTACTTATTTATTTTATATTATTAAAATAATAATTTTAATTTAATATAATTGGTCTAATTAATTTAATTAGGTATTTAATTTGTTATGCGGGCCTTTTATATGTGTTATTTGGCATTAATTTTATTGAAATACTAATAAGGTTAGATTTAATATATTTTTATGGATATTAAATCTAAATAAAGTTGGTTCTGATTTTATAGGCCCAAATTTTTGAATAAAATTGAGAAATCCATTTATTTAATTTTTTAATTGTCTAATATTATTAGATAGACTAATTGACACAATATATTGTTGAAGTGACATCTTTTAAGATTAGTTTATTGAATATATATATATATATATATATATATATATATATATTTATTCATGCAAATATTTTTTCGGCCCAAAGAAAGACACATATTTGGAAGAATTTTATATATATCTATGGTGATAAATATGTGGTAATTATTTAGATGCCATATGGATAATGAGTTAATCCAAAGATGATCTCATTATCTGACAGGCCTTATTATCAGTATTTAATCACTACAATAAGAAATCCACTTATAGTTATTACTGTCCAAAGACTTGATATTAATATTACACCAGATTCTTGTGATGGAATTATCATTATTTAAATTTATTGATTGTTTATTATGCATTTTTCTTTGAGTATGTATATTTATGTTGTTGTTGTGTTTTATTTACAGTTATGTCTGCTACTACTCATATAAGTATTTCTATGTAGGGTTGCCTGCTGCAGAAAGCCAAATGATGGTGAAACACATATCTATGTAGGAGATGGTAAGACAGCTATGGTTGAAGCGATTTTATGTTATTATTAGAATCGGGTCATTATTTGCATTTGAAAGTCACTCTTGTTGCATCATCTTTTAGATGGAATTTGATTTCTATTTCCTTATTGGACAAATCTAGTTATTATTGTTCATTCGGAAATAATAAATTTAGTCTTTTGTTCAATTCAAATGTTATTAGTACTAGTTCATTGTGTGCATACAATAACATAAATTTTAATTGATGTTATCACTTCATATCATGAAACCTTGTACGTAGAATCACATGGTGCTAAACATAAATTAAGCAAAGATAATTCAGTATCACTATGGCATAAGCGCTTAAGTTATATCTCAAAAGGAAGAATTGAGAGGTTTGTGTGTTATGGCATTTTAGTTTCCTTTGACCTAATATATTTAAACAATTGCGTTGAATACGTTAAGGAAAAATTGAAATACCCCAAAACCCTAATTTAGGAAATCATGGCCAAATAGGGAATTATTAGGAAATTAATTAAATAAACTACTTTTATTAAAGTAAGAGGGAATTAATTAAGGTAAATCTAGGATGAAATTATAAATAAATTTAAATAGGAAAATTTGAGTATTTTTCTAATTAAAATGGAATTTAAGAAAATTATTTAAAAAAAAATCCTAAATTAACCTAAAAAGAGAATTTAATTATTATTTAAATATTTATATATTATTTAGCACCCCAAATCACCCAAATTATACTAATTAAGCAAACCACCATTTTTCCCTCTTTTTCCTTTTTCTTTTTCTCCCTTTCCCCTTCTTTTTCCTTTTCTTTCCGTTCTTTCTCTTTTTTTTTCTCTCCTTCCTTCCCCGACTTGGGCCGGCGCTGGCACAATTTCCCCCTTCCCCTGCGTGGCCCAGTGCCCTGCACCCCTCCTTTCCTCTCCCGGCCGGTTCGGCCTGTTTTTTTCTTCTTTTCTTCCTTCTTTCTCCCTGGACCACCGGTCCAGGCACCTTCTTCTCCCTCTGTGTCGTCTTCCTCCCTCGACACACCTGCAACTCCCATATCGGCGCCGGATTTTCCGCCTCCGATCCCGCCGTTTGACCTGCCGTTCTCCTCCTCTCTTTCCCGTCGTCTTCCCTGTCAATTTGTCTATGTCGGCCATTCCCTCCCCTGCCGCACCATTCCCCCTTCCCGACAAACATGGCCTACCCTGTAGACCTACGCTGGCCCATCCTCGCCGGCCGGAGCACCATACCCCTTGCCCCCTACTCTCCCACCTTCCTTTGTCTTTTTAACCCCCGATTGGCCTATAAATAGCCCCAGGAGTTACCTTAATCGGATTCGAAACTTTGGAACCTAGAAAACTCCATCGCGCGCCGCCCCACCTTCAGCCAGCCTTTCCTCCGCCGTCGGCCGCCTCTGCCGCCTGCCACTGCCACCAAAACTCCCCCTGCACCGCCCTCTACACAACCAAGCCACCAGCTCTCCTTGCCTTGCCCCGCACGAGCCACCCCGGCCGTGCAAAACTTGTAACACCCCAAAATCACGACTTGAAAATTTCGTTTAAATTATGCTTTACGGAAGCGAAAATTAAAGAATGGTGGGTGTTACCGCCACACTTGACATAAGTCTGGTCTCCTCACCATCCTTACATCAAGTGCTAAGGCTTAAACAAATCAAACCATCCAAAGTTAAGAGAAATATAATACGAAATTAAGAGTTTTGCAAAAGACATATTATCCAAGATAAATGATTGTTTAGGAATTAAATAACTAACCATTTAGAAAATAACAACAGAGTACGCAAAAGTCATATATGGTCTGCCTTACACTCTTACGGTCCAACAAATTACAAGGAAAAAGGGGAAAAAGGGGCGGGGTCCACTCGCTCCCTAAATCTACCTACTCGTCGGGGTGACGCTCCTCGTAGTCCTTTAGCCAACGCATGCCTTGGACGTACTCCTCTGAAAAGTGATAGTATCAGTACGACTTCCTCGTACTGAGTAAACCACAACGCCTCCGGAGAGGTAGCATACCCACGTAGCAAACATCATGCAAGTACGGAATTCAAAGAGAATATATGTTCACATGCAAGGCCACGATTTTGAAACACACAACCACATCTCATTTAACAGTACGAGCTAGATCAAAATCTCCATCAAAGGCATTTAAGGCATGCTTATAATTTCATAATCAATTTAACTAACCAACGACCATACATTATGGCCTAAGAAGAAGAGTTAGTGATATTCCAAGCAATCTCACCAAGGTCAAGTCATTCCTATTCCGATTATTATAGAAGTATTATGGTGGGTGTCTAATCCGGTTATAAAATTCATAGCAATTCTCAAGTGGAATACAATCCCATATCCATGACAAAGATCGTCAAGGAGGGTGGTACCAAAATAAATCACTCGATTCCAGGGCAAAGCTCGCCAAGGAAGCCACACGACATAACAGTCGCCCATACTAAACCTCAGAACTCAAGACCTTAAGTACGCGTACTCCCTATAGGGTGTATGGAATACCTATAGAGCAGAAGTGAGCCCCTTGACCCGAAGGCCCAAAACTATGCACTCGGCGGCCAAGTCCGAGGCACGAGATTCCTTTCCAACTCGAGTCTTTCTCTTTAAGTAATTATTGTCTTATGAAATTTCGGGTTATTATTTCCTTTTAGAATGTCGAGATTCAAATCATTCAACTTAGTCAACCACCAACAGACAACATCACATCCAAGACCACAAGGTCACAACCATTCCAAGCTAACACGACCTAGGGTTAGGCATTATGCCATAGCCCGATTAATTTTTCGATTCAAAGTTCAAACCAATTATCCAATTATTCCCAACATTTATTTTAAGGCCAACACTTAATTTAATTAATCCATTTATCCACTTTGAAACAACCTTTTGCCTTACTGAGTTTACTTACATAAGCCATTTGTCATGAAACGCTAGCATAAAATAATTATTGATACTTTACATCCGACAATCTCTTCGGTACTACAAAGGACCATATTATCCCTAACCATTTATCATACATAGTACATGTAAACACTATTAGCATGCATTTCCAATATTTCATAGGCTCATACAATTTTCACAAACAAATCTCAACACAATCATGGTATATAAAATTACATTTTACCTTAAACATATCCTTCTCATTATACTAGCATAAAACCAAGTTCGTTACCATTAGCGTACACTTTTTCACATTTAAGAATATCACTTTGGCATATAAAAAGATTACATGGTAACACATATTAATTTACACTTCATTATATTCATGTATGAATGAACTACAACATGCTCCCATATAAACTACATTTTACCTTAGACATATTCATCTCATTTTACTAGCATAATTCAAGTTCGTTATCATTATCATATACTTCGTCAAATATTTAGAATATCACTTAGGCACATGAAAATATTGCATGATAACACATGTTAATTTACACATCATGGTATTCATGTAGAAAAGAAATACATCATACTCCCATTTCCCACAAACATATAATAATTTGATATATGCATTCTATCATGATTTAATCCTAGCAACTAGCTTATCATTTTCACATAAAAATTCTACCGTCTTCGAGTTAGTTGGGTTTACCTTGAGCTTCCTCCAAAAAAATACTCTAAGCAAGGTCGAGGTTACCTAGAAGTGAAAACACCATCCAAACTACAAGCATTAATATTTATGCAAAATAAAATAATCGAAATGCAACCTATGCAAACTAATACTTGAAAATTATTATGAAGAATAAACGAGGCAGCCGGTGCATGAATTTAAGCACCGAACTTACCAAGGATAGAGTGCTTACTTGGGGAAGGAAAATGGCTGCTTGGAGAAGGTAGAACACAAGGTAAAAGCTGGAAGAATTTTGAAACTAAATTCGGTGGAGGGGAGAGGGGAGTTTTGGGGCTGCACTTATCTTTGTTTTCTTACTAGAATTAAGGGAAGGGAAGAGGCGCTGCAAGGAGCAACTTAGAGGGCTTAAAGGGAGGGGGAAAGGGGTGATATATGCAGGTTGGGACACAAATAAAAGGGGGAGAAAAATGGGGAGAAAAGGGGCTGCTACAAGGGTGAGTGGGGAAAGGTGCTGCAAGTTGGTTTTTTTTAGGGGGGGAGAGTTTCGAACCAGGGAGGCGGGGAAGGGCTGGTTTCAAGCATGGGAAAAGAGGAAAAAGAAGGGATAGGTGGCTGGAATAAAGGGATAGGGGTGCAGGTTGAGAGGGGAGGGAGATACAAGCTGTATCTCGCAGGAAGGGCTGGGTGACATGGGGTTTTGGGGCTGCACAAGGCTAGGTGATGTGAAGGCTAGGGGTGGCCTGATTTGCTAGGATTTTTTTGCAGGGAAGGAGGGCATGGGAAAAGAGGAAAAATAGGTGGGTAGATGGAGGAAGGATAGGGTAGGGCTGCAGGTTGAGAAGGGGAGGATGAGGCTGCAAGTTTAGAAGGTAGAAGGTTGAGTGTTGAAGGTAGGCTGCAGGTTGTGGGTGATGTGAGGGATGATGGTTGAGTGATGGCTGCCAAAATTTGCAGGCTTGGGTGGCGTGAGAGAGGGTGAGGTTGTAGGGAGGAGGGGGCTGCATTTGGGGAAGAGGAAAGGCTGCAAAGGAGGGGGATAGGGCTGGGTGGAAAAGACTTATGCATGGGAAGGGAGGAAGGTGACGGGTGCATGGTTTGGGGGCTGCAGGTCGTGCGACCTGCTGGGGGTGGTTTGGGCTGGGTTTAGGTGGGGAAGAAGGTGGGAAAAAGGTGCAGGTTGATTAGAGAAAAGATTAGGAAGAAAAGAAAAAAAAACTCCTAAGGTAGTAGCTAACAAGAAGGTTATTAGGAAAAAGAATTACCACCTAAACAAGACTTAATCTCCTCCAAAAAGAAATAATGATACTATTATTATTATGACCAATATTATTATTATTATTATCATTATTTTATCACTTCCCCCATTTTATTATGTTTGCCATTATTGCCAACATTGTTATTATTCTTACCATCCCTTTCTACTTTAATTACTCACCTCTTATGATCGGTATTATTACGACATCAATTTTTTTTTCTTCCTCTACTCTTTCTTGCACTTAGCCCGGGTTATTTTTATAACTTAATATTTATAGAACTACTCAAGATAACAAGGCGATCGAAAAAAAAAACAATAATAATAATATTAATAATCTTATGGTTTACTTTGCCTACTAATCACGTTTTAAGTCTTGCATGTCTAAAATAAGGGTTAATTAATACATGGTATTACAAAACTGCCTTCCCAAACAACCCTTTCAACCCCTTTACGCCATCTTCTCGCCACCGCCGCCGCCTGCAGCACCGCCACTACCCCCCAAAACAACCAGGGGATCCTACCCTACCACCCTACACCTCCATTTTCCCCTACTTCTCTCTCCCCTAGCCTCCACATCCATCTCTCCCATTTCTTCCTTCCTTCCACCGCCGCCGCCGCCGACACCACCACCCCACCAAGTTGCCTTCCACCTCCTTGGACCCTAAACCCTGAATAATAAAAGTTTAATAATTTTAATATTGTTAATTGTTATTATTAGTATTATTATGGTTATTATTATCATTATTATGATTATTCTATTATTATTATTATTATTATTATCATTATCATCATCATCCTTATGATTATCATCATTATCACAACTACTACTACTACTACTACTACTACTACTACTACTTATATTATTATTGTTATTATTATTATTATTATTATTATTATTATTATTATTATTATTATTATTATTATTATTATTATTATTATTATTATTATTATTATGTTATGTTATGTTTATTGTTCTAACCGTTATTATCATTGAATTTACCTCTACTATTATTGTTAATTTTAGTATCCTTATTACTAAGGGTGTTATTACTATCGTTATTATCATTATCATTAGTATTAGTATTACTATCATGGGCATGGTTGTTATTATTATTATTATTATGGTCTTACTCTTACTCTTATTATTATTATTATTATTATTATTATTATTATTATTATTATTATTATTATTGTTGTTGTTGTTGTTGTTGTTGTTATTGTTATTGTTATTATTGTTATTATCCTTATCGATATTATTATTACATTATTATTATTTCCACTACTATTGTCATCATCATTATTATCCTTGTTATTATTATTATTATTAATATTACTATTATTATTATTATTAATATTATTATTATTATTATTATTATTGTTATTGTTATTGTTATTGTCATCGTTACTATTATTACTATGACTATTGTCTCTATTGTTATTATTATTATTATTATTAGCATTAACACTATTATTATTACTATCATTATCATTTTCATTATCCTTACCATTATTATTATTACTATTGTTATTATTATAATTTTTAGTATTATCATTACTATGTTTACTACTCTAACTATTATTATCATTGTTATTATCTCTATTATTATTATTATTATTATTATTATTATTATTTTTAGTAGTCTTATAATTATTAGTATTATTACCATTATTATTATTATTATTATTATTATTATTATTATTATTATTATTATTATTATTATTATTGCTATTAGTAAAACTGACACCCTTACTTTAATACTATGAGTATTATTAAAACTTACTTTGATTAGTAGGGAGTCGATTAACTATCTTAAGAATAATAATAACCCTACCTTTTTATTTATAAACTACTAGTTATTAATATTAGCCTTAGTATTAGGCCATGATAGGGGTAAGATAGGGATTTGGATAATTTCGATAGAGGGAGATTAACTTATAGTATTTCCCTCTTATAGGTGAATCGAGTGAGAACGTGCGGGAGGCGTAGGAGCGTGCTCCAAGCCCGGCGCCGATTTAGGTAAGGGTCTAACTAAGGCCACTTGTGTGATATGTGAACTACTTGTCTTGGATGTCTCGCATGATTATGTGTCGTGTTTTAAATGTCATTATCTTACCTGTTTTACGTGTAGCGCAGCTTGGATTCAAGGTACATCTATGTTATCACTCTTGTTATGTATTAATGTGGATATGCTACATGTGGTGATATGATGTGGCCTTAGGACATGCATGCTAGGGTATTTGATGTGGTGATGCGGTTTGGGGGCATGAAAAAGAAACTTTGGAAAGAAAGATAACCAAAGGGAAGTAAGTTGGCTAGTGAGGGGAATAGGAGAAACTAGGGTTTGCATGGGGTGGTTAAGGTCCGCATGGGGGCGAACCTTACGTACAGGAAGATGCCTCGGGGTGTGTGGAAGGTAAGAGAAGTGTCGTTTGGGTGTTTGGGGGCTTCGAGCGAAAAATAGTACGTAGACCAAAATAAGGGTGTGTAGGAGACTATGCTAGAGTTTAGAGGGAACCCTGATTTAGTATGGGGGAAAGAAGAAAAAGAGAAGAATTAAAATAATAAGTGAGGGTGAGGGTGACATGATGTGAGGGTTGAACCAAAGATTCATGACGTGTAGGGGTGCTAGAATGGTTCTGGATGTACGAGGCAGAAAAGGGTGGGCCACATAGGCCCAAGTTAGGGTTTCTAGAGAAAACCCTAAGGGAAGGTGGTGAGTGGACCTTGGGGTATAAGGTGGTGGGCCTAGACCCACACACTTAGGAGACGGGTTCCTGGAGTGAGTAAGCTGATTAGGGGAAGGATGTTAGGCGAGTTAGGAGGCGCAGCCGTCTCAAGATATGAGATAGGCCCACTTGGGAGGATAAGTATAGCTGAAGTTAGCCATGCATGTCTAGGGCGGAATTCGTTGGAAAAGATACAATAAAATACTAATCACTTAAAGAGGAAGATGCTGAGCCGGGCCCAGACCGGTCCACCGGCGAATAATAGTGGCCAGGAGCCGGGGTGCCTTGGAGACCGATCCACCGGCAAATAATAGTGGCCAGGAGCATTTTGCCCTGTATATATTTCCGGTCCACCAGCTATAATAGTGGGGGATTCCGTGCTCAGCAAACCAAATGTAAAATCGATAAGACATGGGGAAGATACTAAATACTTACAGTGGAATACCATGTGAGTTGGGGCCAGACCGGTCCACCAGCAAATAATAGTAGCCAGGAGCGTTTTGCCCTAGAGACCGAACCACCGGCAAATAATAGTGGTCAGGAGCGTGTTGCTCTGTACGTATCTCCAGTCCACCGGCTATAATAGTGGGGCTCCCGCACTCACATGGATTAATAAAGAGTATGTGAAATTGAGTATGGTATTAAGAAATTTAAAGGATAAGTCTAAATGGGACATAATCGGCCTCACTATCTGTATTGTTTTATGTGCCTATATGATCATGCATATATTGTGTACCTTGTCTGTTTGGCCTTAGTTATTTGGTTACCTTGCTCAGTACGAAGCGTACTGATCACCCGTTTCATGGGTGCTGCTTATTCCCACGAGCAGAAGGACCCTCTGATTTAGTGCAGGTAGGTGACTCTATATTCGATGCCTACGACGCTTATGAGGCATCAGGCGGGACCGAGAGCTGAGTCCGGACCTATCTTGGGGATCGAGAGTGGCATGGCCGTAGTCTGTTGTTACTTCATCTTTCTTATGTATTTAAGTTTGTTTATTTCTAGTGTACGACGTTTCAACCTTCGAAATCCTTAAAACTGTATCTTTGAATTGTACTTTGACCTTCCGCACTCTGATTCTGTATTACTCGGGTTTTACCTATGGCCGTGTTTTGCTATCGACTCGTATTTGATGGTTAATCTAATTTAGCCTTAGCACTTAGTACCGGGATGGTAGGAGTGAACCGTTCTGGTATTAAGTGTGGCAGTAACGCCCCCGAATTTACAAGTGTTATCTCTTGTTTCCGATAAACTTTTTGAAATTAAATGAAATTTTTCAGTAGCAAATTTGGGGGTATTACAAAAATAGACCAAAATAAAGAGAATAGGTGCAAATAGATCTTTAGATGTAGAATTGATTCACACGAATATTTGTGGACCATTCCCTACGACGTTTTGAAATGGTTAACGATATTTCATATCATTCATAGACGATTACTCATATTATGACTACCTGTATCTCATTCATGAAAAATTACAGTCGTTGGACGTGTTCAAATATTTTAAATTAGAAGTTGAGAACCAACTCAACAAAAGAATCAAGTGCGTTAGATCTAACTGTGGTGGTGAATACTATGGTAGATATGATGGTTTAGGTGAATAATGTCTAGGACCTTTTGCTAGATTTTTAGAGGAGTGTGGAATTGTCCCACAATACACCATGTCAGGTTCTCCTAGCACGAATGCTGTATCTGAAAGATGAAACTAAACTCTTAAGGATATGGTAAAGAGTATGATTAGTCATTCTATCTTACCAGAGTCACTCTGGGGAGAAGTACTAAAGACAATAGCTTACATTTTAGATAGAGTACCAACTAAAGTAGCTACTAAAACACCTCATGAACTTTGGACAGGCAAAAAACTTAGTCTAAATCATTTTTGTATCTAGGGATATCCAGCTAAGGCTAGGCCATATAGGCGACATGAAAAGGCATTGGACTCCAAAATAATCAGTAGCTATTTTATTGGTTACTCTAAGCGATCAAGGGACTATAAGTTCTATAATCCCACACTCAGGTCTATTTTTGAGACAGGAACTACCATGTTCTGTGAATTTATTGAGCTTATGGGGAGAAATAAGATTAGGGACATTGTCTTTGAGGAGGAATCGATTATAATTCCTATTATTATCTTTGACGATGTGCAAGTCTTTGCACCTATATTGATTAGGACGTAAATCAAGAGCCTCTACAAGATAATGTCAAATAACCGCCTATTGATAAAGAGGTAATTATTACACAAGAATAGACTCAACAACATCAAGAGCTAAGGAGATCCACTAGAGAAAGAAGTGCTATTCTGGATGATTACATTGTATTTCTCCTGGAACATGAGGTAGGCATTGGGATGATGGAAGATGATCCAATTAGCTTCCGTCACACCATGGAGAGTTTGAATTCTCAAAGGTGGATTGGTGCCATAAATGAGGAAATAAAGCCCATGATGGATAATGACATATAGGATCTTGTCCCATTGTATGAAGGAAAGAAACCCATTAGTTGAAAGTGGATATTTAAGACTAAAAGGAATTCAAAGGGAAATGTGGAGAGATATAAGGCATGTCTTGTCGCTAAGGGTTTTACACAAAAGGAAGGAGAGGATTTTAAAGAGATATATTCTTCGGTATCTTCTAAAGATTTCTTGAGAGTAATCATGGCATTAGTGGCACATTTTGATCTTGAGTTACATCAGATGGATGTTACGCTTTTCTTAATGGCAGCATTAAGGAAACAATCTATATGGTGCACCTAGAAACTTTGTGTCAGGAGACCTAAAGAATATGGTTTGCAAACTTAAGAAATCCTTCTATGCGCTCAAGCAAGCGTCTCAACAATGGTATTTTAAATTTCATCAAGTTATCACCTTTTTTGGTTTTGAGATAAATTTGGTAGATGAATGTGTATACTATAAGTTTTGTGGGAGTAAATATATTTTTTAGTTTTGTATATTGATGATATACCGCTGGCATAATGACATAAGTTTGTTGCATGAAACTAAGAAATTTCCAGCTAAAAATTTTGAGATGAAAGATCTTGGTATTGGGCATAGAGATACATCAAAATCATTCTCGAGGTATCCTAGGGCTGTCACAAAAGGCTTATGTCGAAAGGATTCTCAAGTAGTATGCTATGAAAAACTGTAAACCAAGAAATACTCTTGTAGCTAAAGGAGACAAATTTAGTCTTAGTCAATACCCTAAGAATGACTTTGAAAGAAAGAAAATGCAAAGTGCTTCCTATGCTTCAGCAGCGGGAAGTCTAATGCATGCTCAAGTGTGTACACATCCAGATATTGCATATATCACTAGGATGCTAGGCAGATATCAGAGTACTCCATGAGTCGACCATTGGTTAGCAGCTAAATGAGTTATGCGGTATTTACATAAAATAAAAGATTACATGCTCACATATCGGAGGTCAGACAAGCTTGAGATTGTAGGATATTCTGACTCTAATTTTGCTGGATGCCAATATAGCATGAAGTCTACATCAGTTTTTTTTTTTCCTGATGGCTGGAGTTGTTGTTTCTTGGAAGAGTGCTAAGCAGACAGTTGTGGCCTCTTTCACTATGGCAGCAGAATTTGTAGCATATTATATGGCTTCCACTTGCGGTATATGGCTATAAAATTTTGTCACAAGGTTGAATATAGTTGATGGTATTGATAGACCGCGCAATATGTTGTGTGACAATAAGATTGTAGTTTAGTATTCTAATAACAACCTAAGTTATACAAAATCAAAAACTATTGATGTCAAATACTTAGTTGTTAAAGAGAAAGTACAGAAAGGAGAATTGTCTATAGAGCATATTAATATAGACTCCATGATAGTAGATCCACTCACTAAGGCTTTACCATCCAAACAGTTCCTTGAGCATGTTGTTCATATGAGTGTTATATCAGCTGATGATATTTAGTTTTAGTGGGAGTCTCTCACTTTGTTTGCTCTATGTACGGATACTTTGTTTTGGCTTATGGACATTTTTTTAGTATATGTTTTCTGCAGAAATAAAATTTCAGTTTATTTCTTTTTTGTCTTTATTTGCTATTTAATCTCACTAAAGCTTTAAGGTGGAATATTTGAAAACAGGCATATTAAGATCACATTACATGAAATTTCCATGCTACACATCCACATCTTGATCCATGTCGTTTAGTTATATCTGCATGTGTGACCATTGAATGCTTAGTTGTGAAAAAATGTGAAGAAAGCCACTTTAATTCTATGTTGGTGTGAATAATGGACTGGATTGTTTATAGATACATTTTATTACAACAACAATATTGAGCTCATTTAGTTATTTGACAATTCATAATTATAAGGTCACACATATAGCCCAAGTGGGAGATTATTGGGTTTTTATCCAACAATTAGGCTTATATGTGAACAATACGAGTTGCGGGTTATTGTATAGATTAAGCATGTATATAAGTGATCGTATTTATATATAAAATATTGGGCTTGATATATCTAATTAGATGTGGGCTTGTATGCGTAGAGACATTGAGTATTTTAGTTTGTTGATGGACCGAATAAGAATACCACGATAGAACATATGTCAGTTGTCTATATAAAGGGTCGTGGTCCTTGGATCACACACACACAACATTCTATTTGATTCCAATCAATCAAAGGAAAACCGATGTGTGTGTGCTAGATCCATAAGACTGCCGTACTGTCATTGTCCTGAATCCATCAATAATTTTTCTGTTATGGATTTAGGCACACTTCCGTAATATATTATATATTAATTTTGATAGATTAGCATTCGATCTTGGTCGATCTATAGATTATATTAATCTATCAGCAATAAGACCGAACCAAGTGATGAAGAATTAGGAATACAACTAAGATATATATATATATATATATATATATTTTAAAATTTAACTAATTTTATTCGATAGATATTTAAACAGACATAGATAAATAGACACGAATATAGATATGCAATATAAAAAAAATATCATTTGGGTTTGTATATGGATAAGGGTATGAGATATCTATATCCATACCTATACTTTAGGCTCTTTACGGTTTTAATATCTAATGCTTCGGATATTTGATTGTCAAATATCCAAAAATAATATTTGATATTTGATTTGAAACTTCGAATATCCAAATTTTAGAATATCAAATATAACTGATATTATTCAAATAAAATTTTAAATATAAAAAAAACCAAAAAATTACAAATATATTTGATATTAACTGATCCGTTGAGCAAATATTCGATTCGCTAAGCAAATATCCGACTTACTCAATAAATATCCAATGTTAAAACTAAAATTAAAGCTGCTACATCATAAGATTTAATTAGAATCTATTAGATCTAAAAATAGATTATATTAAAAATATATTTTCAATTAAATTAAATTTTGGCGCAAATACTAAATCAAGTAAGTAAAAATTATACACATACACACACACACACGCACATCTAAATTTATTTTTATATAATTATATATAAAATAAAAAAATATAAAAAATGTACAAATATTTTCTTTGAATTGGATATTATATGTATTTGTGAGATTAGATATCTTATTTGTTTGACTTTTCGTTGACCAAATAGGATACTTGATTTGAAAAAAAAAATTGGATCGATTATTTATTTTTTTGCAATCGGATTACTTCGAATATCGAATCGGATAAGCATATATCAGATAACATGAACAATCCTACATGTACTCATATCTATATCCATACTTATTTGCCTAATATATAATTATCTTTTTATGCTTAATTTTAAAATACATATAGTACATATTAAGGTTAAAATTATCATTTGGCTTAACTCTAATTAAATTTATTTATCTAATAATACATTTATTTACTAGATAATATCTATTAACGGATAAATGGATAATTAGTTGGATAATGAATATCCAACGAATACGAATATAGATATATTAGCGGATATCTGTTTGAATACTAGTACATATTTGAATATACATTTTGTTATTGAATATGAATATAAGAATAAATATATCCGCTCCAAATTTTTCCCGTTTACATCACTACTAGCACCTCTTGCATCCCCCAACAAGACGAGTCCGGTAGCTAGAGATTTTAAAACGGCAAATTAATTTATAGTATTATCAGTTCTATTTTATCATTTATTTATCCTCCAAAAATTTAGAGACAAATTTTTTAGCTTCTATGTCACTTCAGGAATCATAATTGAATGGTTCACCCTATTTGGAACACAATGGGTGAATGCTTTAAAGAATTTCTTCGGAATATGTTAGGATGACCAAGAGAGGAAACCACAATGAGATGGACATATAGATAAATTAGGTGAAGGTAGGCATGGTTCTACTCAACTGCAAAATAACACAAATATGAGTTTTATCTTTTAAAAATTCCTTGCTATATGTTCCACATGAGACCTAATTATAACAAGCTTGACATTTGTTTCAAGACATTTAATTCCATTTTTTTCTCATAAAAAATAATGTAAAAACATTACAATACCAAGAGATGTGAGATAGAGATTCAATCCCTTCATTAATAATGTTTACTCGACTCTTAATTGTTTTACTAGAAAACAAAAGGCAGATGGTCTTGGTCTCTCTTTCTCTCTCTCTAATATATATATATATATATCTTAGAGTCCAAGAAATTGACAATGATTTTTAATGTTTTGCTTATATGTTAGGCTTGTATTGCAAATTGCTTGTACTTAGGTGTGCATTGCCAATTTTTAGTTTCATTTCTAAGTTAAGAATAAAGTATAGTAATATTATCTTTTTCATAGTAATAAATCAAGTAATCTTTGTTATTAATTATAATAAGAGCCTTGGTTTAGAAAATAAAAATAAAAATTAGTAAGAGCCTCAGTGGAAGGCCAACATAATTGATAGATAAGTAAATTATAGTTACTTTAATTTGGAACCTATGGATCTCACACACCACTATTTAACCACCCGATCAATATTTCTTTATCATATATTGTTCTACTTGCATGTATGATTAAAGTTATTAAAATCATCCTTACATGAAATACATTTTAGTTATTATTGGATTTGGTGAAAGGGTGTGGACGTTGAATGGATATTAGAGGAAAGGATTTGCATTAGGGTTATTTATGGTAACCATTTGACAACCAAATGTTTTTTAATAAATAAATATTTATTATTATTTATAATAAATTTTATTGGAACAACAACTTTAATTAAAAGCAAATATTATTTAAAATTTTCAATATGAAAGGGGTATATTAGTATCCCTAGGTTTTTGGTCGGTAGAATATTGTATTGCCTTGTGTGCTAATATGATGGGGAATCTTAGTGCTTCTAGGTTGATATTGTCTCTCATCAAATAATTAAAAACGAAGTAACTTGTACATGTGTGTTTTGGTAGTTTCCTCCATGCACTATCCCCATTTATAATTATAAGCAGTAATATAGCGGTTTGTTAGTTGTCTCAATGCTCTAACCTTGTTAATGGAATGGTTTTAGTGTGGTGGTTTTGTGATTACCTCGGCTCACTGCCATTGTTTAATATAAGTGAATTGATTATAAATGGTTGGTATTTACTTCAACGTACTACTTATTGTGAGGTTAATTGTTTTCATGTGTTATCTGAGTATGGAGGTTGTACCTAATAAGTGTTGAGAAGACTTTTCCTTGATGTTCTACTATGTGGTTATTCCATGTGAGTGTGGTGTAAGTACGATCTTGTATGATGTATCATGTGTTTGTCACCACATGTATTCATTGGTGTATGCTATGGCATGATTTTTGTATGTTAACATCTATGTGCTCCATGAGACCTTTGTTTACTTAGTATAGTATTGATTTACTCAAGACATTTGTACTGACATGTATCATTTTATGGTTACCTACTTATTCAAATAGCATTTAGAACCTTGTAGGAGTGAACTGAGAATCCCTTTTAAGGATCTTAGGTTATGGTATGAGAATTAGGGATATCTAATATTTGTCTTGATATCTTTTTGGATCTTAATATTTTTCTGAACTATTTTGTACTTTCCTCTATCTCCTTATAATTGTATTAAAGTGACATTCTTATCTTATACTTTGTTTATATTGGAACTTTAGAAGCTGTTGTAATATAATATTGTAAGTTTTTTATCATTAATTTGAAAAATATTTTTACCTTTAACACTTAGTATAAGAAAGGTGGAAGATATCAGACTTATTCTATGTATAGCAGTAACACTATACATATAAATGACACTCTACATTTAGGCCTAAATGTCATGAGGACACAACATGAGCTTTATTTATATGATGCATCTTGTGCACCGAATGCCTTTTTTTTTGTAAATTTTAAAAGTAATGTGATATAATAATATTAATCAATTGGTTTTTATTTTCTTTTTTTAGTTTTGAAATGAATATTTTTTTTATATTATTCATAGTCCATGGTCCTTGAAATGCTGATGTTGGATCAAATTGAATATGAAAACCAATTCCTCCATGTTCACCTCTCAGTCTGCTTCTCTATGCTCTCTCATTTTCTCTATCTCTCTATTTTTTCCTTTTGGAACTTTATAATTTTTTGATGAATACATCGTTAAAGAAATTGTGAGGATTGATGCTTCACCATACTATTATAGTGACAATAAGTAATGGAATACCCCAAAACTCTAATTTAGAGAATTGTGATAAATTAAGAATTTATTAGAAAAATTAATTAAATAAATTATTTTATTAAAATAAGAGGAAGTAATTAAGGCAAAACCAAGAGAAAATTTATAAATAATTTAATTGGAAAAAAATTTAGGGTGTCTTAATAATAAAATGAAATTTAGGAAAAACCTTTTAAAAATCCTAAATTAGCCTAAACAGAAAATTTTATTATTATTTTATTAAAATATTATTAATTTTATATGTCCTAAAATATTAAAATATTGTAAATTCCCCGACCCACCTATTTTTCTTTTTTCTTTTTCTCTCTTTTCTTTTCTTTTTCTTCTTTTCCTCTTCCTCTTCCTTTTCCTTTTTTTCCCGTCCTTCCCCCGATCTATACCAGCCTAGCCTGCGGCCTAGTCCCTCTCCCCTCTCCCTTCCTCCTGCGTGGCCCAGGCTCGCGCCACACACCTATTCTTTCCCCAGCCTAGTCTGGTTCCCCCTCCCTTTATTTCTTTATCCGGGACCGTTGGTCCGCCATACCCTTTCTTCTTCCACTTCCCCTCAACTCTCCCTCTCCCCGATGCCAACCACCCCACTTTTTGGCATAGGCACGCGGCCTCTGCACCACTACATGATAGCTTGCTTCCCCTATCCCCTTCCCTAACACTGCCTCTCTCTCCTCCACCCAATCATATGCCCTCTCTCTTTTCACACGTGAATCTCTTTCCTCTCCTTTTCCCCTTCCTGAGCAGCTTGACCTGCAAATTTTTGCAAGCCTTCTCCGGATATTTGATAGCTGGCTGGTGACCTGCACACCTGCCACCAACCCTTCCTCTTCCCTTCTCTCCTTACCCCTCATCCTTAGCCTATAAATACTCCTCATCCACCCCCATTCAAGCTTTTTCTCCCAACCTAGAAACTCTCCCCTTTTTTGTCGCCGCCACCTGGTTCACCGCTCGCTGCTCCGTCTCCGTTTAGCGCCACCGCCCTAGCCACCCACCAAACCACTCCTTACATCACCCTCCACCAAACAACACCCTCTGCCACCCTCAATTTGCCCTACACAAGCCACCCCAGCCGTGCAAAGATCACTCCCTAATCAGCCACACCCCAGTCACCGCCGCCCTTACACCGTTGTCCACTACCACTCCCGCCACAAAAACCACCCTTTATACCCTCCAAAATCACTTGAAGACCTTACCTTACCCTCATTTTCCCCTTCCTTCCTCTCCTCCTCCTTTCCTCCCTCTCCACTACCCTCGACCACCACAACACCGCCACTTGCGCCGCCACCTTTGGCTTCACCACCACCACCACTCCAACCCTCTCCACCTAGGCATCTACCACTACCTCAACTTCCACCCTCATTCCCCTTCTCCCTCCCTAAACACTCAACATTCCCCCTTTTCCCTCTCTTTCCCCATTGCCACCACCGTCAGTGACACTGGTCACCACCAACCCCAGGTGGTACCCTGACCCTTTTCAACCCTTATTCTTTTTATTTGTATTATATAATAATAATAATAATAATTATTATTATTATTATTATTATTATTATTATTATTATTTACAGCCTTAGAGTATTAATCTTATTATTATTAAGGGGTCAAAACCCTATTTTATTATTACTTTGATTTTGATTTTCATCATCATCATCATCTTTATTAATGCTAGCTTTGGCATGTCATCATTTTTGTTGCTATTAAAAATATTCAAACCTCAATATTATTATTTATTATTCAAATATTACTATTACTAATATTATTCTTGACACAATTATTATTATTATTATTATTATTATTATTATTATTGTTACTATAGTTATTATTATTATTATTATTATTATTATCATTATTATTTTATTACTATTACTATTACTATTACTATTATTGTAAAAATATTCGAGCCCTTATATTATTATTTTGATTATTATTATTATTATTATTATTATTATTATTATTATTATTATCATCATCATCATCATCCCTAGCAATATTAGTAATTTGTTGTATTAATATTATTATATTATTATTTCTATCCCTAACCCCATTATTAGCCTTAGCCTTAAAAATACTAGGGTCTCTATTATTAAGAGTATTAGTATTACTATTATTATTAATATCACTATTTTTACTATAATTGGTGTTATTATTATTATTAGAAGAAATAAAGCTATTCGCTTTAATAATATAAATATGGCTATAAATATTAACATAAACCTATTTTGACTAGTAATAATCTTGTAGGTTAACTTGAGATTAAAAACCCTATTTTTCACCTATAGATTTTCTTTTAATAATAGTAATCCTAATCTTAGAACAAAATAGAAAATAATAGTATTTTTGGTAAGAGGGAAACTAATCCTTAGTTTTTCCCTCTTATAGGTGAAACAATTCAAAATCCTATGGAGGCATAGGAGCGTGCTCCAAGAACAATGTCATATTAGGTAAGGATGTAGCTAAGGCCCTATGTGTGCTATGTGCCTTATATGCCATGTATCATGATATGTTATGTATCTTATGTTTATTATTATAACTATTTTATGTGTAGCACAACTTGGAGTTGAGATATGCTCATGTTCTTTCTTATGGCATGTGTTTAATATATATATGCTATAAATTGTGATGTGACCCTTTAGGACATGCATGCTAGTATATTTAATGTGGTAATATGGGGTGGAAACATGAAAAAGAAAAATGGGGAAGTAAGTTGATCAAAGGGAAGTAAGTTGACCAAGTGGAAGTAATTCAATCAAGGAATGTGGGATTGACCTAAATATCCCATGATCCATGAGTGGAAGAATAAAAGGGGACTTTAAATAAAATAAAAGAGTGGGTGAACTTTGTAGGGGAGAATCTAGGGTTTACATAGGAAAATTCTAGGGTGTTGCGTGAAAACTTTTAGGATTTGCATGGGGTGTATCTAGTCCACATGGGGATGAACTATACGTGTGAAAAGTTGTCTTAGGATGTTAGTAAGGTAAGGGAAGAGGTGTTTGGGTGATTGGAGGCTTTGGGTGAAAAATAGTATGTGGGTTAGTATAAGGGTGTACAGGAGACCTAACTAGGGTTTGGGAGGGAAAACCCTAATTGGAGATGGTGGTTAAAGTCAAAATAATTGAGGGTGAGTGGGGTATGAGATGAGGATGGAGGAATGTCACGTGTAGGGTGAGTATGAATATCATGGAAAGTAGGAGTGGAAGGTGAGAAATGGGGGGTTGACATGTGGAAATAAGGATGCTAGGGTTTGGTGTGGCTAACTAGGGTTCGGTGTGGCCAGCTAGGGTTTTGGTGGTCACATATGTATTTGAGGAAGTAGAGTGCGATGATGAGGGTTGAATCTAGGGGATGTAATGTGTGGGGTGGTAAGACAACCTTGGTTATGTGAGACAGAGAAGGATGGGCCACATAGGCCCAAATTAGGGTTTCTAGAGAAAATCCTAGGGTAAGATTGTGAGTGGACTTAGAGGTGTAAGGTAGTGGGTCTTGGCCCACACACTTAGGAGTTGGGCCTCCAGTGTGAGTAAGTGGAATAAGAAAAGAATGTCAGGGTGACTTAGGAGGTGTAGAAGCCTCAAGATATAGGATGAGCCTTCTTGGGAGGATAAGCGTAGATGGAGTTGGTCATGCATTTCTAGGGTGAAACTTGTGGAATAAGACACAATAAAACAATAATAATTTAAAGTGGAAGATTATTGAGCCGAGCCCAGACTGATCCATTGGCATAATAGTGGCCAGGTGCCGGGGTACCTTGGAGATTGAACCACTGGCCTATAATAGTGGTTAGGTGCGTTCTGCCTTGTATGTGACCGATCCACCGGCAATAATAGTGAGGGATCTCAAACTCAACAGACTAAACCCTAAGTTTGATAAGACATGTAAAAGATAATAAGTATTTACAGTGAAACATTATGAGTGTCAGGGCCGGATCGATCCGCCAACATAATAGTGGTCAGGAGCATCTAGCCTTGGATACCGATCCACCGGCATATAATAGTGGGCAGGTGCATTATGCCTTGTAAGTTTTTGATCCACCGGCTATAATAGTGGGATTCCCATACTCCCATGGATTGATAAAAAGTATGGTATGAAATGAGTATTGATCAGAGATTAAATACTTAGTTTAGCTGGACTACAACTTAACCTTTATTTATCTGAAATGATCATATGTTGTTATGTCATCATGCTTGTGTTATGTGCCTTTGCGTGTTGGCCTTAATGTATGGTTACCTTACTTAGTAAGTAGCGTAATGACTACCCGTTTTATAGGTGCTACTAATTCCCATGAGCAGAAGGCCCCTCTGACTTTGTGTAGGTCGGTGATACTATTTTTGATGCCTTCGATGCTTATGAGGCATCGGGTGGGCCCTAAATGTTGAGCATGGGCTTGGCTTGAGGATCAGCAGTGGAGTAGCTGGACTTCCTTCACATGTTCTTTTATTTTGTATTGGATTAGTCAGACTTAATTTTTATCGTATTGTAGACTTTATTCCTTTTAAGAAATTTTAACTATGTATTCTGGATTATAAACTCTTTTCGCGTACTCTGATTTCTACCTTATGAATGTTTTAAAGTTTTTATGAAGCCTTACTTTGAGTTTGAATTATGATGGTTGTTAATTTTCCTTTATCATTGTGGTTAGTATGGGAAGGATCGGGGGCCGAGCTTCTACTGACCACAGCGGTAGCATCCTCAAAATTCACAAGTTTTGATTTAATTGCTTTTGCTAAATCTTAAATAAAACGAAATTTTTTAGTAGTAAATTTTGGGGTGTTACTGGTGCAATAGCTCCAACCATCCATGATATAAGAATTCTATTCAATGGTAGAGCCAAGGCTTCTGCATGGTGTCCCAAGACACCATAAAACCTTGGCTGGGGGGCATTGGATATTATTGATATATCAAGTATTTGACATAGATTCTGTAAGGATGACAGTAAACAAAAAACCATAGATGGTTGGGTTGTTGGTTCCCTATGTGTCTTGTGTCATTTGAAAAAGGTTGGGGACTCAACTCTTAATCAATACATTTTTTTTGCATATTTGTTATTAATTTTCAAAATGATGCATTTGGTACTTGCAATTATAACACGTTAGTTTTCCCCCCACTTTTCCAGTCTTTGTCTTTGTCCTATTCCCTAGTTCACCTTTAGATCTTATTCTCCTTTGCTCCCTTTTGTGTTGTCAACTTGTTGTGTTGTCCATTGGTCGTTGTTAAGCGCCTACAACATTGTTATTGCTTCGCTAGTTGGATTACTGTTGTGTCACATGTCTTCCTCGCCTGCTGCAAATCTGTATTTCAACTCCTCAATAACTCAGGTAAAATTTGATATATTATTTTACTTAATTTAATAATGATAAATTAGTTTACAACTTTACTTTAATTGATAAATTTTCTCTGAATATGAAGCCCTAATTGATTAACCATAGGTGATTACAAAAACTTAATTGATTAAGGATTGATAACTTTGTAACTTTCTAAGTTATTATGGAACCTTAATTCACCAATTAGTTTGTTAATTGAGCAAATTGTTTAGTTATTTAGTCAATTGTTGGATTAGTTTGTTGCTATTAAAAATTATTAAATTTCTTCGTTAATTGATTTAATTAATTCAATAATTAGTTTGTTAATTAAATAAATTATTTATCTAACTAGTTAATTATTGTATTAGTTTGTTGTAAAATTATATTACCTATTAAATTTTGTTAAATCTCTTAGTTAATTGATTAAATACTATAATTTCTTAATCTAGGATTATTAAACCCTAGTTTTGATTTGATTACAAAACCCTAATTTAAGTGTAATGTGATGTTATTTTCTATATTGCTCAAGACTACTATTTTATATAAGATATCATAAAGCTCAAATCATGCCTCTGCCACTAATTGAAACACATGCAAAAAGTATGCAATGGTCATAAATGTTGGGAATTAAATGGCTAATCAATGTCATAGAGATCAATGTTCTCTATGAAACTACTTACACGGAGTTCAATGTCCTCAACAATACAATATAGAGATAAATGTATAATTCTATGGCTTCACACACAACACCATGGAGCTCTACCTAGTTCCATCCCTAGTTATGAATATGAAGATTGATAATTAAAAAAGAAAGGTCAAGGTGTCAAAGCCATGCTAAGCATAGGGATGACATTTTTCCTCGAGGGTTCAGGGACCCATTAGAAATTCCCATTTGGGTTTGGGTTTGAGGGGAGATTTCAGGAATCAAGTTTGTGGATTTTTATCGGGAACTTTTACAAGGAAAAAGGAAGGGATGGTTTTGGGGTTCTCATTCTAGAACCTGTCCCAAATAATTTGTTATATAATTGTTTCATATATATATATATATATATGAAAAATATCTAATGAGAACCCCCTTTTAGTATAAGAACTGAAAACTAGTACTTTCAATTAAAAAAACTATCTATAGTAGAAGATGGAAACTACTAGTGGTAGGTAGAGGAAACCATTGCAAGTTTTTTTAAGGAAAATATACTATTTGAGTGTTAAAAAAAAGGCCGTGGCACTTTTGTAAATATTATATATTTATGTTTTATCTTTGGAAATTACCTACCGTAGGTGGTGGAAACTACTCTCAATAGGTTAAAACAATACTATAAGTCTCTCAAGAAGCTATATTATTTTAGTATTAAAAAATAATGGTATTTTTGTAAATATTACATATTTATGTTTCAAGTCTGAAAACTACTCACGGTAGATGGTGGAAATTACCTCCAGTGGATGGAGAAAATTACTGTAAGTCTCTCAATAAACTATTGGTGTATTTGATTTGAAGAAAGTGAGAAGAAAAGGAAATAAAATGAGAAGAAAAATATTTTTGATGTGTTTAGTTGCAGAGAAAAAGTGGAGTAAAGAAAATAACAAAGAAAAAGGTTAAGAAATATATGCTACGTTGGTTTCCTCACAAAAAAGTGAGGAAACTGAAAGAAACTCTATGGAAAATAATATTTTGTCCTAGGTCCACTGGAACATGACTTTTGTGGCTTTCGTATATTAAATTCAAGTAAGATTTATGTAGTTAATTTAAGATATTATTGTTTTATTTTAGATTTTAAATTTTTTAATTTCTTATGGATATAATAAAATTAATATAGTTCTCAAATATTATATTCTATCTCTTTTAATTTTATTTTTGATCATATATATCACTATTTCCATTTGCCTTTACACCAAAATTGTTTTCTAAAAAATTATTTTCCATAGAAGTTTTTCCAACAACCAAATACATGAAAGAAAGTTAATTTCATTTATTTTCTTTCCTTCATTTTTTCCCTGTTCATTTTCCTTTTCCATGCCATTTTTTATAAATCAAACGAAGTCGATAGTATTTGAGTGTAAAGAAAAAAGTAGTGGTATTTTTGTAAATATTAGATATTTATGTTTCATGTTAAAAACTTTCCACATTAGGTGGTGAAAACTACTGTAAGCATTTCATAAAACTAGGGTGGTTCTTAGTTATCACTGTAAAGGGTGATTCTCACTAGATATGCTATATATATTTCAATTTCTTCACTGCAAATTTTTAATTTAGATTCTACACACACACACACACACACACACACACACACACATATTTGTGTAGAATCTAATTTAAAAATGTGTAGTGAAAAAAAAAAGTCCCAATAAATTGGGATGGGGAATGGACTGGGGATCCAATTGGGTATGGTATAATAACCCAAATTTAATCTAACCTTAATTTTAGATAATTAATATTTTAACCTAACCCTAATCTTAGATGATTTATATTTTAATCTTACCTTAATTCTTTAATCCTAAAATTAAAACTAATTTTAATCATAATCCTAAACTAAATTTCTCTTTCCATTTTTTCTTTCCTTTTCCCCCTTTCTTTCTTCTTCTCTTTTCCCTTTTTCTTCCTCTCCTTCCACTGCTTTATTCTCGTTCTTATGCTTTGAGTGATTCTTTCTTCATTCCCTGACCAAATACCCTCTATTAAGATTCCACCCCATACCTTACCTATCATATATTCATCATCACCACCATCCCCTCTCTTATCACTTGAGATGTGTCATTGAATTTTTTTTACCAAACCCCAACCTCTTCCTGTACCCCTGTGTGGCTCATCCTCTCTATCATCCTTCACTATTTGCATAGCCTCTTATCTATATATACTCCACTCTCTCACCTTACAACATTTAATTCTTTATGAACCTTTCGCCAGACTCCCTATTCGTTTCCTCAACTTCTTCATGTGTCATTTATCGATTATCTTCCATTTTCTACATAGCTTACCTCACCTCAAATTTCAAACTAGAAACAACATGAGAAGCTCATATTACTTAGCCTTATCTGAATCCATTACTCATGTAACTCGCCCCCTTCAACATCATCCTCCAAACTACCCCAACTTCACACCACGAACACCCACCAACGTGAAGTCTTCATGATGCACCAGCCCCACTAACATGATGAACTTATGTAGAAGACCCTATATGCGTGATTACCTCATTCAAACCCCCTTTTTGTGGCACTTCCTCACACAACAACCTCCATCGCACCATATTTTTCCCACAACATGGTTTGCTTTGGTTTTGCCTCTTTTCCATCCTCCTTTTCCTTAATTCTATCTTATTTGTTTTCTTAAATTATATAAAAAATTATCCTTGGTTTTTAGGTTATTTTTTTTGGGTCTTGGAGGAGGAGTCTTAGGGTTTTATTCGTGCTTAGAAATCGATGTCGGTTTAGTAAAGATACAAGTCATAGTTCGTGTTTTTGCATGTTATTTGCATTTTCTATGAAATCACATGTTTGGATTCATTATATTGATAATTTCATATTTTTAATGTTATTACATGATAATTTGGTATTACATGATATTTTGAGTAAGATGAGAAAGCATATACTTATATGATATTGTTGTGATAATTCTTATTTGGAAAACCCTAAGTGAGGTAGTATGATCTATGGTATTGTAATGTGAATTTGATAAAGTGTGGAAATTGGGAAATGAGGTTATGGTGATGTAATAAATTGAAGGTTAAAAAATAAGGATATCCAACTTATGGGGTTTTTGTAGAAATATGGGTATTTTGGTTGTTGTAAGGGTATTTTAGTCATTTTTTGATAATGTGGGAAATATTCATGGACTTAAAATATTTGAGGGTTTATAAATTATTTCATAATTAATATGATCAAATAATGGTCGATTAAGACACAAGCTATCTAAATAGAGATTTTGAGTCTTTCGTTAAAATAAGGGCATTTTTGTCATTATGGGTTAAATATGAGATTTTGGTGATTCTAAAATAAGAATTGACTTAAGATATTATATGTATGATACGTGAAATACGTGGAGTAATTATGAATTTCATAGCTATATTAAAAATAAGAAAATAGCTTGAATTATGAATATTAACCTTAAAGGTAGGCTCATTATCGCATGTGTAAAATGCTGAAGTTAGACCTTAATTTTTGGATATACTGTCAATAATATTATTTTAGGATTTTTTTTCCTAATGTTGGTGATGATTTGAATATTATTTGAGGAGTTATACTTAACTTGTGAAATTAGGGTTTCTTAGGAAACTAATGACACTTTTCCTTAGGTGATATGTAATATCCCAAATTTTATTTTACTCTAATCCTAAGTAATTAATATTTTAATCTAATTCTAATCTCAGATAATTGAAAATTTTATTTTACTATAATTCATTACTCTTAAATCTAAACTTCATCCTAACCATAAATTTGAATAGTTAACCTAAATCTAACCCTAGCCCAAATTGTTGATAAATAAACTTTACCCTAATTTCCCTAATATAAAATTAATCTAATCTAAATCCTAATACTAAACTCTTTTCTTTTCTTTTTTACTTTTTCCATTATTTATTTTCTCTTTTCTTTTGCTTTTTATTTTATTTCCTTCTCCACTATCTTAATTGGCCTTCCTTTCCTCCTTCCTCTTTTGGCCATGCAAAATCCCCTTGCATGGTTCCCTTCTTTTTCCCTTCCCAGACCCACATTGCCACTACACTAAGCCACCTTCCCCTGCACCTACTCTACCTCACCTACCCTATACCACCAACCATGCCATTCGCCTTCCTTCATCAAATCTCTGTCGATCCAAACCCACACCAACTCCTTCGACTTCACACATTTATTATGACACTTCTAATTTTCACTACCAATAAATTTTATTAAAACATTATAGAAGCCACAAACACACCTGGAAAAAATGGGGGTGTTATTGCCATATCTGACATAAAATAGACGTCCACTGCCCACCAAATATCAAACATAAAGCTAAAACCAACCAAAACATTTAAAACAATAGAGTGTACGAATAAAAGATTACATACACGGATTAAAAGATTTTTTATATCAAAAGGCCTTAACGATCTCCTATCAAATCATTACAAAAGATATGTAGATAACAGTATAGGGTTACATTAGGACAAGTTAGGGTATGACACCTAAGTTAAAATCATGGGCGCTTATAGATCCCACAAGATCTTCGGATGTTCATAATCTCAAGTCCCTACCCAATTCAGGTAGGCCCTCTACTGGCCATCCCTAAAGACTTTAACATGGCCATCTTCTTGTGGGAATGAGCAGATGACTAAGAAAATAGACACATTAGTAAGCTACGTACTAAGTAAGCCAAGTTACCCCATCCATTTAAACACAAGTATGCCAAGCTATCATATTTGGATATGAAATCCAACATGCATAATAAAAAACCATATATATAATAGCAGGATTACATATGGACATGATATCATGCATAACGCTAAAAAAGTAGGTTTCACATTATCATTACATAAGCACTTACATATATGATAGTAAAGAAAATATATGCAACCTCTAGGGTTTATTTCCAATTACCCAATTCCATAGGTTATACCATTTATTTATCCATATATAAGACATGTCAATCATCCAATAAATATTCCATTCCATAATAATCAGTCATTTAGACCATTAGTCAAGTGATAAATCATTCCATTACTTCAATTCTTAACTAATTATTAACTCTTTACTTGGACATCACTCATAATTTACCAACCAATTACTTATCATCCATATTTTATTATCATTGAGCGATTGACTGTGCACCGCTCCATGGTATCCCATGGTCTCACATACCATGGAAGCTTATCCAAATAAGGGATATGAAGTCCAAATTGAATCCAATCACCAAGTGCACATAAGTCCAGGCCAAAGCCAATCATTAGAATGGAGATAAGTCTAGGCTGAAGCCAACCAATATGGACTTAAGTCCAGGATGAATCCAACCATCTAGGTAATCAAACCCTTTAGTATCGATATCTTCTAGTACATCACCAGTTTCTAGAGTAGGTAAGGTATCAGGGCTTCTTAGAATTCCACCCAAAGGCAAAGCCCAAAGGCACCAAAATGCTCAAAGGCAAACTATCCTCCAGTAGCTAATCAAGGATCAGGTAACCCAGATCCATACCCAACTTGACTATTTTTCGCTTTACGTGATTAGTGTATTATTCATAAGGATAAGTGATACCATAAGGCCCATACAAAAAAAGTAAGGAATTTCCAATTTTATTCTATATTAATCACTGTTCTTTCCATTTTTTCAACCATATGGGTTTTTTATTTGTCCTTGGTTAATATTATTCATATCCACCATATTATTTAATTCAAGCTCATGCTGAGTTTTATTACTCTTTTCTCAATATCATCACTTATTGTAAGTGAATATCCATTTAGCCTTTACATTACTCATAGAGTATATCATAAGTTATGATCCGTTTTAGTCCTTTCATTAGGACATTGATCCATGAAAAAATCTGTATCATATCCCATTAATAATCATGATATAGTTCCAAACATAGGCTCAAGGCATAACCAAACCAAAATGAAAAAATCATGCAGGCCAATCGAACTAGTCGATCGGTTTAGCCCAACTAGTCGATCGATTTAGGTCGACCAGTTGATCAGTTTGAACCTAACCATACCATGATTTCCTATAACCGGTCAATTGGTTTGGGTAAAATAGTTGATTATTCACAAACTAATCGATCAGTTTTTTCTAATTAGTCGATGGGTTTACGTAGAGAGCAGGACCAAGATCTTTACAGGCTTACCAATTGATTGGTTGGGTCAACCAGTCGACTTCTAGGAACCAGTTGATCGGTTTGACTTAACCAATCAATTAATTTACCCTAACACAACACCAAATAATAAAATTTATGCAGATTCTTACATATAAATGATTCTTAATTACATTGAAGCATGCATCAACATAATTTAACATATTTTCAACTAGATTAATATACATTTATCAACATGGAATTGTCATGTCCTATTTTTAGCAAATTTCTTGCTTTTTACTCAAATCATGCCATCTGATCATCTAAATCACTTATACAGACTATATTCATTCATGATAATATGCATAAATCAACTAAAGGTAACACCTAACATGGAGGAATACTTACTGAACATTTTAAAAGAAAGAATAACTTATTTGATGCAGGCAAAATCTCCTTAAAACCAGAAATCTCAATTGTGAGGTTCTTAGCTTTGAAAAACTTAAAACCAAAATCTTAAACTCAAACATTACACCAAAAACTTATTAAAAATTTCAACTTAAAAATAGAAAGATGAAGAATATACCAACTTGAGGCAAAAATAGGGAAGATCTCAACTAGATTTTTTCCTATAATCTAACTTTTTACTTAAAAATTGAAACAAGAGAGAGTTAGATACAACATGATAATAGTGTGAAAAAATAGATTGGTAAGGCTCAAAGTGTGAAAGGAAGAAAGGTGAATTAGATACTTATAAAATTCAGTGCCTAAAAGAAAGGTGCATAAAAGAGATGAATAGGGATATTTATAACCAACTAATCAAAGGAAAATAATGAAGATTCAGGAAACAACTCAAAACCATACAATTAACTGTTTGAATTTAACAAGAACAAATGGATTTTTTTCAAGATATGTTGACCTATTATCCAAAGCTCAAATGGTGTCTTTAGAGATTACATGCCAGTTAGACCAGAATTAGAATAATGAATGGAGTAATGGAAGGTTAGCGTGGAAAGAATCTTCCAGTCACTTTGCAAAGGAGAGAGGAGGAAGAAGACAATGCTAAGGTCATCTCTCCCCCTCAATTGTCCCAATCAACCTCCAGGTCAATTTGAGGCAATATTTTGGGTAATATGAATCATGAAAATGTTTAGTAATCTCTTGGGACAAATTGAAATGGGTTGGTAAGGTTCTATTTTAGTGTAAAAGATTTTTTTTTTAAATTAAGCTTGAAAAATATGACCAATTTGACAAATCAGTTAATCGATTTGGGTCTACTAGTTAACTGTTCTACAACCAATTGATCACCTTAGTCAAGAGAGTCAAATTTGTTGAAAGAACAAACTAGTCGATTAGTTTGCCTACGAAACTCAATAAACTCTATTTTTCAACATGATTTCAAATCAAACTTTGTCCCAAACCAAATTACAACATTAAATCAAAGTCAAAGACCCAAAATTTGACATAATTCTCATTCAACCATTTATAAAAATATGAGGTATTACATTTATCATGCACCTTGACCCCCATCTCCTATAAATACCCTATCTCCCTTCCTACTTCATTTTCATTACGATCCATACAAATCCCCAAACCTCCCTCTTCCTTCCCTTAGCCCCTATGCATTACATTTTCTATTCATTCGCCATTTTTGTTCCACAAAGATCTACTTAAATTACCACTCCTTACACAACTCTACCCTTTATTGCATTAAACCCTTACGCAAAACCTACCCAAGTAGCGTTAAGCACCTACGCAGCAACCCGTTAGCTATATTATCCACCCACCCACATAGCCTTCAATCATTCACCAAAATTATTCTCCAAAAAACTCCAAAATCATGCCTAAAACCCTTACTAACTTCATTCCCACACACTGCTCCCCCCTCACCTACACTACAACCTTATGCTAAACCACCCCAAGTGACGTCAGCAACTCACACCAAACCACCATCCCAACGTCAAGAACCCAAGATAAGAAACACATAGGTACATCAAGGGGTGATGCTACACCCTCTATATATGTCAAAATTTTATGTTTCACCCCTCCTTGCTACACCAACTTCTATCATAACTAGTTTAATATTTGTGCGTCCTGGTTTGCTTCAATTTTTCTACATTTCCACCCTTTTTGCCTTAGATTTTTTCTTTTTTTTTTGATTAATTTATAATGATGTACTATAATTTATTCTAATGTGATTTTCTTGTGGTCTTAAAGGAGGAATCTTAGGGTTATATATGCTTAGAGACTAGATATACTTTTGGGAATGATACATTTTGTAATTAAGGTTTTGTGTGCAATGTGTATTTATGTGTATGAAATATCCTAGTTGATATTATTATGATTATTATGTTATGGTATGATGATGTGGTATCAAATCTATGGAAAGTGAGAATGTGTGAAGAGTATGAGCTTATATGCCATTGTTGTAATAAATATCATTTTGATACCCTAAGTGTGTTAGCATGACTTATGGTATTTTAGTGTGGCATGAATAGGTATGAAAATTGGTTAAATAATGTGTTCAAGTAATATCATGATGATATATATTGGAAGTTGGAAATCATTTATATTGGGACTCGTAGAGTTTCTTGAAAATATGGGCATTTTGCCTATATTAAGGGTAATTTAGTGAATATAGATTAAATATATAATATTTGGTATTTTAATGTGTTAATTGGTTCAAAATAAGTTAAATATATCATGTGGAATATTTGGAGTAATTATGAATTACCTAAATCCCGTAAAAGGAGAAATGACTTAAATTTTTGAATAATAACCATTTAGGTAAGTTATTATGGCATATTCAAAATATTGGATTTATAGCTTGATTTTATGATATATTTTTAATATTGGCATTTTATAAAGTTTTATTAAATTTTTTGGTCATATGAGTCCTATGGAAAAAGTCATGCCTAATTTGTGAAATTAGGGTTTTGTATGGATTGATGAATAACAACTCTAAAGGCAGGCTATTATTGCATGTGTAAAACATTGGATTTAGACCTTAAATTTAAATATGATGTCAATAATGATATTTTAGTAATGTGTACTTAATTTTATGTTTAAATGAGTATCATGGTAGAAGTTATGCCTATTTTGTGAAATTAGGGTTTTTTAGGAAAAACATGAGCTTTTTCCTTAGGGGATGTCCCAAAATTCATGTGGTTGTATTATACATGTTTTGAATAACTATGTTAAGTTGGATTTATTATGTACCTTGCATATCTACATGTGTTCCAACATGATTTTAAATAAGATATTAATTACTTAAGCTAAAAGATCATGTGAGTCAAGACCGATTGTACCTGCTCGTTCTATCAGTTGAGAATAGTGGGGGTCCATAAACTCAACATGAAATAAATAATTGGAATGATCAAAATTAATCATAAGATATTAATATTTAAAGTGAGAGATCACATGAGTTGGGACTAATTATACTAGTATGTACTATCAGACAAGAATAGTGGCTAGGAATTTTTGCTCTAGGGTTGTACTTATTCATTTCACAAGACAAGAATGGTGGCCAAGATCATTTTTTCCTTTACATTTTATATTGTTTATATCCTTCCACTAATTGAGAATATTGGATACCTGAACTCAACATAAATAAGATTATGGAACTTGAAATCAATCCTTATCTTGTAATATCTTATGTTAATTTATATGCATGTTTATTCCTTCGTGCAGCATTATGGCATCATGTAACCTCATTATGAATTTATTTTTAGCTTACTTAGTACGTAGCTTACTTATCATCATTTTTTTGGGTGTTGCTCATTTCCACGAGCATACAACTGGGATATTTGTGTGCAGGTTAATGAAGACCTATTAGATGACTTTGTAGCTTATGATAGACTTCATGGGGGGAAAGAGTGACCTTTTATTTATGCTTATGGTTTGGTGATGTTGATTTATGACATCCAAATCTTAGTTTTGGTCAAATACCTATTGAGACTCTTAGTTCCCATATATCCCTTTTATGTATTTTTAGACATGGTACTCAGGTTAACCTGCAAACCTTTATTTACATTTTGAATCTATCTCATTTCCAATTTTACCATGTTTTAAGTTTTAACTATTTTGCCTTTTATTCAATCTAAAGATGACATGGTAAGCTAGTCTTATATCGGGTACGGTGGTAACACCTAATTATTTTGTTATAATACTTCTGCTTAAAGGAATTTTTTTGTAGTAAATTTTGGGGTATTACATAATATTTCAATCATCATATAATGGTATTTTATGTGTCTTTTATATTTATATTAAGTCTGATTATGTATCGTGCATGTTTATATTTATGTTTACATGTTGCCATCGAGATAAACAATACTTTAATAAGATATTAATCACTTAAAATGAAAGATTATGTGAGTCAGGACCAATGTTTTGAGTCCATCCTATTAGATGATAATAGTAGCCTTAAGCGTTTTTCTCTAGGAGGTGTATTAGATCGTTTATTTATTTTAAGGATAGTGTTCAAGAATGTGTTGCCCTCGAAGATGTTCAATTCGTTTCATCAGATGATAATAGCAGCTAAGCGTGTTGCCTTGAAGGTACTTCAGCCCATTCCACCATATTAAAAGTAGTGGTGTCCTGAAGTCAACATAAATAAGAAATGGACTATTTTATACATAATAATGGAACTTTGATCTAATTCTCCTCTTACATTGTATCATTTTGAATAAATATGCATGCTTATTCTTCTATGTGACCTTATATATTCTAGGTAATCCTGCTGTGACTATATTGCTCCCTTACATAGTATAGCATACTGATCATCCTTCTCATGGGTGCTACTCATTCCCATGAGCAAATGACCTAGGTGATTTTGTATAGGTTGATGAGAACCTTTTGTATGAATTTGTTGCTTTTGATGCTTTGTCTGAGGAGTGATCATATTATCTTTGGAGTTATAAGTAGAGTTATTTTATCTAGTTATTAGCATTTATCTGGATACATTTTTGTACTCTTAGTTTCATAGGATCTCTTTTGATGGAATTAATCTCCAAACTCTTATCTAAATTTATAAAAGTTTTTCACATTCATTATTTATCATATTTTAAATTCTAATTGTTTTATCTTACATTTAATATAATAATTGTATGGTGAGCTAGACTTATGTCATGTACAGTAGTAATACCTAATTATGTTGTTATTATGCTTCCATTGAAATAAGAAAATTTTAGTAAAAAAATTTGGAGTGTTACATATGAGGATTTGATCCCCATGGGAATCGGGTTGGGGATTTTTCGATAAAAAAGGGGGATTAGGGTTGGTTTAGAAATTATTTTTCTTATTAGGTTTAGGTATAGAAATGAGGTCCCTGTTTCTGACATGCATTGCCTCGTTGCCGTCCTTAGTCAAGTAAAAATATTATATGGGTCAAATATCACATAACTATTTAGAACATGTCGACCATTTGTGCTTATATCCTACATATTAATCGAGGAGGATCAATAGATGCAACTCTGTATTAGAATTCCTATGTTTCTTTTGTTGGGATTAATATGTACAAGGTTGTTAATAACAAATATTAAAAAAACATAAATGTTGCACCTTGGTCTCTCACTAACCACAGATAGTTATCTAAAATATTTTTAAGATTAACTATCAACTTTACAGATCAACAAAAATCTTTATACACACGTTAAGAAGGTCACCCGTCATTAAACTACTTCAATATAAACACACATGACTTTATAGTTATCTGGTGATGGATTTATGATAATTAAGGTGGAACTTTGTTCATGTAAGTAGTTATATCAATATTTTTAAGCATCCCCCATCTACTATATACTTTTAAGTATTATAAGAAAATTAATTACTAAAATAATAATTTATTAATTTTTAATTTCAATCATGGATACAATACCTATATAAACTTGTCAAGAATTAATATTCTTGTAACACCCCCAAAATTCACTATTGAAAAATTTTATTTTATTAAAGAATTAGCGGAAGCAAAATAACAAAACTGTGAATTCTGGGGATATTACCGCCACACTTAGTACCAGATTGGTTCACTCCTGCCGTTCCAATACTAAGTGCTAAGGCTGAAGATGATTATCGTCAAACACAAGTCAATACTTCAAACAAGATTTTATAAAATAACTATATAGTTCATAATATGGAAATTAGAGCATGCATAAAAAGGTTTACAATCCAGAATACATAAGTAAAATTCCTCGAAAGGAATAAAGATTACAATACAATAAAAATCAAGGTTTAGTAAACCGGTACAACGTAAGAGAACATGAAAAGTAAATCTAGCCACGACACTCTCAAATCCCTAAGCCAAGTTTATGCTCAATACTCAACCCTGCCCGATGCCTCGTAAGCATCAAAGGCATCAAAGGCATCAAAGGTAGCATCACCAACTTGCACAAACTCAGAGGGGCCTTTTTCTCATGGGAATGAGTAGCATCCATCAAAAGGGTAGTCTGTACACTACGTACTAAGCAAGGTAACCATGAAGATAGGACCAAGCATATGAAAATAGATAACACAAGTATGATCACATAAACAACATACAATCATTACAGGTAAATAAAGGCCAAGCTATGGTCCAGATCAACTGATTCTTTATATCTTTGATCAATACTCATTTCATGCCATACTTTTTATCAATCCATACAAGTACGGGAACCCCCACTATTATGGCCGGTGGGTCGATCACTTGCAGGGTAGAATGCACCTGACAATTATTATATGCCGGTGGATCGGTCTCCAGGGTAAGATGCTCTTGGCCACTATTATGCCGGTGGATTGGTCTGGCCCCAACTCTCATGGTGTTCACCGTAAGTACTTATTGACTTTCACATGTCATATCAAACTTAGGGTTTGGTTCATTGAGATCAGGATCCCCCACTATTATAGTAGGTGGAGCGGTCACTTGCAAAGCCGAACGCACTTGGCCACTATTATATGCCGATGGATCGGTCTTCAGGGCACCCCGGCACCTGGCCACTATTATGCCTGTGGATCAGTCTGGGACTGGCTTAATAATCTTTCACTTTACATGATTAATATTTTACCGTGTCTTATTCAATAAGTTTTTCCCTAGACATGCATGACCAACTCCATCTATAGTTATCCTCCCAAGAGGGTTTGTCCTATATCTTGAGACTTCCACACCTCCTAACACGCCCCAACAACCTCCCTTTATTCCACTTACTTACATAGGAGGCCCAACTCCTAAGTGAGTGGGTCGAGGCTCACCATCCTATATCTCCAAGTTTACTTACTACCTTAACCTAGGGTTTTCTCTAGAAACCTTCATGTGGACTTATGTGGCCCACCCTTCTCTGCCTCACACAACTAAGGCTGTCTAACACCCCACACATCATATCCTTTATATTCAACCCTCATCATTTCACTTTACTCCCCCAAATACATGTGTGACCATAAAACCCTAGGTGGCCACACCAAACCCTAGCATCCTCCTTTCCACATGTCACCCCTCCATTTCTCACCTTCAACTCTTGCTTTCCCATGATACCCATGCTCACCCCATACATGATAATCCTCCATCCTCATCTCATACTCTATTCACCCTCTAGTTATTTTTACTTTTACCACTGTCTCAAATTAGGGTTTTCCTCCCAAACCCTAGCAAGGTCTGTTGTACACCCTTATACTAACCCACGTACTATTTTTTACCCAAAGCCTCCAATCACCCACACAACTCTTCCCTTACCATACTTACATCCCAATACAACTTTTCACAAATAAAATTTGTCCCCATGTGGAATCCATGCACACCATGCAAACCCTCAAAATTTTCATGCAAAACCCTAGAATTCCCATGCAAACCCTAGATTCTCCCCTATAAGGTTAACCCACTCTTTTATTTTATTTAGAACCCTCTTTTATTCTTCCACTCATAAATCACGGGATATTTAGGTCAATCCCATACTCCTTGGTCAACTTACTTCCCTTTGGTTAACTTACTTCCCCATCTTTCTTTTTCATCTTTCCACCCCATATTACCACATTAAATATCCTAGCATTCATGTCTTAAAGGGCCACATCACATCATATCACAATTCACAACATATACCTGTTAAACGCATGCCATAAGAATGCATATAAGCATACCTCAACTCTAAGCTGCGCTACACATACAACAGTTATAATAACATATCATGATACATAGCATACAAGGCATATAAGGCACACCCTACACGTGACATTCCTCCATCCTCATCTCATACCTCACTCACCCTCAATTATTTTGACTTTAACCTCGATCTCCAATTAGGGTCTTCCTCCCAAACCCTAGCCAGCTCTCCTATACACCCTTATACTAACCCATGTAATATTTTTCACCCAAAGCCTCCAATCACCCAAACACCTCTTCCCTTACCTTACTTACATTCCAAGAAAACTTTTCACACGTATAGTTCATCCCCATGTGGACTCCATACACCCCATGCAAACCCTAAAAGTTTTCATGCAACACCCTAGAATTTTCCTATGTAAACCCTAGATTCTCCCCTACAAAGTTCACCCACTATTTTATTTTATTTAAAGTCACCTTTTATTCTTCCACTCATGGATCATGGGATATTTAGGTCAATCCCACATTCCTTGGTTGACTTAATTTCACTTGGTCAACTTACTTCCCCATTTTTCTTTTTCATCTTTCCACCCCATATTACCACATTAAATATCCTAGCATGCGTGTCCTAAAGGGTCACATCACATCACATCACAATTCACTGCATATATATATATCAAACACATGCCATAAGAAAGAACATGAGCATGCCTCAACTCCAAGCTATGCTACACATAAAATAGTTATAATAATAAACATAAGATACATAACATATCATGATACATGGCATACAAGGCATATAAGGCATATAGCACACATAGGGCCTTAGCTACATCCTTGCCTAATATAACACTGTTCTTGGAGCACGCTCCTACGCCTCCTTAGGGTTTTGACTTGTTTCACCTATAAGAAGGAAAAACTAAGGATTAGTTTCCCTTCTACCAAAAATACTATTATTTTCTATTTTATTCTAAGATTAGGATTACTATTATTAAAAGAAACTCTACAAGTGAAAAATGGTTTTTAATCTCAAGTTAGCCTACAAGATTATTACTAGTCAAAATAGGTTTATGTTAATATTTATAGCCATATTTATATTATTAAAGCTAATCTATTTATTTCCTCTAATAACAGTACTAACACTAGTTATAGTAAAAATAGTGATATTAATAATAATAGTACTAATACTAGTTGTATTAACATAGCGATATTAATAATAATAGTAATGCTAATACTCATAATAATAGAAACCCTAGTATTTTTAAGGCTAAGGCTAATAATAGGGTTAAGGCTAAAATAATAATATAATAATAGTAGTACTAATAAAATACTAATATTGCTAAGGATAATGATATTAATAATAAAATTTGAAATAATGATAATATAAGGGTTTGAATATCTTTAAAATAATAGTAATAGTAATAATAGTAGTAGTAGTAGTAATAATAATAATAATAATAACTATAGTAACAATAATAATAATAAAAGCGTTAAGAATAATATTAGTAGTAGTAGTAGTAGTAGTAATAATAATAAGTAGTAGTAGTAGTAATAATAATAATAATAACTATAGTAACAATAATAATAATAAAAGCGTTAAGAATAATATTAGTAAGAGTAATATTCGAATAATAAATATTAATAATAAGGTTTGATCATTTTTAATAGAAAAAATGATAATATGCCAAGGCTAGCATTGATAACAACAACAAAAAAAACAAAAATAATAATGATAATCAAAATAATAATAAAATACTTTCAACCCTTTAATAATAATAATAAATATATTCCGAGGTTGTAAATAATAATAAATATGATACATAATCATAAATATGAATAACAACAACAGCAATATAAATACAAGTAATATGGATAAGGCTTGCATAATTAGGGTTTAAGGGTTTAAAGGGGTCAGGGTACCATTTAGGGTTGGTGGTGACCGATGGCGGCGCCGATGGCGGGGAAAGAGGGAGAAAATGGGAAGTTGGGATGGTTTTGGATGCCCAAGTGGAGAGGGTTGGAGTGGTGGTGATGGCGTAGTCAAAGGTGGCTACGCTGTGGTGGTCGAGGATGGTGGAGAGGGAGGAAGGGAGGAAGGGAAAATGGAGGGTAGGGAAAGGTAGAGGAAGGTATGCAGGTGATTTTGGGAGGTGTAACGGGTGGTGGTTGCGGTGGGAGTGGCAGTGGATGGCCGCATAAGGGCGATGGTAGCTGGAGGTATGGCTGATCAGGAAGGGCACTTTGCATGACCAGGGTGGCTCGTGTAGGGAAAATAAAGGGTGGTGGTGGGTGTTGCTTGGTGGAGGGTGATGTAGGGAGTAGTTTGGTAAGTTGCTCGAGCGACAGCGTTGGACGGTGGGGGAGCTACGGGCGGCGAAACATGCAGTGGTGATAAGAGGGGGGCCGAATTCTGGTTGAGAAAAAAGGGGTGAATGGGGGTGGTAGAGGGGTATCTATAGGCTAAGGATGAGGGGGAAGGAGAGAGGGGAGTGAGGAAGGTCAGTGGTAGGTGTGCAGTCGCCGGCCGGCGGCCTAATGGCAGGGGAAAGCCTGTGAAAACTTGCAGGTCGACTATTCGGGAAGGGAAAAGAGAGAGGAGAGAGAGTCACATGTGAGGAGAGAGAATAAGTGTTAGGGAAGGGGGTAGGAGCGGTAGGGTGGCATGCAGCGGCGCAGACGCCGCATGCCTACATCGGGAAGTGGAGTATTTGGTCATCAGGGAGAGGGAGAGTCGGGAAGAAAGAAGGGGGTGGGTGTGCGGCGTTGGACCGACGATCCAGGAAAAGAAGTAAGGGAGGGGAACCATACCTGTTGAGGGGGGAAGGGAGTGCGGTACGCGACCCTAGAATGTGTGGAAAAAAGGGAGGGGAGGGAGTTTTGGGCCATAGGGGGCTGGGCTGGCCCAGGTCGAGAGAGGGGAGGAAAAAGAAAATAAGAAAGAAGGAAAAAGGAGAAAAAGAAAAGAAAAGAAAATAAAGAAAAGAGGGGAAAAAGGGAAAAAGAAAAATAAGTAGGTTGGGGTATTTAGAATATTTTGGTATTTTAGGATATTTAAAAATAATAATATTTTAATAAAATGATAATTAAATTTTCTTTTTAAGCTAATTTAGGAATTTTAAAAGATTTTTCCTAAATTCCATTTTAATTTGTAGAACACCCAAATTTTTTCCAATTAAATTATTTATAAATTTCCTATTGATTTTGTCCTAATTACTTCCTCTTAGTTTAATAAAATAATTTATTTAATTAATTTTCCTAATAAATTCTTAATTAGCCATAATTCTCTAAATTAGAGTTTTTGGGTATTTTAATTCTCTTATTCTATCTCCTAAGTACCCAATCATGTTGTTAGCTATCGTTGTAATTTGAGTGTTGAATTTTGAACTCAACTTGTTTAGAACTTGTTTTGATTTTGGTGAGTTTGATCATAACTTGTGGATCAAAGTTTGAATTTTTTTGATGAATATGACAAGATTTGGTAGTGTTTGATTTCCTCGAGCAAGTTCGATGATGAATAATGCTCCAACATCTTCTACTTTAATGATCTTAAGGGATTTGATCTTTGTTCTTCATAATTCAATTCTTGATCCTTTGCTTAAGAATGTTTGAGAGCATTCTTTAATGGAGTTCTTGATCTCAGGATTTCAATGTGTATAAAATGGGGAGGGCATCCCTCTATGTATAAAGGGACCATACTCTTGGCTTCTAGGTTTAGTTCATTTAGGTTTGTCTTGCTGACTTATAAATTAGGCTTCATTTATCTTGAATTTTGAAACGATGTTCATCTATAAAATTAAGATAGACGATATGTTTAATTATTTAGCTTTCTTTGATTTTAGACTTATAAATTTGGCCTAATTTAATATAATACCTACATGAATTCAAAAATTAAAAAATATATTTTTTAATTTATAAGTCATAGATAATTGTAAGAACGCTTATTAAGTTGATATAAATTTATGTTGATCATTTATGATCAATTTTTTTATGTCAATGTATCACATATTCGTATATCGGTGAGGTCATAGCTTTATTGTTAAAATTAAAGTTAAAGTTATATAGACAAGTAATATTAGGTTCAAATTCTTATTGTTTTGATAATATACATAATTGTGGTATTTATACTTGCTAATGGGTGTCAAAATTCCTTTTTTGGATCCAAATATCACCACATGGGATAAGTCAAGTAGCACATGGATAGGCATGAATTATGTCAATCATATGGACTTTAACATGAAGATTTAATGTAATTATATCATGATTTGTTTTTCATAATTTAGTCCACTTGTTCTTGTTTACTTTTCTTGATCATATTTTGTAGGTATTTCAAGAATATGGGATCAAAAGGAGCTAAAACGCAATAGCTGGAACAAAATAGAAGAAAACGCAAGTACTTTAAGTATGAAAAGGAATAAAGACTTAAAAATACAAACATAATTTGATATGAATTTGGAAAAATATTGCATATTAAAGTTGTATATATATTTTTTTAGCTTTCCAACGCATCTAAAATCAACTCAATCCAAAGTAAAACGTAGAAGTTATGGCTATAATACAAAACATGCGCAAAGCTGAAGAATTGAAACGATCGTGTTGATGGGTAGTTACATCTATGTAAACATATTTTTCATTCATTTTGGAGGAAAAACAGATGGAATAAGAAGATGGAGGCTTTGAGAGCACTAAAGAAAGATCTAGGGTTACTTGTTTGGCATCAACCAATCCAATCCCACCTCCAATTTATCCACAATCTTCCATCTCTTGATCTCAATTTCTTATTCCTAGTCAGATGGATAGAACAGTGAATTTTCCATCTTGAATAAAGAGATTATTGTATTTTTTCTTTAGATTTTATTTATTGTTTCCAATTGATGCAATTCTCTATGTTTAAGATGTTGAGCTTAATGAAATCCATGATTGCCTAACTGATCTATGCTGAGGTGAAGGGAAATCCCTTGATCCGAATGTGTTGAGAATCTAAACCCTACCCAATCTAATTCCTTGTCATATGTGTTGTGCTAATGATTTAATTGGAATAATAGAGAAAATTGACCACATTTCTATTATTATTTAGAGAAACTCGGCAAGATTCAAGAGATGAGTCAGAGTAGGCTCCATTAGCATGAATAGAAATCAAACCACAAAGTTAAGAGACGTTGGTTGACTTCTACAACTAAAAAAAGGGAATATGGTACATAATAATGCGTTGCCTATTTTTGCATTCATACTATAGATAGATGAGTCTTAATAGATATTAGGGTATAGTGGCTCGAGAGAGCATTAAAATACATACTTTGGTTGGCATTCATGACAAAGTGTTTTGATTTGGGATTTAGGGTAAATATTCTATCACATTGGGGTTGAGGGGATTGACCAGAACCTTCGCATTTTCTCTAACTGAATTTCACTTGTTCTTATGTTATAGTTGGATTTAGTTTGCACATTTTATTTTTATTTAGAGTTAGACATCATCTACCCCTATTGTTAGTCTAGACATAGGAGATCTTTTCACTATCCCATTGCTCACTTCCTAGTCTCTGTGAGATCAACCTTGTATGCTACTTCAACACCATGCACTTGTGGTTAGAAGTCATCACACTTATCCTGAACTCATAACATCCATTCACGTCAAGGGACAAAGCTTAAGACAGACATGAAGAAACATCCCCCAAAGAAATTACGTCTAAATACTATGGTTGAAGCAATGACAAGAAGTATAACACCATATTTGAAATAACTTCGTAGATCAAAACTCAAAAATAAAAAAAAAATGAAAGAAAGAAAGAAAGAAAGAAAGAGCAAATGAACCAATGCCATTACTATAGGTGGCGATTAGGTTAGGTTCGGAAGTTACAGTGGGTTAGGTCATTCTCAAGTCATATTGTTTGCGGGTTATTTTCTTTGCAGGTTAGTTGTGGGTTAGGTTGGGTCATTTTGATTTTAGGTTGGGTTGGTTCATTTCGATTTTAGGATGGGTCGGGTTATTTCGATTCAGATTGTATTGGGTTAATTTATAAGGGCGAGTTGTTTTAGATTGAGCTAATTTAGGTTCGAGTCAGGTGAGGTTTGAGTTATTTAGGGTTAGTTTATCGAATTAAGTTTGGGTTAAGAAAGCTCGTATTAGGGTAATTTTGTGCTTAAGTTAATTTGACTGGTTAAATTTAGGTTAATTTGATAAATCGAGTCTTTTTAAGTTTTGATAGGTCGAGTTAGGTTTAGGCTAAGCTAATACTGGATCAAATCACTTTAGATTTGGATGAAATCAGACATTGACCACAAAAAATAATCTAACTTTTTAACCTTATAAGCAATCATTAAGTTTGACTTCATGTAAGCATGTGATTAATAATGTATTATTAATTTCTATTTATTTATTATAATGAATAATTTTAATGTTGTGTTTTTATGTAAAAAATTTGGTAAAATTAAAATATCATTATTGATTAAGTATGTTCACAATAAAAGTAAGAAAAATAAGTAAACTTTATAAAATAATATATTTTTAGAAGCTTTAAATAAATAATAAGACGTGTAATTTTTATCATCATACCTGGTTAAAATTGAATTTGGTTTTTTTTTTAAGTCAAGTTGATAATGGATTGAGTAGGTTCAGGTTTGGGCAGGTTACTTATATTCGGGTCATCACCAGATCAAGTATGATTTTAATCGAGTTGGGTTGATGAATTTCTTATATCATGTCGGATCAGCTTTTGTACTGGCTGAGCCGGATTGGATAGGTTAGGTCAACTTTTACCAACTCTAGTCATTACTAGTTTTCTAGAGGTGTTTCACGGATCTAAACATGACTAACTATCATTTGAGTTATAAAAATTTATTTTAAGGTATGGCATTCTAAACTTTGTCATAAATTATATCAATCAAAATGGTATCACACTTTATAAATAATACCGAGTGATTTATTTTGTACAAAAATTGCTAGCATGCCTTCATAAATTTTTTTTAGTGATTTAATATATAATTTTTCATTCTACCTAAAAATATATATATAATTTTCCATTATTTTTTTTTAACTTTGAACTTAAAAGTATTCAACCTTAAATTAATGATGTGACTTTTATGATAGGATATAAAAAATTGGTATTTTGGTTAATTTTTATTAACTTAATTTCATTAGTGCTGATATGATATGATATTATTAGCATTAGTAATAATTACAAAAAAGCAAATATTATTAATATTAATTACTTCTAAATATTTTTATAGATGAAATCCAGCATTTTGGTTTGACCCAATTCTAGGAAGCCCAATTGCTTTGTGCACGATAGATTGTGACTTCATAAGGGTTTTTCCTCAAGTCCAATTCACTCAACCTATGCAATGATATTATGGACAGATATCACGCTCCATTTCCTATAATCACTAATTCAAAAATTAGTTGTTACTCAATTTATCTATATGTGACTTGACCTTTTTAATTTTCTACCATTTAACATATCCAGCGATGACCTTATTTAGCCTCATATGATGGCAGGTTGCAAGAATCACTCTCCATAAATAGAGGAGTTGTGAGACCCTTTAGGGTAAGGAATTGATCAGTCGGTTGAAGTAACCTATCAAGAAAATACAACTTACCATTCACACTAAGCAATATTTCACTAAACTCTTTAGCTCTTAGTTGTTTTTGTCCATTCTAACCTAAATGATATCCCTACCAATGCCTCTAATTATGGACCTTGATCTTTTTACCATCAGTGACTATGCCCCCATGGCTTTGACGACTAAGTCCCTCTCACCCCTTTCTCACTTCTTTTTTTTGTATTGTTTACAGCCTATGTTGTTGACTCGAATGACAAAGTATTTCTAAGTTGACACCACATCAATATTCCTCTGACACTTATAAAATTCTTCTCCATATTTCTTGCAAGAGAATTAATAGTTCTCCACCTGACTCCTATCCATATACGCATTATAGATTGTGAAGGTCTACAATTTTTTTACCATTATTAAATTATTATTATTATTATTATTATTATTATTATTTGTTTTTTATTATGGATACAATGAAATTAATAATAATTTATGTTATTTTTATCATTATTTAAAGTATTCCACTAATTATTATTTATAATATTCAATTATTATTATTATTATTACTACTACTACTACTATTACTACTACTAACATGTAATGATATAATTATCAATTATTATGAATTATTTTTTTTATCAAATTAATGCTATTATTATTATTATTATTATTATTATTATTATTATTATATATTAGTTCATATTCTAATAATTATTTTTTGGTATTATGAATGATAATAATAATTATTAATGATTATTATTAAACTAACACAAATATTATCAATTTATTTTTAATTAATATTATTAGTAATATATTAATTAATTATTATCATGACATTATAATTAATATTAATTCATTTTACTGTTGTTAGTTATTATTTTTATTTATTATTAAATTAATGGATATTGTAGTTTATTATTAATATTAATAACTATTTAAAATATTATTATTGATAATATTAAATTAATTATATTAATATTTACCATAAAATTAATAAATATATTATTATTGTTAAATTAATATAAAAGTTATCAATTATTATATTAATTTAATGTGATTTTTTTGTTAGTAAAATTTTATATACTTCCAATTGCAAAGTAAAGAGTACAACCAAAATGCTTGAAGTAAACTAAGCATTAATACCAAAGTTGTCCACACAGTTCATTAGCTTTCCAAATGACATAATATCTTGAAAGGAAACAAAATGACTAGCTTGATCATTAATAATATGTTTTCTAATACAGGAACAAGGTTGGGAATTATTTGCAAAAATCTACCCATTTCTTTCTCTACAAATGTGGTATATAGTTGCAGCTAGTAGAGCACGAACTACTTACTTTCTTATCTTGGGTCCTCAACTAATATGGCTAGACCATCTCTTCAAAGCATTTCATTTTTTGATGTTTTATTAGCATCCCAATTTATGAAATAATAGGATCCATGTGTTGGTTGCATATGGGAACGAGAATACAAGACGGGGAGGTTTTTCCTCCTCTTCAGCACATGGAACACAAGTATTTGATAGCAGGACTCCATACTTCAAAGGCTTTTCTTGAGTTGGAAGGCACTATGAAATCACAAGTCAAAATATGAATAGGTGACATGATAATGTGAGAGGACACCATATAGTAAAATACCATAGGACTTTCTCAGCTTTAGGTCTAATAGTCTCATATGTGATGGAGATCTTGAATTTATCTTCAATCCTCACCTTCTCATGACCTACATGAGTAGTAAATAAATTCTAAAACAAAGGTCTTTGCATCATGCTTTTTCTCAGAATCCAAGAGTAGGAAATAGGGAGATCAATTTGCCATATTTGATATAGTATGCATGCACCCATCAGACTCAAAGTAGGTATTTTTTCATAACTAATGACCACAATAGTCTTCCCACGGCAGATATATTCCACCCTTTCATGTCAACAAAGCCCAATCCTCTCTCTTTTTTGAGTTTGCACACTACAAACCAAGAAACATGAGCTTTTTTGGTTTTCTCACAACTGACCTCAAAGTGCTTATACAAATGGCATTAATTTCATCAATAACCTATAGAGGGAGAGGGGAAACAAGGAGCCATTAGGTTTAAAGGCTAAGAAATATAGATTTCACAATATGCATTATTCTAACATATCTAAGGAGGGAAGAGTGCCAAGCCCTTATGTTCGCTATATATTTCTCAATGAGGGGTTCATACTAATGAATTCCTAGGAACTTACTAAATACCTAATATTTTATCTAACCATAATCCCAATAAATTACTATCTTAAACTAATTTTAATCTTAGAAAATTAATATTTTACTTTATACTAACCTCTATTCCAAATTCTTAATACTTTAACCTAATCCTAACCTTGTAAAGTTGTTAAATAAGTTATACCAATACCCTAACCTAATTCTAGCTCTAAACCTAAAATGAGTTTTTTTCTCTTCCACATTTTCCTTTTTTTTTCTCTTTCTCCCTTTCTTTTCCCATAATTATTTATTCTTCTCCTTCTTTTCTTTCCTTTATCTTCTTGCATGTGACTTCTTCATTAATCCCGACCATGCCTCTACCATGCCATGTTCACTTATATGTCAACTTCCACTACTCCTTGCATAATTAGCTCGTTGTAGCCCATGCATGATCAATCTTCACATGCCTCCTCTCCTCTCTACTCTTGCATGTGTGTATATATTCAAAATTTTAATGCCCCAAACCTCCCTCTTCCTTCCTCTATTTTTTATCAAAAAATTACACCACCATTATAGCCTTACTCTCCTCCTTTCTCTTATCCTCGCCATTGCCAAAACAACCCACCAACACTTCACCGGTAGCCTTTGCCAATGCCTCCCCCTTAGCAACAATAGCCTCCATCATTCCATCACCCATACTACTTGCCATATTCACCACAACTCTCAATTTTCCTCCTCCCTCTTAGCTATAGCAAACCCAACCAAAACCAACCCCTTAGCTACATCAAACTCCATTGTTCCTCCCCCTTCCTTATGAAAAAAGCACCACAACACCTTCAACCATTTCCACCATATTACACACCTTCCATTCATCCACATTCATTTAAGCTCGACCCCCATGTTTGGTCTCCTCTACTAGTCTACCCCCTTGTGCACTGACCAAAGCCACCAATCCCATCCCACCACTTCTGACCATTTCTATCATTGCTATCCCAAGCATGGGCACCTCCAACTATTCCTCCATCCTTTTTTGCAAATAATTTTACCAAACACACCTTCGAGCATTGTTTTGGTGATTTATCAGAAGTTTCAAAGGAGGTAGGATAAGATACGTGTATAAAGACTGAAGCCTTACTCTGTAAGGATACTAGTTGTAGTCTAGGATTTTTTTTGTGCTAATTGTTATGTTTGAACATGTGTATTATCATGTTATTATTATTATTTCAATACATGTTGTTATTGCTATGATATGAGAATATAATATTATATGATGAGAAATGTGTGGGTTGAGTAGTATGTGATATTATTACAATTATATTTTACGCAAAAAACCCTAATTGGATTGATGTGATATGTGGTTATAATATAGTCGTAATAGAGTATAATAAGTGAGAAAATAGTATTTATGATATACAGTGATAAACGGAATATTTGAAAATAATGATACTGAAACATATAAGGTTTTCATAAAGTAAGAGGTTTTAGTTACCTATTAGGACAATTTGGTCAATATGGATTTAATATAGAAACTATGGAAATTTAATGTGTTATATTATTTAACATATTCTAAAGGGATTATATTAACTATTTAGAGTACTTATGAATGACCTAAGTTTAATAGAATGAGAAAATAACTTAGTTTGGGAATAGTAATCCTAAAACTGGGAGATTATTATCCCATGTGTGAAACATTAGAGTTAGATCATGAATTTTTAAAATTCTGTTAACATTTGTACTATTCCCAAACTGGGAGATTATTATCCCATGTGTGAAACATTAGAGTTAGATCATGAATTTTTAAAATGTTGTTAACATTTGTTTTTTTAGGAATGTAATTTTAAATATGTGGTCGTATGAGCCTAATAGGAGAAGTTATGATGCACTTGTGAAACTAGGGTCTTGTGAGCATCATGAATAGTAACTTTTGAGACAGGGTTATTATCACATGCGTAATAAATTAGAGTTAAGCCTTTAATTTTGGGTTTGTTACTAATAAAAAAAATACTATTTGAGGAAGAGATACTAAATTTGGTGGATAAAATAGTGATAGAGTAGAAATTATCCCTAAAATGAGAAATTAGGGTTTTTGGGGAGTATGAGTGTCCTAACATTTGAGAACGACCTTTTTATCTATGTTATTATGCTTTAACTGATTTTTTGTAACTATCAAATAAATCATGAAAATAAGCTAATAATTTAAATTTAAAGTGAAAGATTGGGTGAGTCAGGTTGAGGTATTTTTTGGTTCCATTCCATTGGATGATAATAGTGGCTCAAGAGCGTTTTGCCTTGAGAGGCATCAATCTACTCTAATGAATTAAGAATAGTGGGCTCCTAAATTCAACATGAATGGTAATATGATTTGAGATAAGTAACTAATGGATAAGACATTAGTTATTAAAATTGGATGAGTACGTGAGTTAGGACTGAGGTGTTGGATCTATTTTATCGGTTGATAATAGCGACTCAGTTATGTTATCCCTAAGAGGTGCTTAAGGCCGTTCTACGGGTTTAAGAATACTAGCTCAGGTTCATTTTGTCCTGAGTGGTGTTGGGTCGATTCCATCAGATGATAATATTGGTTTAAGTGCATTGTCCTTGAAAGATGCTTCAGACTATTACATCAATTTAAGAATAATAGGGGTCCTTGAACTAAACATAAGTAATAAAATTGAATTTGTTATAGTTAATAATGAGGTGTGAATCAGTATATACCTTGTAATATTTTATGTATCCCATATGTGTGCTTACTGTCCACTATGAACACTTGTAATTGTGTGTATCCCTTACTCCATTGTATTGTCACCTTACTCAATACATAGTGTATTGACCATTATTTTCATGAGTGTTATTCATTACTACAAGCAGATGACCCCGATGTCTATGTGCAGGTCAATGATGATTTATGGAACAATTTTTTTTAGCCTTAGGTGCTTTATATGGGGTAGAGTGATATATTGTACCAGGGATTTTAGATGTAGAGTCATGTTATTTAAATGATAGTTTACCCAAATACTTTTTGGATTCTTAGATCTATGGTATCCCAATTATCTATATTTTTGGATATTATATTTGGAGTTAATGGAATACCCTAAAAATTTTTTTAGCTTAATTCTGCATCATTAGCGCCCTAATTTGATTCTAATCTCAAGAAATCTTATTGTTAGCCTTAACCAAATTTCTTAATCCTGAAACTTTAACTGAAACTGAAACCTTGATTCAGATAAACCAGAATTTGTAAACCAAAACAAAAACTAGCTAAAATTTTTGCTAATCCTAATTACTTGGCTAATCTAAAATTTCCTAATCTAATCCTAATTCCCTAATCCTTATCTCTTTTTCCTTTTCTTTCTCCTTTTATTTTTTTTTTCTTTCTTCCCTTTTCTTTTATTTTCTTCTCCCTTCTTCTCCTGTGCTGATTTTATGGTGTGAGGAGCTTGGCTTCCTTTGGACCACCCTCTATTTGCCTCCCACATGCACCATGACACCATCCCTGCCAGTACTTCCACTCCCTCGTGGATCCTTCTTCTTCTTCTTCTTCTTTTTATTCTTCTTCTCCTCCTCCTCTTCCTCCTCCTCCTCCTCCTCTCCCTATTACTGCTTTGTTTTCGCAGCAACCATCACTTCCCTTCCACCCTTCTTCTTTCTTCTTATCCTTGCCTTCTCCTCCCGTGCATGTTTTCTTCTTCATTATCACCCCCTTGCCTCTTCCTAACTTCCATCCATCTCAACCATCACTATCCCCTTATCCTTTCTTTCTTCTTCTTCGGTAGATCATCTTCATCGTCGTCGTCACCCCTACATTTTTTCTCCTCCAAGGCATGCTATCTTACTAGTATATATACCCCTCCATCCCTCCATTTTATTGTCATCCATCAGCTCCCCAACCTTCTTCTCTTCTTCCTTCTCCTTTCTCCTTCTTCTTCCCTATTTTGGCATTCAAAACACCCAATCCACCACCGAGCACCACCTAAGCCACCACTAGCTGCCCTTTAGCCGATGGATTGGCCACCAAGGTTTCCCCAACCTTCCCCCTCGCCGTCGCCGACCGACACCACAGATTGCCGCCTCTTTTCCCTTCTCTTTCCCCTCATTTGTTATAGAGTTTCAGAGTGCATGGCCTGTGCACAGCCTGCTACACGCCCGTGCAATGCCCAAATCCCTTGCTGTATAGCTGTGCAACTCTTGTACCATTTAGCCTTACATTTTATTTTCTCTCAGCCCAGTGCTGCACAGCCATGTAATTCTTGTACCGCTTGGTCATGCATCTTTTCTCCCTTCAACCTATTGTACACTGTTGCTATATAGCCGTGCAACTCTTCCGCCGCCTGACCATGCAACTTCCTTTTAGCCATGCAACCCTATTTTCACCCCAAATCTTGTCCAAATACTACTAAAATTTAACCATAGCTCCACCACGCAATCTTCTATACTTCCATACAATTCAAGTTTCCATTTAACTCTATAAATTTCATTTTTACCCTTCTCTACCATAACCTCTCTCTTATTTTTTAACCTCCAATCCTAATTGTATTTTATCTTGTTTTCATAGGTGATCTTCTGGTGATCTCGAAAGAGGTATAGGATTTATGTGCATAAAGCATGGCGTCCTTGTCTATAAGGATACATGTCATAGCTAGGGACTTATGTAATACTTGTATCTTTGTATATGCTTTTGTGTTGAGTATGTTATATTGAATAATATAATTATGAAAATGCTATGAAATGATATTCTTGAGAGTAATGACATTATATTTGGGTATAATATTGAATACAAGATATCTATGGAAAACTAAGGATATGCACTTCGGATAATGATTGGAAACATATATGCTTTGGGTTTTATAGGGTTTTGGGAGAATACGATTGTCTTGCCTACCCTAAGGATATTATGGTCAATTGAGGATAATTACGTGGTCGTACTTATGTATTTAAATTGTATGTCTTGAGTTTGGCATTATAATATACAATAAACTCTAAATAAGATACTAATCATTTAAAGTGAAAGATCACTTGGGTCGGGCCGAGGTATTTATATGGCTCCGTTTCATCGGATAATAATAGTGGCTCGGATGTGTTGTTATCGAGAGGTACTTCTGTCTATTCCACCGGATTAAGAATAGTGGGGCCCTATACTCAACGTGAATAAAAATATAATCAAGAGTTAAAGTATAAATAGAAATATATTAATTATTTAAAGTCGAAGACTACGTGAGTCAGGACCGAGGTGTTGAGTTAGTTCCATCGGATAATAATAGTGGCTCGGGTGTGTTATCCCCGAGAGGTATTTCAGACCATTCTACCGGTTTAATAAATAGTGGCTTAGGAGTGTTTTACTCTGAGAGGTATTGACTCTGTTCCATTGGATGATAATAGTGGCTCGGGTGTATTGTCCCCGAGATGTGTTGCAAACCATTCCACCGTTTTAAGAATAGTGGGGTCCTTGAATTCAACATAAATAAAAGATTGGAATATGGTATATCTAATGAAAGACTTGGAATTATTAGTTATTTGACATTCTTCGATTTGCGCATGTATGATTGCTTATGAGAATTCTTGTATTATGTATAACCCTACTTGGCTGTACCATTAACTTATTCAATACGTAGCATACTGATCATCCGTTTCATAGGTGCTACTCAATCTAATGAGTAGATAACCGAGATGTTTATGTGTAGGTCGATAAGGAATAGGTGGATGATTTCTCAACCTTTGATGCGATATATATGGAGGAGTGAGTTATTCATATCAGGGTTTGGGCGTAGAATCATGTTATTCGGATGATAGTTTTACTCGGATACCTTTTTAGACTCTTAGTTTCATGGGATCCCTTTTTGTTACACTTTGATATTGTAATCAAAGTTGATCTCCAAACACTTATTTGATGTTATTAAAAGTTATCTCATCTCTTTCTAATCATGTTTTTAATTTTCTAATCGTTTTTCCTTATGATTGACGTAAGGATGGTGGGGTAAGCCAAACTTATGTCAATTACGGAGGTAACACCCAAATATTTGATCATACACTTTCGCTTAAAATAAAATTTTTCAGTAGTAAACTTGGAGGTGTTACAGTTAATCTCTAACTCTTATTTATGCTTTTAAAACTTCTTTCGTTATTTATTTATCATGATTTACCTCTCAAGGGAATTGTCCTTTATGAATTCAATGAACATAAACAAAATCATTTTCATTCAATTGTATATCCATATATCTCCCTTTGTAGATTGCACGTTTATATGCACCAAGGAATAAGCCATAAAAGGAGGAGAAGGACCTAAAATATCAAAAATGGCAGCAATAGATGTTTGTTTTCTTTGCAAAAGAAGAGGTCATTAGTAAAAATCAATATAATTATATTAGTACCAATTTGATTTGATTTTATTGTTGATGATCTTATCTAACTTAATATGATCCTATTTCATATGCTGTAAAAATAAATTGACCAAAAGAGGGCTTTAAGCTATAGATTTTCTCTGTTCTTTATGGTCGGTGAATGAAGTGCATCACATGACCCGTGGACAAACAATGTAACAAGGTGCTATATTTACAAACAAATGTTTGGGTATTTATTTGGACAAGTTAAATAATAGTTTATTCTCTATATATTGTAATTATATATGTTTTGGTTGTAGTAAAACCAACATATTTACTTTAGCTCATGCAAAAAAAATATTTTATATTCAAATTAATCACTAAATCCTATATTAACCTACTATTACAAGTTGATATTCACATTATTTCTCTTAGTAAACAAATTACATTCCAATCACTATAATATTTAGTAATATAGCCCATGTTTGGAGTTACTTATCAAAATTAGTTATCTATAATAATTACTTTTTTATAAACTTTTTAAATTAATTTTTTTTTTTAAAAATAAGCAATTATCATAGATAACTAATTTTGATAAATAACTCCAAACAGGCTTACAATTATCAATCTATTATTAATTTTAAATCTAATTATATCCTAGTAAGCAAATCACATCATAGTTGGGCTAGAAAATGAGGGGTTTACTTATTCTGATTGTTGATATAAAATTTTTTTAATTAGATTTAAAATTAGTAATAAATTAATCATAATAATAATAATAATAATAATAAGTAAGTAGGTGCTCAAGTGTAATTTATTTAATAGGAAAGAGATTATAAAAATGAATTTATAATAATGGATTAATATAATGTTCACATGCTAATTTAAATATAATATAATTCTATATAGACTAAAATAAATATTTTATTTTTACATAAACTAAAATAAATAACATTAAAAGCTATAAAGAGAGAAATACTTCTTCGGATAAAAAATAAGTAAATTTATCATTAAATTTTTATATATAAAAAAATAAAATTACTTTAAAAAAGTAAAAATAATATATTTTTATCGTATATTTTATTATTATTATTATTGTTGTTGTTGTTATTATTATTATTACTACTTATCTTTGTATTAAATAAATTGCTATATTTTAATAAAGGATGTAAGTAAAATTTTAAAACTATAATTATTTTTTTTAAAAAGTATGTAAATTATAAAAATCGCCTTTTCGTTTTTAGGAGGAATATTTAACTCTTATTTCGACCATCATAATTGCCCGCGGATAGAGCCGTTCGGCAACGCTATGTGGGATCTGGGCCATCTGGCAGCGGCATTCAAAATAGAGACGTTGAAAATCTTTAACGGCTACTTTGTAAGGCAACCTACTTTAGTCTCCTTTTTGCGCTCTTCTTCAACCTCTTTAAAACTCTTGCGCCCATCTTCAAAGCTCTAGTCCAATTCATACGCATGCACTAACCGCAGCAGTAGCATTCCCAATTTCCGACATAACTGAAGCCTCAAATCGTCAATTACAGGTTAAATTTCAGGTAACATTTTATTTTTATAAAAAAAAAACTGCTTTTTTCTGTGTATTTCTGCTTTAAACTTCAGGTAACATGCAAAGGTGAATTTGATGACAAAATCCTTAATTTGTGCCTTCGGTCAATGCCATTTCTTTACTGTAAAATCTTAATTACGCGGTGGAAAGCCTTGGGTTTTCTCCTGAAACCTAATCAATTCCTATTTGATTTTGTTGTATGTATATGTATATTTTTTAATCGAGGGACCTGGGGCTGCACTAAGCGGTGTGAAATTCATGCGATTTTCTCTCTTTGACTTGATATTTCAGTGATTCAATTACATCTTTCTATATTAGCTGGGAAACCTAGTAGAAATGGATCATTTGATTCCTGTGTCCAGCTTGCTCGACTAAATGTCAGACAACAACGCTCAATCTTTCTCCTTCCTTGTTATTGGTTTTACGTTTCAGGGGGGAAAAACTTGTGTGGGGTTGCAAAGATGAATGACTTAATGACAAAATCCTTCATGAGCTACGTCGATCTAAAGAAAGCAGCGTCGAAAGATCTGGAACACGATCTAGAAATGGGCATGGCAGATAACGATCCAAAGATGGAACTTTTCTTAGAAGAGGCAGAGAAAGTGAAGGCAGAGATGGGCTCAATCCGAGAAATCTTATCCAGACTAGAAGCGGCCAATAAAGAGACCAAATCAGAACATAAGCCCGAAACCCTCAAAGCAATCCGAACAAGGATCAATACCGACATCATCACGGTCCTCAAGAAAGCTCGTACAATCAAATCCAAGCTCGAAGAAATGGACCGAATCAATGCCGAAAACCGAAGGCTGTCGGCCAAACTAGGCACACCAATCGACAGGACAAGGACGGGTGTGACCAACGGTCTTAGAAAGAAGCTCAAGGAACTGATGTTAGACTTCCAAAACCTGAGGCAGGTTATGATGACTGAGTACAAGGAAACGGTCGGTAGGTGTTATTATACCGTGACAGGAGAGTATCCCGATGAGAAAGTATATGATGAGATCATGGATAAAGGGATTGGTGAGGGCGAGATACTTTCACAAGCTATAAAGGAACATGGGAAAGGAGAGGTTTTGGAGACTGTTGTCGAGATACAAGGTAGATATGATGCAGCTAAAGAGATTGAGAAGAGCCTCTTGGAATTGCATCAAGTGTTTTTGGATATGGCGGTTATGGTTGAGGCACAAGGTGAACAGATGGATAATATTGAGCATCATGTGTTGAATGCTGCTCATTATGTTAAAGATGGGACTCAAAAGCTTAAGACAGCGAAGGATTATCAGAAGAATAGCAGGAAATGCATGTGTTTTGGGATTATATTGTTGCTGGTGATTATTCTTCTGGTTATTATCCCAATTGCTGCCAGCTTTAGTCACTCTTGAAAGAGTGTTCAATGAGGGAATGATCCATTACCGGCTGGTGTTGTTGGGTTTACTATTGGGGGGCTGAGCTCAAGCTCCTAAATTTCCCATCTTGTTAAAATTCCATGTAGATTATTTTAATTTATTTGTTGGTTTGATTCAGCGGAAGAGAAAAAATGTATGCCTTACAAAATTGATCCGAAGGAGCACGTGTATGACCACGGATCCACTGTTCTTTTTATTTATTTATTTATTTGTGCTATACACTGTTGTCTAATAAATTGCACCAGATGTCAATTTTGTTTCAGTTTTTTGGCATGTAAAATCCATAGTTGAGGCGCCTCTGCTGATTAATGGAATGAAATCTACTACTACTGGTTACTTGACCACCATAATTGTTTCCACCATAATTGTTTATCATCATATACATACACGCGCACGATGGTTTCTAATGACTCGATTGTTAACAAGGCAGTTTCTCTAAACTATCTTTTCTTTCATTCCAAACGGAGTATGTGAATCTTTTCTTTCATTCTGTAGGTGATATTGCTTGGGCTACCTGGTCTGTTTTCTTTGTTTTTGTTTTTTTTTTCTGAGTACTGGGATTTTTCGATAAGGGGATCGTTGCTAAGGGCATTGGTCGGTTTTCGCTAGGGTGATAGACCAAAGGCTACGGCCAGTTAAAGGGAGAAGAAGATTGCCAATTTGAAACTAAGGGAGAAGATGTAAACAAGAGTGGTTGAAAATTTCCTTAATATAAGAGGGGTAAAAACAAAATCAGAGAGTGAAAATTTTCCTAACAAGATAGTTCATAAGTCAATAGGGTCAACTTATAGAGTCAATCTTTAAGTTAAAACTTATAATTTTTTTTTACTATAACTAAAGATGGCAAACAGGACATACCGGTTTTCGGTTGGGTTAAAATGGGTTGCTATGTAATTGAATTAGGTCTAGGTTTAGGTTCAAGTTTGGATCTAATTCAAATAATTGTAATTTGGATTTGTACGAGGTTGGGTCAGGTTCAGGTCTAAACTATTGGATTTCTTTGAGTCCGAGTTTGGATTTGTATAAGGTCGGGTCTAAACCATTGTATTTCTTTAGGTTTGGATTTGATTTGTATCAATAGAATTTGGATTGGATTAGGTTTGGGTTGAGTAGATTTGAGTCTATAAATTTTGGGTCATATCGGGTTTAATTTGTATTGAAATTGATTGGTATCAATTCAATATAATTAATAAATTAAATTTCATAATTTATTATTATTTTTATGATAATATATTATAATTTTGTGCCATAATAATTTTTATCATGATATATGTAATGATATAACAAATTATTATGATAAAATATGTAGTAGTAGTAGTAGTAGTAGTAGTAGTAGTAATAATAATAATAATAATAATAATAATAATAATAAATTCTTATGATTATTATTATTATAATTATTGTTATAAATACAATTGTAAATATTATCATATAAGAATGATTGTTATAATAGTTATAAATATATAATTGTCATGTTAATTATAATAATTTTTTATTATTCTTGTTATTAATATCATCATTAGAAATATATTCATCATCATTATTAGTAGAAATACAAATATAAATTTAGTATTGCTATTATAATAATATATATTAGAATTATTGTATATACAATTAGAATTCTTATGTTTATAATAATTAATACTTGTAAATAATAATAATAATAATATGAAAATAAGGGTCTACACATATGTCTATTTATTTAATTATACAACTAATTAGTTGCGTATAATTTTCTTCTTTTTTCAAATAAGAAGTTATCAAATAATTTGGGTTGTCAATAGAATTTAATAATGAATAGAGTCTTGACATTTCAAATTATATTTAGTTATCAATTACCTTCTAGTACTAAGTAAATTCTATAAATCATCCTTTATTAAGATCATTTTACCATAACCCTATCATCCTTAACTATTAGAAATAACCTACTAAATCTCTATAATTGGCATGGCAATTGCATATTCCAAGAAAAATAAAATATAAGAGCTAGCACTACCATGCTTAGATTATAGAGGAGGACATATTATGTGAGATCTATAAAACCATAATTTATTTATAGGTATTTAATCAATAATTTAAAGCCTTATTACTTATATCATACTATCCCTTTTTATTATTTTAATATGAAATTATTATATAGGAGTAATGTTATTTATTATGAATGAATTAGGTTTATAGTTAGTTAGACACCTTTCGTAAATATTATTAATAATAGCTTTATAATGTTTACAAGAATGCAAAAAAAGGAGGTGAGGAAAATCAGATGGTGATGTGCACCACACCTTTCTTTTTTGTATTTATTAAGCATCTTTAATTCATAGTTTTAAGTCAACAAGTCATAATTTCTACTCATCAAACTATAATGCATGTCATTAGTTCCTATATAAAGACAAATAAATGACTTTATAAAAAAATAAAATAAAAGAGAGAGTAACAATTACACTAATAATGTCGCATAGTAACATGCAATTATGAAGATAAAGTATCAGCCTTGGTCTTAGTTTTGAAACGTTCAATTTGATTGATTTACATAATAAGAACCATAAACAATGCTATTATATCAATTTTAGTTTCTAAACAGTAGTTACGACTAAATAGCAAGTATTAGTATTAGCATTAGATTGGTTTTTTCATCGAGTTTAAATTTATAACCATTCCCCCTTAATAATTCTAGAATTAATGGTTTATATATAAATACTAGGTGAAAGGCTTAAAGATTATTAAATTTAGGGATTTTGATGAGTTGAGCCTAAGATAATTATATTACATTTATTTAATATATTTAACTTGGCATTAATAATATATCATTGTTAACTTTAGGATTAGTTGATTGGTGAACTTTCGTTGATCAAATCGTATGTTAAGTAGCCCACTTGTTTTTTAACTACTCATAGGTAAAATTACCAACTATATTTTGATATATGTGATAATATTTTTTAAATATATGATTTAAGGTCCTTTAAAATTTTATATGTGACATAACCATTATTCTACACTTTTTTTTGTATTTTTTCAACCTGGTTTATAATTTTATCTAATAATATGAGTTTTATAAATACAAGTTTATTCGTATGTATGTAACATATATTCGGAATGTAATTCATTCATCAACCTAGTGCTTATGTGGTTTGATATATTGTTAATAATCATATGAAATTAATGGCATATGCATTCATATAATATTATTATGAAGATATGATCTTTGTTTTTCTAATTGGCATTGAATCACAATGATAGTTGATTGGATTTTGACCCAAGTTACCAACTTTTTATGAAAATTGTTCAAATTAGGAAGCATTATTGTGGAAAGCCTTATTTAATAAAAATGTTATATATGGAAGTGTTATTTATGGGATGTGTTGATTATTGAAATTTTTATTTATAGAAGTTGCTATTTTTGAAAAGTACCAAATATAGAAGATACCTAAATTTAGAAAGATAGATAATTAAGGAATGGATATGGTTATTTGTTTTGAATATGTTATATGGTTACTTTTAATAAGACACTAAGATTTAAAGCGGACGATGAGAGTGGGATAGGTTCCTCTTGGGTTGGTAGCCTTTCCTAAGATTATAGTGATATGTAGTCACATGATTTATTTACCTGGCCAAGACCATTAAAGCTCCATATCTACTCTATTAAGATCTATATACCTCTTAGAGGGCATGCACATTGTAAAATTGGATAACTAAGGTTGGTTTTTTCCCTTTGGTGCTAGGGCCATTAGGATTTCCTAGGAGGTAGATCTTTTGTGGTTGGTTTTGGCTGTTACTGGATGTCTTTGTACTTATTTTCTAGGTGACCCTCTATTTGGGTTTTTCCCACTCAATAAGTAAAATTGGATTGTGTGTTTATGTTGTTACTAATGTAAGAGGTTTTTTTTATTTATAAATGGTGAACTAATATTTGTCTTATCATTTAACTCATACGTGCTTGTGTTTAATGTATTATAGAAATTCTATAAATTATGATATTTTTCTTATAAATAATAGGTTACTAAGTTATTCCCATAACTAAATTCTTGTTGTTTTAAATGGGGTTGAGATGATCCATGATGTACATGGTAAATAGATAGTCTTATGTTGGTAGATTGTGACCATACTTGATTGTGGATGTATGCATGTGGGACGAGTTGAGAGAGTAGTTTGACTTTTGGAGTTATGTCCTTTGATGGTATTTCAATTTTAATGGGTTTTAAATGTAGTAAAGTTATTTAATTCACTAACATATTGTTAAATACTTTCATTTTTGCTATTTGACTTTATTATAGTGTCCTATTATATTAAGAATGTTGTGGAGTTTTGTTTTGGTTTCAATTTTAAGTTTTAGCCTTAACATCTAGTGTAAGCAGAATAATGGTGTTTACTTACACTAAATGTGGTTTTAATACCCTCATTTATATTTAGCTTTCGCATTATTTTCTAAGTATTCTATGTTTTAAAAATAGAGGTGTTATAATTATAATGTTAATAATTGAAATTTCTATGATTTAATATGATCGGTGCTAAAATGATATTGAAATCAAGTGAGGAGAACAATCTTACTAGTTTTGTTTCATTTGTTGTTATATGGGTTGCATATTTTCATTTGCATAAAATTTTATTAATAAGATAGTTTATTGGTATTTATGTATAAACTTATATGAGATAAAATGTTAACTTTGTGGATCAAATTTAACTTTAGTTTAAATCAAGTTTAAAATTATGCTTGAGTATGGGTCATGTTTGTGTTAGGTCATTTCAGGTTGGATACATTTGGGTCGGGTCATTATTAGGTTTTGTCTAAGTATGGTTAGATTACTTTTGGTTTGGGTCATTTTAGATGTAGGTCACTATTGTGTTAGCTAAATTTAGAAAGGATTTGAATTAATTCAGCTTATTTTTTATTTTTGGGTTGAGATAGGGTTTAATTTGTAGGGTCCAAATTGGGTTTTAGGTCGGGTTATTCGAGTAGGGTTGGTTATATTGATTCAACTTTACTAGATCTAACTATAATTGATGTTAGGTAGAAAGATATATAAGTTAAACAACTAAATGATAGTTGATTATTTTAACCAAGGTTAGTGGAGGGTATAAAAGGATTTGTTCTAACTATTTGTCAAATGCGGTGAAAATACAGAAAATTAGCAGTGCAAGCTGCCATTTTTTTTTCATTATTCATACTCAATAAAAGTCTCCTATTAATTCTCCCACAAATCTTCATTCTTTGTACTTATAATATTTTATAATTTTCAGGTAAACGGGTAAATATATATTGCACCTTTGGCCTATATAACTACTCTAGGTAGACCCAAGTAAAAAAAAAAGGATTACCACAAATTATGTAGCTCAATAATACAAAAAAAGGTTTGACCATGTCAAACACCAATAATCACCCTAAAAATATAGAATGATGGGATCTATAATGGTTTCTCAAAAAATATGGATCTATATACATAAGTCTTAATTCTAACCAGGAGGCATGGGATATCAAGGTCTTTAAACTAAAAAAATACTTGAATTGAAAGCTCTCCACTATAAATAAAGCATGGTAGCTAAGGCAAGCTTTTGAACCTTAGTAATAAAGGCCTTATTTTTCCTTTTCTTCCCAAGGCTCGTGTTGAGCTATACAAAGTCGAGTATCCTCTAGTGATATTGAGCCATCAAACCTCATTGTTTTATGATAAGATAAATAAAGAGCAGATGTTCATGATTCTCCACATCAATCCCAAAAAAAAAGAACAGATCATTGACCCGTTAAGGAAAGAAGAAAATCTGTGGTTTTTAATTTTTTAGCACGACAAGCCAAAGAAAAAAATGAATAATGTTTAGAATAACACCCTTTCCAAGCAGTAGCATGATCCCACCAAACCAAATCCCATGTACAAAAGAATTCATGCACATTTTTAGTGGAAAAGCCAAGCCTAGTATGCCATGAGGAGATAATATTGGTCACTCCTACATGCAATCCTACTCGGTCCAAAAGGGTCTGGTAAGCCTACCATAATTTCTTTAGAAAGTGTGAAGCATCATGAGAGGGGGTGAACAACTCTAGCTGTCAGGACTTGAGATAGTGGGTGTGGATCCACTCTGTTCAAATTTTTGGATTTTCTTCTTGCAAAAGCCAAATATATTTGCTCAAGAAAGCTGCTTTCCATGCACTAAAATCCTTGAGGCCCAAACCCCCTTCTTTCCTAGGTAGATAGAGTAAGGAAACTTTGTGATAGTAGATGTAAAACCTTGTGATAGTAGATGTAAGGAAACTTTGTAGAGTTTCTTAAACCACTACAAATTTTTAATTTGTCATTACTGTTACAAAATACTCTATTCACCCCCTCTAGATTATCCATATGGGCTTACATGGTGCATTGTGGTGTGGAGAGTTTATTTCTCATCTTGAAGATTTGTACATATGATGTACCTTGTGAAATTGTTTGACCACACGTTAAGATCTTTGCCTAAGTTAGCACTATAACTATAACCTACTAAAAAAAGAATCATTTTAATCGAAAGTGTATTATCAAATACCTGGGTATTACCGCTATAATTGATATAAGTGTAACATGATAAATAGGAATTGAGGGAACTTTCATAAACATTAGATAAATGTTTGGAGGTTTACTCCGATTACAGTATTCCAAAATATAAAAAGGGGTACTATGTATCTAAGAGTACAAAAAGGTATCTGATCAAAACAAACATTCAGATAACATGGCTCTTTGCCCAAAACCTTGATACCAAAATCATTCCTCTACGTATAAAGCATCAAAGGCTGCAAACTCATTCATTAGGTCATCCTCAACCTGCACAAAGACATCTAAGTTGTCTACTTGTAGGAATGAGCAATACCTATGAAATAGATGATCAATAAGCTATATACTGAGTACGGTAATGGTACAGTCGAAGCATGATTACATATAATATATTAATTCACATCAAAAAGTAAGCATACGCAAGAAAATATAAGTAGTGCCAAGTAGATACTGATTTCAAATCTTGCTATATAAATATATCATATTCTAATTTTTTTATTTACGTTGAGTTCAGGAACCCCCACTATTCTTAAACTGGTGGAACAATATAAAACTGTAATACCCCAAAACTTTATTTTAGGATTTAAGAATAAAATGAGGAATCATTGAATAAGATTTAATTATATGTACCATTTCTAATAAAATAAAAAAAATAATAATAATAATAATGGCAATAAAAGAAGAAAAATGATGTAGGGATACAATTAGTTGAGACTAAATTTATTTACTAACCTAAGATAAATTATAAATGAATCATAATAAGTTCTAAATTAATAAAAATTATTTTGTTGTTGTTGTTGTTGTTATTATTATTATTATTATTATTAATTTTTATTATTTTTAAAACTAAAAAAAATCTAAACTACCCTACCACCCCATTTTGTCTTTTTCTTTTTCCCTTTTTCTTTATTTTTTTTCTTCTTTTCTTTTTTTTTCTTCCTTCCCCCTTCTTCGGCTAGCTAGGCTTTGCCCAATGATGGCCCACCTCCCCTCCCCCTCTTTTCTTTCTTTTCCTCCCTTCCTTGAACCACTTTTCTTTTTCTTCCCCTTAATTGGCCCAAGACCGCACGAGTTACCCCACTCTTTTCCTTTTATCTCCCTCTCTTTTTCTCTTCTTTCCCCTTCTACCCCTACCTCCTTCTTCTTCCCCGATCAGCGCAACCTATGCATGGCTGCTTCTCATCTCCTCCTCCACTCTCTCCCTCCTTATTTCCCTATTTGGCCCCACAAGATGTGTAGCAGGAACTACCTTGCATGGTCCCCCTCCCTCTTGCAAACCCCACAGCCCCTCACCTACTCCTCTCAGCCCTACAAACCTGCCCCTTATTCCCCCTATCGTACTACTGCTCTAGATTGCATGCTGGTTGGCAGCCACCGACCCCCTCCCTTTTTCTTCTTCCCTCTCTTTTCCATTTCCCCCAACCTCTAAACCTATAAATATCCCTCCCCACTCCCTCCTTTCCTCTCTTTCTCTTTTTTGATCCACTCTTCCCGACCTTACTTACACTACCCAGATAACTGCTACCACTAGGTCACGTTGTCATCGCCACACCCTCCTTTCCTCTTCCCTGCATCATCCTACACCCAATGAACCACTCCATTTCCCCTCCTTACCCTTCCTCTTCTCTCCCCATCTGTGCAAAGTGGGCAACTCAAGCTACCCTTTTGTACCTCCCTCTACCATCTATGCTACCCTACATTGCCACCATCGCAGCTACCACCACTCTCCTTACCTCCCTTCCTACCTAGAAAACCCTCCCTACCTAACCACACCTCCACTTCCTTCTTTCTCCCCTCTCCTTTATCTTTTTTTTTCTCTCCTTCTTGGGTGTCACCGCTACCACCACCACACTACAGTCGTGAGGCCACCACCCCCACCCTAAGCTACTTAACCCAGGGAACCCTATCACCTAGGAAACCTTAACTCACCTCCTCTTTTCCAACTCCAAAATCCGTCATTTTCACCATTCTCCACCACCACTGAGCGCCACCCCCTCACCTACTGTCCCTTCTAGTTGTGTCCTTCTCCCTCCTACTTACTTAGTACATTTTGTTTTAATAATTTGTTATTAGTAACATTATTATTATCATTATCATTATTTGACTAAGGAAATAAGGAAAAAGGAAAAAGAAGTAGGAAGAAGGTGAAATGACTAGTGATGCTCTCTTTATAGGTTTTAAGCAAACCATTCCCTGTGAAGAGGCATAGGATTATGCTTTAAGCCTGGAGTCCAACTAGGTAAGGATATGGTTAAGGCTTGGATTTTGTTATAAATCATATATGTATGGGTTTATTAGTATGTCATGTGTGAATATATGTTAATATGAACTAAGTAAGTGTGTGGTGCAAATTGGCTTGCAAGGAGTTAAGGTATGGTGAGCATGATTATATTATATAAACTATGTGTGATATAACTTGTTATGGATTACATGTTCTTATAGTTGAGATGTTATAACATGTATTCTTATAGGCCTTAGGTGGGTTCGAGTGGCTATAAGGGACTAAAGAAAGTAAAGAGGGTGGAGTGAATAAGGAGAATTGGGGGAAATTTCCTAATTGTATTATGAAAAATGGTTAAGAAAATAAAGGGAGAAAATAATAAAATGAAGGGTTAGGATAAAATTGTGCATGGGGAGGATGAGGTTTATATGGGGTATATGTGCTTTGCATAAGGGAAGAATTACGTGGGGAAATCTAGTTTGAAGATTGAATATGGGGAGGAAAGTGTATTCTAGGTGATTGGCGTACTGGGGAAAGAGTTAGTGCATGGGTCAATGGGAATATGCATGAGAGCATAAATAAGGTTTTTAGGGGAAAACCATAAGGATAGGGGTATTGTGGGAAAGGTTAAGCATGTTGGTTGGACATTGGGTTGTGATGAGGGGTGTGCCTCATGGAAGGTATGAGCCAAATCAAATGGAGGGTAGAGTTGTGGAGGAGAAGAGGGTGTAGAGGAAAAACAAAAATATTAAGGTTTTCAGGGGTGACCAACTAGGGTATCATTATCATATATGGGAGTTGAGGAGTCGAGCTGTGAGGTTTGAAGTGGGTTGAGTATGGTGATGGTGTTGGAATCAAGGAGGAATGTGGGCTGAGTCGGAAGAGGAGAGGCTAGGGTTACATAGGTCAGATTAGGGTTTTAAGGGAAAACCCTAGTGGGTAATGGTGAAAATGGGTGAAAAAATGGGGAAGTGGGCCTTGAACCATATATGTGGGGGTTCTAATTTGTTTGTGAGTATGGTGGAAGGTATTCTTATGGAATATAGAGGTCCTAGGTTAAGGGATAGGGTATTCCAGGGAGTCCAGGTTGGTAGAGTGGTAATGAGTCGGGAGTACCCGTTAGAGTGTGCATTTCTTGATGGGGTTACTTAGTAGAGTGGTAATGAGTCCAGAGTACCCGTTAGAGTGTGTATTTCTTGATGGGGTTACTTATTGAATAATACATGAATAAAATATTAATCACTTAAAGTGAAATATCATTTGCCATGTGTGTTTTGTCTTGGAGTAGTATTCTCATTCTACTGGTTATAATAGTGGGGGTTTCGAGTTTAATAATTTAAACCTTCAAAGATAATAATTCATAGAAAATATACTAATTACTTACCGTGGAACACCGCGTGGGTCGGGACCAAACTTAGGATGTTTACCATTCTATCGGTTATAATATTGGTTAGGAGCGTCTTGCCTTGGAGATGAGCATGATTACCATTCCACAGGTTATAATAGTGGTTAGGTGTGTTCTAACCCGGAGTAGTTATTTTAGTTCCACCAGCCATAATAGTAGGGTCTTCATACTCATGTTGATATAATTTGAGAGATGTCCAATATAATATAATAAACTTAATACTTGCATTATCAGTATTTTATGTGATATGCCATGTGATAGCTATATTATTACCTTACTCAGTACGTAGCAAACTGATCACTTCTATCATGGGTGTTACTCATTTCCACGAGCAATGTCCCCTCCTAAGCCTGTGTAGGTAGGTGATGAGATCCTTGAGGATTTTGATGTCTACGATGAGCTAGTTGTGGAATAATGATGTTTTGATGTCCCAGGGATAGGGCCATAGATGGTGTTCTCCAAACTATTTTCCTTTTTATGTTTCTATTATTTTTATTCCCCTGTAGCGGGGTTTTGTCTTATATTTCATTTCACTCATACATTAACCTTGACTTTTGCGCACTCTGGTTTATGTATTTAGTTTTGAACTACTTATATTTTTTAATCATCTCTTATTATTGTTCCTTGTATCTTTTTGCCTTGTGGTTAGTATAAGGCTTGCTAGGGGTTAGTCTTGTACTGATCATGGTAGTAGCCCCCTCCCATTTTGGTGTGTGATTTTCCTTAACAAATGAAATTTTTTGGCAGTAAATTTTGGGGGTTTTATAGAAACAACTCCCAAGGAAAAAAAACTTGAGCAACTATTATTATCTGATGGAACAAACTCAACATTTCTCAGAGCAAAAATGCTCATGAGCCAATATTCTTAAATTGGTAGAATGTCTGAAGTACCTCTTAATGACAACATACTTGAACCACTATTATTATTTAGTGGAACAGACTCAGCACCTTGATTCTGAGTCACATAGTCTTTTACTTTAAATGATTAGTATCTTCTCTATTAATAATTTATCTCTTAATTGTATATTTATTCACATTGAGTATGGGGTCCCACTATTCTTAATCTAGTGGAACGGACTGATGCACCACTCAGGTACAACACACCTAAGTCACTATTATTTCCTGGTGGAACAAACCCATATAAAAAATACCTCAGCCCGACTCACATGATCTTTTACTTTAAATAAGTAGTATCTTATTATAGTTGATTGTGTATTCAAGCTTATTATGTGGGACTCATATAGGTATATAAGACATATAATTGAATAATACAATCACGACCACATAATTATCATCAAATGACCATTATACTAGGTAGTTAAAATTTTCATAGTCTCCTAAGGCTTTATAAATCTTAATACTGTTACATATAAATTTTCAATATTCATTCGGAACCTATATCCTCAATTATTTATATAGAAACCATATCTAACATTATTCCCCAAATATATAGTTCCAAATTTTGTTACTATCAAAGTATCATATTATAGGATAACATCATTTATATAACATGTCCAATATAAAAGCACATACATATACATATACACATAAAGTCTTAGCTATGATGTGTATCCTTACCAACAAAGACACCGGGATCTATGTATATAAATCCTAAACCTCCTCCTCCAAGATTGTTGGAAAATCACTACAAAAACGAGATAATACATGATTAGGCTTGAAGATTATAATCGAGGGAAAATTTAAGGTAAAGGAGGTTAAAATGGAAATAGCTTAGAGTCAAAGGGAAGCTTCAGTTGCGTGGAAGTGTAGTGGAAGGTATGGTGGTGCTATGGTAAAACTTTGGTGGTGTTTGGTTAAGGTTTGGATGTGAAAAAGAGAGTGCACAGCTGCAATGATGGGGCTGCATTGGTGTGTAGCAGATGCTACACGCTCAGGCTGAGAGTTGGGAACTTGCATAGGTAGACTATGCGAAGAGGCACAGTCGTGCTCATGCAACGCATGCACAGGTAATAACTAATAAGGACACACGGGTGTGCTGACATAGTGCAAGAGCCATGTGAATATGTGTAGGCGAGTGCTGGCATGCATAGGCGTGTAACAAGGAAAAATAGTGGTGCATGGTCATGCAAGACACCATGCGCAAGCCATGAGACTCACAAAAATGTAACAGACGTGATGAAAGAAGATGGAAAAACAACATCGGTGGATGGCAATGACGACGGGGGGTGATGAGGTGGTCGTGGTGGTTGATCCACCAAGCTTTAGGCAGCGCTTGGTGGTTGTGGTGGTGCACGGTGGTGCTCAATGCCAGGAAAAACAAGGCAGGGGAAAGGAGAAGAAGAGGAAGAAGAAGGAAGGAAGGATGGAAGGAAAGGTGGTGGCTTGGAGGTTATGCTTGAAAAAAAAAATGGCCAACAAATGAGGCAATGCAAATGAGGGAGGAAGAGAGTTGAGTAGTGTATATATATGTGCATGGTGGTGGCGTGCAAAATAGGAAGATGCAGAGGATGATGGCATCAATAGCAGTAGGGGCATGAGGGAGTGGTAGGGGCATGAGGGAGTGGAGCAAAATTCAATGAAAGAGATGGGAGATGATAGTTGAGAGTGATGGTAGTGTGTTATAGACACAAAAAATCTCTCATACCACAATAACGGTGCAAGAAGGAGGTAGGAAAAGGGAAAAAAAAAGAGAAAGAAAAGGAAAATGGTTGAGGTTAGAATTTAGATTAAATTTTGATTAGCTAAAATAGGTAGGATTAATGGTATAAATCTACCTGAATTAAGTTTGGATTATGAAATATAATTTATCTGGGTAAAAGATTTAGGCTAGGTTAATATTTTGGGATTAAGAAATTTGAGTAAGGATAAAATAAAATTTTCTCAAGATTATAATTGGATTAAGGTATTAATTATAAGGGATTAGGTTTAGCAAAATTTTGGTGTATTACAATAACAAGCACTGCCCAATTTGGTGATATAATTAATATATGGTGTATATCAGGATCCCTTATCTATAAATACAAAATATTTTGGTTATGATAAAGGTTACCTTATGTCATTTTTAATCTTAATTCAAATCTTTTTGCATTTCTGTTTCTATAATCCCCCCTCAATTTTATTAGCATAAAGTAGATTTATGATAAAATCTTGTAAAAATAGACATGGTGGAATATAAGGTTTTATGTGTATTTTGATTATATCAATTTAAATTTAATTTGGTTCATGTTATATATCTCACATCAACAATGTTAAATACTTTCAAACATTTATAGTGTTTATTTAACAATTGATGAAGTGAGCACAGCTAACAAAAGTAATTTTAAGTTGATGGTTTCCGACTATCTACCAAAGAATGATAATTAAAATGGTCTCTTATTGGATAGTGTAGCTTGACTACTCCCATTTAAGAATGGTAAAGGTTTTTTTAAAGGAGGAAAATGAAGATTGATGATATTGTTATACATTTTGGTTTAATATTGTTGGATTTTGTTCAATGAATCTAAGACTTTTCTTTTATATTTTTTATGATTTTACATAATTCAAGGGTCAAGTTAATTTGATGGCACATATATGGTGAGGTTTTTTTTCATATAAGTTAAATTTTAAATAACCATGAAGTCGTGCTAATTTGAATATTATAGAAGGTACTTCATGACATGAAACTTTGAAGAATTCCTTTACGATTTGATGACTTATGTCAAAATTTTACAAAGCATTCATAAATTTCTAGAAAATAAAGTGAAAAACAAAATAGAATGTCTTATCATTATTATTATTATTATTACTATTATTATTATTGTATGTGTGTATCTTAAGTCACATAGAATACTAAAAGAATTCAAATATTATAAAATAAAGTTATATTTTATTTTTTTATTATTGACCATCCAATAATTAAAAAAAATATGAGGTTATTTTTAAATAAAACTATTTTTTAAGTATTGACTAATTAATAATCTAATAAATCATTTTTGAAAATTAAAGTTTGTATATCACACGGTACAAAACTAGTTGTTGCTAATAATCCGAACTCTAACAACTAATATATTCTAGTAAATTTTAGAGCACACGAATTAGCAACGATATAAATTTATTTCATAGTGAAATGTATTATTTGAGTAAATTCTTAAAACTACTATTGTAAAATAGATCAATCATATGCACACCATGCAACTGAGAACATATTTTAGTATTCAACTAAGCATGAAAGAATTATCAAAGAATAATTGGGAAGATTTACTAATTTAATACATGAATGAAGTAATAATCTTTAAAATTAAAGATGTGAGAAATTTAAACCAGATGTATTCAACTAGATGGGTGCAATACAACATATCTCAAATTGGAAGCATTGTTGCATTTATGTCCTATGTCACATACAATACACATTAAATAAAGTAAAAAGAAGAAAATAATGGAATCCAAATCATACTATATTTACATGTGTATTTGTTTAGTTTTTTTTTTATAACTATCAGATGATTAAGTTTATTTTATTCCTACAACATAAAAAAATAGATGAAACATATATGCATCATGCAACCGAACAACTATTTTATTTATTAACTAATTTTAGTACAAATAACATTAAAAAACCATATGAAACATTTAAAAAAAACCTAAAATACATCATGCGACCAAACACATATTTAATTGATTAGCTAAGCATGAATGAACTATCTAAAATAATTTAAGTATTTACCATGAGATTTCCGGGGAGATCGTAGTACTTAAAAATTTAAATAATAATTTAAAATATAAAGAAAAAAGTTAATAATCTTTGGCTTACGTTTTCTAAATACTTATTAGGTTTATGTTGTCATAAAAAGTGTTAGTTTTATGTTGCAGTAGAAAAATAAATAAAAATAAGTTCTTATTTGATGTTTTATTTTTAAATAATGTAATTTAAATTAAATATATTTTCTAAGCACCATATTTTATCAATTCAAATTTCAAAAAAAAATAGATAGTATTGGGCAATATATTTTTCGTAGTATACTCCTTAATCTTGAAATCATGAAAGATGTAGGCCCTTACTAAAGAAATTAAAAATATTTTTAAAAAAGCACAAAATGTTAATTCATTTTTATTAATGATAATGGTATTTAAATAGCATAATTTATTGTTAATTATATTTTATTTTTGTATATAGAAATTATTTACCTTATATTTATTAATCATTTAGCTAGCATGTAGAAAAAATTATATATAATGGCCAACAATTTACGTTTGAAAAAGTATAACTATAGAGCATGTGCTCAACTTGGACCCATTTCATTCTCATTCTCATGGAACATTTGACCCTGTTTAATGAGTGATTATTGGGTATCTTGGTTAGATCCATTGGGTGCAATGCAATCATTGTTGTACATTTAGTATAATTTTATATCTTTAGTTGTGACTATAACATTTAAATATATTTATATTATTGTTGGGAAATTTTGAGATAAAGAATAGATTAAATAACTAAATTTGTAAAACTTAAATTGCATTACAATCTTTGAAAGTAATACAAATTTACAAACACTCACCCTCGTATTTTTTCTGATAAAAGATTATCAAGAATAATCCTCTTAATTAATCTATTCAAACAAATAACCTTATTCTCAATTAAGATTTTTCTAGATATAATCCCTAGATATAAACCTACAAGAATTTTACACAAATTCTTATCTCTCACACCTCGTGTGAATTCTCTATTAGCTGTATGCAACTAGCGCTCTTTATATAGACTAACAAGATCCTAGAATCATCAAAATATAAGGAAATTTTCCACCAACCTAGGCATAAAAGATAGAGACTAAAATGAGCCCAAGAATCATGTTGGACTAAAATATGGCATGCCTATGCTTGTGTTGAGAAACATGGCCACCCCGTGTCATTTAGTACGGTAGTGTTGATCAACACCTCCCCATGGTAGCGATGCAAAACTTCTCTCCTTCACTTGTCTTCAAATTATCTTTCATTCTAGGTATTTTCAAACCTCCAACATATTGACTTTAACATCAGCATAAATCCCAACAATTATGTATATTATTTATAATTATGAGCAAAACACTATTATGAATATAAATATATATATACTTTAATCTAGTGTGATATTAAGCAATTCAAATTGAGATAATAAGATAAGATAGGGAGGAAGAGAGAGTGAGATATTTGATTCTCATTGATAAGCATGATTATTCTTCTCTCTCAATACACTTCCTACTTATATATATATAACTTCATGTAATAATGGGAGAGAAAATTAAGAATATGGAAGGTGGTGGATAATATAGAGAGTTGGGATTTACAACTATAATAGAGAGAAGGGTTACAAATTGGTGAGAATCATTAGAAGTATTAAATCTAGGAATTAATATCAAAAAAATAAATTTACATCCACCTAAATATGATATTTACAATACCCCCCCCCCTTAAATATATATCTTCTGATATATAAAACATTTCTCATATATGTACACATCATGATATTTTTTACATCCTCTATAACTACTAAGTAATTTACAATTACATATAAAGGTGCAAAAGAACCTCAAAAGTATATCCCCATTTACAAATACATCTCATTCACCAATATTTGATATTTCACCTTAAAAGTATACCTTTGAAATACCACATCATTAAAAACCTTACAAGAATAACTCTGTGGGACAAATCCATAGTTAAGGAACAAGAATATAGTCCCCCCCCCCAACTTATTAGGTCTCTTTCATACGTCATATTATGTATAATTATGTTACAAGCATGCATCACATTTGAAAATTTGTTAGTAAAAATCCTATAGGAAAAAAAAAACTTACTTTTATACAAAGACATGTGTCACCAAATTAATTTTTAGATCATTTATTCATAAATTCCCACTACTAGTTAATTAATCAGAAACATTCAAATTTTGAACTTTTATATAAATCAAGCTCATTAAGCATACACATTCAACTTTTATATGTTTATTCCAACTTATTCAATCATTTATCAAATGACATTTCATAGTGAATAGAGAATAATTTTTACTTTTATCTATTATTTGTTACAAACGTTTGGGTAAAGACATCACCTTATACTACCGTACACCATTAAAAGGATGATTAATGGATATTTCATTTGTTGGTAGGATCTATTATCAATTTCTATCCATATGGATATGTTAACTCATTGTGTTAAGTTTTTCATCCTTTTCAAGTATTATAATTCCTATTTTGAAGATTCAACCATTTAGACCCATATCTTACACTTTCAATGTATTTGTACCATACTTGTAACACCCTAAAGTTTTGTCAATTTTTTTCCAGATGTTTGGCCTTTTTTTAGGCTTAAACTTAAACCTTGACTTAATTATATCTTTTAACATGTAAACCATAACCCTTATTCTTAACCTTGACCATTTTTTTCCTTTTTATTTTCCCCTCACCCTAACTGATTGTTTTTCAATTTATTTATGCCAACAAAAAAAAATCTCAACCTAACTAAAATTACCCTAAACTAACTAAATCCTAACACAACTCTCAACCCTTTCCCTTTTATTTTTCACAAAACCCCCATCCCCTTAATCTCTATCATTGTCCTACATTGATCTCTTACCTTCTCCATTTCTCTATAACCAACCCCTTATCATATGCACACAACCAACCTGTACAAATCACCCCCTCAATTTGTCATTTTTTGCTAGCCATTTCCTTACCAATGGAGCCTCCTCCTTCTTATATTCTTCTTAATCCTTTTCCCTATTTTCTTTGTGTTTTCTAGCATAATCTCTTCACAACACCATTACCTGTCACCATCAACCTATGTAACACCTCCATCATCTTACAATATCTCTTGATTTCCTTCCCTAACATTTCTTAGCTTTTTCTTATCCATTGGACATTATATTTTGCAACCCAATACCAAACTTACACCTCTTCCCTTTTGCATAGAACCAACCCTTTTCATTAGCACCTCATACTCACCCCGCCCGTTAGTGTGAACCATTTGTGCAACTGAGCCCTTTGTAGTGCCCCACCTTTATGTAACTTAGCTCCTCTTGCGTACAAGACATACACTATCTAGTCCCAACAACATGGAGGACTTGGATACAAACAACCAGCAATATTATTTTCAATGTTGATCACCACCACCCTGAAATCCTTGCCCTACTAGCAAGAAACCACCCTGCATAAGGAGATTAACCGACCCTATCCCCTCTTGATTATGCATCATCTAGTGCAAGTACCCAACACCCTTCATGCCCCAAGTTGTTGTTATGTTAGCTTTGAGTTGTCCTCCTTGTATTACGTGAGTTACTCATGTTTGTTACCCTTTAAAGTGTGAGTGTCTCACGTAGATTCCTCCCATGAAGCATACGTCCATGTGCAACTCCCCTTAGTTTGGCTCCTCCATTTGGTTTTAGTTTTAGTTAATAATTATTGCTATGTTTCTCAATTTCTAATATATGCTTTATTGGATTTTGTTTTAAGTATAAAAAAAAGGAGGGTATTAGGCTATGGTTGGATTAGTTGTTTGTATTTTTCTATTTTTTATTGGAATTAAGGTAACTATATGATCTTCTAAAAATTTGAAAATCGTATGATAGCAAATGAAGGTTGTGTTGTGTTATGTTGTATTTATTTTCCTAAGCATGTATAGTTATATTGTAATTATTTTTCTACATATGATGGCATAAAATTATGTTTCTCAAACATGTAAATTATTTATAATATGAAGTTACAAAAGCATGCTATAATAGGTTTAAATTTTGTGAACTAATTATGCAATATGCATGGGGAGTTCAATGTATAACCTAATAGGTTGAGTATGTTTAGGATTATCTCCATGTGATTAATATTCATATGCCTTAGGGATAAATTTATCTTTAAGTAGGCCATGCTTCTATTTTCCAACATGTATACCTAACATGTAATATATATTTTTAAGTACGAAAACATGTGATTTATAATGAGTTGGATACATATATTAGGGTTTTATATGCTTATTCACGTGTAAGGGTAAAATAGCCATTCACTATATCTTAAATTTTACCTATAGGTAAAATATTGTAGTTATTGTATTTTATCCTTTGCATGAGATCTTTTTAATTAAAATAAAGTTACCATTTAAATGGATAAAATTGTGGTAATTAGGGTTTCAAGGGCATTGTAGTCATATATGACCTAATACATCTAAAGATGAATAAATGGACCTAGGATGACCTTAGTAGATATTTGACAGACCTTAGTGTTAAATTTTATTTTGGTTTTAAATGTAAACTTAGGGTTAACTTGAATAATTATAATAAAAGGAAAAAGTTATTAATAATGGAAATTAGAATTGTTTGTGTATTATGTGATAACTATTACATCAAATGAAATACTTAAAGAGAATACTTCAATTTTGGGAATGGTTTAATCTCTAAGGTTATCTACCTTAGATATAAGGTATGAATTCTTTTTTTGGTTTGGTTTTACAGGTGTGCCTTAGTGTCCTAGTAAGGTCTTGGTCTACTCTATAGGTTAGCTAAGAGTCCCATAAGGGATATCAATACTCAAGGATTAGGTGACCTAGTTTTAAGGGTGTTGTTTTGCCATTAGTGCACTAGTATGACCAGTGTATTTCCTATGTCTCTAGGTTGTATGGTTGGTAAGGTATTGTGTTATCTTTGTGTGCCAATATGACCAAATTACTTTATCGGTCTCCAGGTTGTCTCTTGTATCCTATCAAGTAATAAAAATAGAAGTAACTATTATGTGGTCATCTGTAATGTATTTAATTTTGGTTTGGTGGTTGTCTTTGTGCCCTACCTTTGGTTTATGTAGATTGATATGATGGAATGGTGGGAGAGCACTGTGTTTCCTTATGGTCTAGTGGACCGGAGTACTTTATATGTTTCTAGGTTATCACTAGACTTTTTTCTATAATTGGGATTGATTTTGTGGTTTGGTTGGAGGCTACTTTGTTGTCCTGATGTGCCGGTACAACTAGAATCCTTTATATGTCTTTATATTGTCTTATATAACTATGGTATTATGAATTCTGTTGGTTTTTTTAGTTAATATTTTATGAGATAGGAGATGTCTATTATGGAAAATAATTAAGTATGGTTTGGTATCTTCCTTCATGGAGCATCCTTACTATTATTTAGCTTGTTGATTTTTTTCTTTAATTAAGTATAATAATATGATGATAATGTGTAATGGAAATTTATATGTTATGGCCTATTTATCATATCTTATCATCACGTGTATGATTTGATATGTTTATGCCATGTTTCTCTTATAATACCTTCTATATATTCCATTCAACCTTTGCATGCTTAGTATTGTGTAGTGATTACTCAATATCATTGTGTTTCATTTTATTGTCATGTAATGGGTAGTTATGACTTTGCAAGACCTCTTGTGAGTTCAAATTGATTGCTAGTATTTTGGGGTTTGAGAGTTAGCATGATTTGATGTTTGCTTCTGTAACTTTTGATCATGATATTCCTAGACTCTTGTGCCCCTTTTATATTTATTTTTTTTAACTTGTATAACCTTTGTGTGATATTATTATCGTGAAACAATACTAATTTATAATGTAATTTATTATTTAGTGCTTATTATTGTTATTCTTAATTTAATTAGAGTGATGTTTTAGACTTAGTACATAGTGTAAGATTGGTAGAGAAAATAAAACTCATACTGAGGGGGTGATAACACTTTAAGGTTTTTAAGCTTACACAATTAACTCTTTTAAATAATTTTTTTAAGGAATAAAAATGGAAGTGTTGCAATACTTTCCATTAACATATATGAAGTCACCATAATGATTTCTATGTGAATTGGAAATTTAGTCAAAACGCATATGACTTTCATAATTTATTAGCAATAATAAACACATTCAATAGTTAGGATTCATTTTGCAAGCACATGCATCAATTTTACTTTGATTTTTCTTTGGGTTCACATCTCATACAACACATCTTCTAGTGTTTGCTTGTCTTATAATTTCAATTTCCTTTTCTATTCCCCTAAGTATGAGAAAACTAACACTCCCAAACTTCTTTGTGATTTAATTTTATATTCATGGGGGAGTGTAAACACATATAAGACATATCTAATTTTTTAAGATAAGCATAAGGTTCATTCCAATTAACTTGGCTTAAAGGATAATGTGATATATATGTAATTAGCATATACCAAAATAAAATATTTGCATACATATTGGCATATCACTTTTAGATCTCACTAACAAGGGTCTACAAATTAAATGCATAATTAATAACTCTATTAGGTTGTTGTGCTTCTAACTTGAAGCATTGATTGCATTTTTATCTCAATTAAATGGTTATTCATTTTTGTGCCAATGCAACAATATCAGTTGCACAATATAACATGTTAACTTACATTGATGCATTATTATATATAGTGGTATATTTAAATGGTAGCTTGTCTCCATTTGAATTATATAAAGGACATAGGAGATTTTTTTAATTTTCTTGCATTATAACGATTTAATTATAAATTTGCCAAGAATAATATGACATTAATATTAGATCATCTATAAAAGAATTTTCAAGATTTTAAGTGGGTGCTTGTTTAAGTTTCAATGATCTTGTTTATCATTGTTGTAGTAACATGTTCTCATTTCTCATGCCTCAAAGATAATATTGTATGGTCTACTAAATTCTAGTTGGTGACACCTTTTGGCATTTTACATATACTGAATGCACACATTGTGCATTTATTATGGACTTACTTCTAGGCGGTCTTAATGGTAGAAATACCATCAAATACTCAAATTTCGTAGTAAGTTCTTCATAAAATATTTTAATAGGTGTATCAGGGCATATACATATGTATATTCTTACTAATTATAAGCTCATAAAATACGTCATCCATAAAATAAAATGTATAATGACATTTTAATATAATGGATCAATCTTCTAGCTTGTATTCAACTCTATGATACAAGAAGCCTTGAGCCTCTACTATTAAATTGCTTATATAAAATGGAAAACTTCAAATTTCAATCATTAAAATAATAACTAAGCAAAAAGCTTTAGGCTTCAACTATCAAATTATTTATTAGATAGGAAGTTTTAGACTTCAATCATCAAATGTGTATACCTACCAAAATAATAGTATATTGGGGAGACTATTATTGTAATACCTTGAGTTGATACGACTATGTAGAGCTACCCTAGAGTACTTTTGGATTGATCAGATGACTCTATAGATCAACATGATTTATTTTAGCACACTTTGCCCCCACTCAAGCGATTCTTGATAAATTTTTAGAAAATGTTTGAAACTTTCAGCATGGTTAACTATGGAATTATTAGGAAAAAATCACCAAAATGATGATATGCCATATTGATATAATCACGGTTTTTCTCTGATACCATTTGTAATACCGTGAGTCAATATGACCACAAGGACTACTCTAGAGCACTTTCGGACTGATCGATTGGCCCTACATATCAACACGAGTTATTTTAACACACTTTTCCCCCACTTACGTGTTTTTTGAGAAATTTTTTGAAACTTTATAGTAGGGTCACCCATCCTAAAAATTACTTCATGGATAGAATACTTAACTGTGAAGTTTTTAGGATGGAATCACCAAAAAGATGGTATACCATGTTGATATAAGTAGCCGTATCAATCCTTATAACTCTCTATTTAATTTGGGGGTATTAAAATTATAAATACTCTAATCACATAAGTGGTTGAGGAAAATTAAATATGAAAATTACACATAAAGCTATAATCACTAGTTCATGATTAGAACGAATATTTTAAATATTATGAAAATTAAATTTACAAAAACTAAATTACATAAACAGAAAGAGAAAAAATAAAATAAGTGTGGGGTTCTGTAGACCAATAAATAATTGATTTTTTGGATCAAAATGCACTTGAGGTTTTTAAGACCATATGATATTCTTAATAGGTATTACATAAGTCTTGAAGGACTTTCAACAATTTGATCTCCTTGATCAAATTACACATAAGGTAGTCATCACCTTTGAATCATTCGATTTTCGAGATTAAATTGTACATGAGGTCTTCGAGACCATTAAATCATTAGGTGTAGATTATTGCATCTGGCTCAATTGTGCCAATATTCTTTTGTACCTCAATTACATACTTATAAATAATATAGATGGTCAAAAGGTTCATGCTTCTACCAATACTTGTGTAATCACTCATCTGTACTTTGGGTACATGAGAAAATTTTAGCTCCTTTTAGCGGCTCTGTATTAACTTTGAGCAATGGAGTTTTGCACTATATTTTTACAATCAAATTTAGATGATGAGATATGTACGTAGTGATGGGCAATGAGACTGTTGATCTATCACTTTCATGTATATAGAGATAAGTGATGAAACTGCCAAACCATCACTTTCTTATGGCATTTTAGTTGGTTTTCCATCATCTTCAAGTGATATATATTAACATATGGTAATGGGTGATGGGACCCCCAATTTATATTAAAATTGAACATACTATATCAACTTTGCGTCTATTGAGTGGGAGGCTTTTAGATTTTTATTATTATTTATCTCTACCACTTACCTCATAATAGAAAGGGAGGTCATCAATCAAGATATATATGATTAAATAAAATACATATTTCCAATATATACAATTAGAATTGATAAAAGTATCAATTAATATAAGAATGAAACAAGAGGGTAGAAAAAATACTATTTTCTTAGGTTCACATGTGTGCTAGTTGTAACACCCCCAAAAATTTACTACTGAAAAATTTTGTTAATTAAAAGAAAATTAGCGGAAGCAAATTAATAAAGCGTGAACTTTGGGAGTATTACCGCCACACTTAGTACCAGACCGGTTCACTCATACCGTTCCAGCACCAAGTGCTAAGGCTAAGAAAAATGAAATACAATTTGAAAGACATTCAACATACATAACTCAGAGTAAATTTGCAAGAAATTCAACATACTTAAATCAGAGTAGCGCATCAAATCGTTTACAGGAATAAAATCCACCAATGGTGGTTAAAGTAACAACATAACATCAAAAACTAGGAATTTAAATGAAGAAAGAGAAAACCCTAATGGTACCGGATAATTCCTTACTCTCTTTCCCGTTGCCCACTTGAGTAGCACCTGACAAGACCTGCAAAGGGCACTGCCCATTGAATAGGCAGAGGCCCCACGAAGGGAATCCCTTCAGTACTATGGTACTGAGTAACCCTTTAATACCACACTTAAAGACAGGCCCGCAATGCAACACATAATGCAAGGTATATACATATGAAATCAGAGGCGCATACATGACAATCGCACATATAACAAGTTATAGTTCACGATCGATACTTTTGGGCTATAAGCCATGTCATAGTGTAAAATCAATACATTCGGACCTTAAGCCATTATTCCATCATCATTCAATCAATATCATATTTTATATCCATGTGAGTGCGAGAACCCCACTATTATAGCCGCTGGATCGGTCACTTATAGGGCAGAACGCACCTAACCACTATTATATGCCGGTGGATCGGTCTCCAGGGCAAAACGCTCCTGGCCACTATTATTTACCGGTGGACCGGTCTGGCCCCGACTCACATGGTGTTCCACTATAAATGATTAGTGTCTTTCCATAACTTTATCCACATGCATATCAGGTTTTATTGAGCTCGGGACCTCCACTATTTTAGCCGGTGGACTGGAATATATATAAAATCATCATCCAGGGCACAACGCTTCCGGGCCACTATTATATCCGGTGGACCGGTACTCAATATCACTTGCCAGGGCAACACGCTCCTGGGCCACTAATATAACTGGTGGATCGGTACTCAATATCATAAATCATCTGGGCCCGGCTCATTAATATTCCACTTTCAATATTAGTATCTTTCCTTTCCTTAATCAGCACAACAATTATATTTAATTGCCTCGGATGGGAGATCAATAACCTAGGACACAAAGGTACACCGGTCGTACCGGTGTATATAAGCTACTCAGTACCCTTTAACCACGAACCCAAGGACGCAAAGGTACCCTGGTCGTACTGGTGCATAAAGCTAACTTAGTACCCTACCGACAAGGACACCTAATCCATAAGTATGCATACCATCTAACTAGGTCCGTAGAGCTAGAAAGAGTAAAATATAGGGCCTGGCTGGGGCACAAAGGCACACCAGCAAATACCAAAATAATCGTGGACTAAACCACGTCCTTAGGGTAGCGACCCCTAAGGAGTCACCATTCCCAATCTCGAGGTCTTCCACTTTAAGTAATAGTGTCTTAATTAAAGTGATCACGAAAAGCACAATAATCAGTTACTTATTCACTTTCAATCGTTTTGATATCATTAATTGTTTCTTATTCAGATGATTATCCAGGATATCACAGAGAAAACCATTAAGGCCATACTAATTATCAAATACTCTTACTTGGCTAATCAGCATTATTTAAATCATATTATAATGGTCCACAATCACAACGACATATTAGATACAAATTACTTATTTACCCCTTACTTATATAATTGCTAAGTCATCCCTTCCTTACTTGATAAATTACCATATTACCCTTAAGGTTGCATAATTACCAAATTACCCCTTCCTCGGTTTATGTTACTAAGTTACCTCCTACGCTTTTTAGATCACCATTCACCCTTCATAATTATTAACCTTAACATATTTCCCTTTTTGGTTGGTTAAATTACCAAATTGCCCTTCTCCTTTGTTATAATTACTAAATTGCCCTTGAGTTGGATAAATGACCAAATTACCCTCCTTCATCATCATAGTCACCCTTTTACCCCTTTAGTTGGTTAAATAATTACTAATTTACCCTTTAGTCGGCTAAATTACCAAATTGCCCCTTTAGTTGGATAAATTACTAAATCACCCTTTTCCATTGTCATAATTACCATTCTACCCTTCTCAAGTATTATAATTAACATTTTACCCCTTTCGATTATCATAAATCCTAAATTACCCTTCTTCCTAATTTCAATTATTAATTTACCCTCCTTCATAATTATAATTACCAATTTACCCTTCTCCATATTTAATATTACCATAATGCTCTTTAATTGGTTAATTTACCAAATTACCCTTCTCTAGTATCATAATTATCCAATTGCCCTTTTATAATCATAATTTAATTACCAATTTATCCTCCGTCGTTATCATTATTACCAAGTTACCCCTTACTCCCAAGTTTACCATAATATCCTTTTATTTACAAAATTACTCTTGTACCCCTTACTTCCAAATTACCATATTATCCTTTTATTTATAAAATTACCACAATACCCTTTCACTTATAAATTACCATACCACTCCTTTTAATTTACAAATTACTATTTTACCCTTTTACATCCAAAATTACCATTTTTATCTTTCCTTACAAAATTACCATTTTGCCCTTCTTTTCCAAAATTACCATATTACCCCTTTACCCCCAACATTACCATAATACCCCTTACTTATAAAATTACCCTTTTCGCCATTTACTTATAAAATTACCATATTACCATTTAGTTATGAGATTACTCATTTGCCCCTCTACTTCCAAAATTACCATAATGCCCATTTACTTGAAAAATTACCATAATGCCCTCCTTCATCCAAAATTACTATTTTACCCCTACTTCCAAAATTACCATTCTTACCACTTATAAAATTACTATATTGCCCTTTGACTCCAAAGTTACCGCTTTACCCTTTTCTCCAAAAATTACCATAATACCCCTTTACTTATAAAATTATCATTTTTCCATTTAATCATAAAATTACCATATTATTCTTTTACCTCAAAAAAAAGTGCCATAATACCCTTCTTTCTCACAACTTGCAATTTTATCCATTTACTTATAAAATTATCATTCCACCCCTTTCTTTTGAAATTACCAAAATACCCTTTTACTTATAAAATTATTGTTTTGCCCCTTTTCTTTTAGAATTTCCATAATGCCATTTTACATACAAAAATTACCATTTTACCCCTTTACTCCAAAATACCCCTTTCACTTATACAATTTCCACTTAACCCCTTTATTACACAACTTTTACGAATTTACCACCACCACATAAAATAATGATATTAGTACTTCATTCTTATCATCTAAATCCACCAACTTGTCATTACTCAACATAATACTCATTAGCAACTACATATATTAGATCACATACTTCACAAGCATATCATTAAAATACCCTTAGACAACAATATTATTCATGTATTAGCAACATAATACATCATAAACAAGCATTTAACATTTCCATCAATAATCAAACTCCTTCCTTAATTATCATACCTACACATGGCACAAAGGCTATCGTACTTTTCCTTTTTCTTTCAATCAATATAAACAACCATTTATATATCATGCTAGGCACACAAAACATGCATAAAATCATACCAAAATCCCTAATGTGCTAGCATACGTTTTTCCATGTATTTAAGTGAGCATTAATGATTACCTTAATCCCGCAAAATCAAACCTTACCGGTATCCCGGTTAAGGATTCAAGCTTAATTAGCAACTCAACACCTAAAAATAATATCAATCATTATTATGTTAGAAATAAGAAATTAAAAGGATAAGACTTTATAAAAATTTATTTAATAATAAAAAACTTTAATTAATTATTAATATACCTCAAAAATTTTCCAAATAAATTCCAAAACAAGGGGGAGCTCACGCTGCATGAACATCGTGAGTCTCATGCAAAAGGAGGGGAGAAAAGGGCTCGAAGAGGGTGAGATAGAAGGGAGGAGAGGTGGCTCGGTTTAGTGACTTTAGGCTAGAAAAAGAGATAGATGGGGGAGGTTTCAAGGTAAGGGAATGGTGCAGGAGTGAAGAGGGGGTGTAGGTGGTGGCTGGGGATGGTTTCACGGAGGCAGAAGGTGGCGGAGGCGGCGAAGTTGGCTGCCAAGGTGAAGGGGCTAAGAAGGAAGGAAAAGATGAGGGAAAGATGAAGGGTTAAGGGGGCTGTTTTCGACCAACTAATGCAAGGTGGTGGTAGAGGGGGTTGCAGGGTGCCGAATGGTGGGTTAGGTGGTGGCAGAGGTGGCCGGACGGCGGTGAAAGTGGTGGTTGCAGGAGGCTTGGCGGTAAGGGAAAAAATGGGGAGAAAAAGGAAGAGGTGGAGAAGGGAGGAAGTGTAGGGGCTCGAGGGTGGCTTGGGGGTCTTGTGGTGGCGCAGGGTGGTAGTAGGTGGTGGCAGAAGGCGGCGCAGGGGCTGGGTGCGGTGGTGCAAGCGGCAATGGGCGGCGGTGATCAAAAACTGGGGAAAAGGATGGAGGGAGAAGGAAGGAGAGAAGAGGGAGCTCGGGGAAGGAGAAGAGGCTCGAAAATGGGGCAGCAAGAAGCTGGAGAGATGAAGAAAAAGGAGAGGGAGAAGAGAGGGGACAGGTGGCTAGCCAGCGAGAGGACGAAGGGTGGCAGGGCTGTCAGTTGGCAGGGGAAAGGGAGAGAAGAAGAAGGAAAGAATTCAGGCGGGAATGGAGGGTGCAGAGGGGTAGTTTGGCTCGAAATAGGAAAGAAAAGGACGGGGTAGAGAGAGGGAGTAGTAGGGGGCAAGTATAGTGGCAGGCGGCGGTAGTTGCAGGCGGTGGTCGGGCGTGCATGGAGGACGGGAGTAGGTCGGGGCGGTAGAAGAAAAGAGAAGAAGAAGGGCTGGCGGGCGGCTGGACCGGCGCAAGAAAGAGGTAAGTCGGCCGGTCCAATCTGGGAAAAAAAAAGAGGGGTGGGCTGGTGTGCTGGACAGTGCGCGAGGAGGAGAAGGGGGACGGGCCTGGTCCAAGCGCGCAAGGGAGAGGCTGGTCAGGTCGGGCGGCCCAAGGGAGGGGGAAAAAGGGAAAAAAAAGAGAAGAAAAGGAAAAGGAGGAAAAGGGTAAAAAGAGAAATGGAAAAATAGAGAAAATAAGGTAAATTAATTTATAAAATCATAAAATGTAATATTCTTGATAAATTATTTAATTTAATAATTTAATTCATTATAATCTAATATATTAGTTTAAAAAGGATAACATTGGTAAAATATTAGTTTGGAAAATTATTTAAATAAAATAATATGATAAATAGCAAAATATTTATTTTTAATTTATTAAATACTCTTATCCAAATTCACATACTCTAAAATCCATAAAATAATTAAAATAAATAATTTTAAAAGCTAATTTCATTTCAAATAAAGTTATTTATTAAAATATAGGTTTTCGAAATTTTTGGGGGATTACACTAATGATTCCAAACATAAAACTTTGCAATTAATTTTGTTTGTGATTGTATTGTACATTTTTATATTTTTTGATGAGAAAATGTCCAATTATAGAACTCTAGACATGAATAGGAACAATTATACTAAGCAAATCACCAAGACAGTCATAATTAATGGATGATTTGAAGCAAAGTGTCAAAGAAGTATTTGATTTATCTTCAAACATCTCAAAAGATAAAATCTCAATGTATTGATGAATAAGACACTCAAGTAAAGTAAAGAAGTGATGAAAGATGAAGGTTTATCTCGCTATAAAGTTAGGAACAAGCATAGGCATGACACTACCTTAACAATGTCAATTTCCAGTACCGTTCCTTATACCATAGAAGATGTTTGCACTAAAGATATCTACATATTACTTCTGGAACATGGAAAAATAATTGAAGATATATTCCTAATTCTTAAGACAGTAAAGATTCTTCATGAAGTCAAAGATAAAAAGATGAAGATTTTCAAATAGTTAGTTTTTGTGTGGTTAGTTGCTAATATTCAAGGATCAACAAAACCAATGCACAATGTGAGAAATTTGAAGAAAAAATAGTGATCAAGCTAGTCAATAGAGTTTGATCTACTATATCAAGAGCTTGAAAGGAACTATCTGGTTATTATAAAAGCATGAGAATAAAATATGTATATATTCTTCATTAAAAGGGATATAAATATATCAAGATATATTATGTAGAGTAATAGGGGAGAACAACTAGAATTAGTTGTGGGTTGACCTAGGTCTAGAGCTAGACTTAAGTGTTAGGTTTGTAATTATTTACTTTAGGAGTAAGATAGTAAAATTAGAGTAACACTATCTATGGATGTAGATCGAAGTTGATTAAATCATGTAAAATATCTATTTTATTTATTGTTATAACTTATTTGCTTACTAACATGCTATAAGAGACAATAATGGGAATAATTCCTATTATAGAAGGAACAAATTCCATCAAAAGCTAAAAATTTATTCATATTTCTGCACAAAAGTCAAATATTGGCAACATTCAATTCATCCCCTCTTGGGTATACTTAAGAAAGCCAACATATTCTCTTGTTCTAGAGCAATTATAGACCTTAATAAATCCTCATTAAAATGTTGAATCAATCCACATTAAGTGAAGGATTAATGCTCTTGAAATTTTCTTCACTATAAGATATGTTACACAGGTGATCTTTTATACGCATACAAAAGTTGAGATCTTACATAAGAAAAAAAAATAGTAGGTTAGTTATCTTTGACACATAATAATCATATCCATGTAAAATGATAACTAATAAAGATAGGATGCTCCCTCTTCCTCTTATTAAGAACTAATCAAATTTGACATCAATTCCATGATCATTTGTTTATGGGCACCTTAATGTCCCTAATAAGATCAACACAAAATTTTTTTAATCAAGAGCATAACCATACTGATAATGTAACACCCCAAAGTTTACAGCCAAATATTTTCATTTTAGTAGAAGCATAATAATAATATAGATGGATTTTATTGTTGTACTTGACATAAGGTTGGCTTACTAAACCATACTTACATCGAATACAAGGCAAAACCGTTAAAAACTTAAGCATGGTAAAATAATAAATGAGATAGATTCATAAATATAAATTGTTAAATATTAACTCCGAGTATAATAATCAAAAAATATAAAAAGAGATATAATGGAACTAAGAGCCCAACTAGGTATCCGAGTTGAAACTAAGAACCGGATAACATGACTCTATATCCCCAAACCCTAAGCATTAGATAAGATCACTCCTCCCCAATTAAGACGTTGTAAGTAGCAAAATCATCCAATGGGTCCTCAAGGATCTACACAAACTCATCGAGCCCCTCTACTCATGGGAATGAGTAACACCTATGAAAAGAATGATTGATACACTATGTACTAAGTAAGGAAATAATACAGTTATATGAAGTTACACATTATACATAAGATCATACAATATAATGAGCATAGATAATGATTAAACATAGTATGATGCAAAAGGATAAAACCTTTAGAATTCCATTATTAGATATATCCACAATCAATTTCTTATCTATATTGAGCTCAGAACCCAACTATTCTTAAAGCACCTCCCAGGACATAACACATCTGGCTACTATTATTAAGCTAGTGTAATATACTCAATACCTCCTAGGGCAACACACTTCTAGCTACTATTTTTAAATTGATAGAACAGTGCAAAACACTTCCTAAGGTATAACACATCTAACTACCTTTATTAAGTCAGTGGAACAAATTCAATATCATATTAATATCTTTTATTTTAAATGATTAATATCTTATTCATTTATCTCAATATCATATTCTTATTTACGATGAGTTTAGGAACCCCATTATTCTTAATATGGTGGAACAGATTGAAGTACCTCTCAGGGTAAAGCACATCTAGCCACTATTATTATGTCGGTGGAATAGAAATGTAACACCTCAGCTTTGACTTATGTAATCGTTCATTTTAAGTTATAATGTCTTATCCATGGTTATTTAGCTCAATATCATCATGAAGACACACATATAGGTATGCAAGAAACATAATCCAACTTAAAATAATTAATCAAACACATAAAACACAACCACGTAAATAACGAGACATCCCCCAATGATAAAAGAACATATTTCCCTAAGAAAACCTTAATCCCCACAAAATGAGCATAAGTGTTCCCAAAAGTCTTATATGAGCACCAAATTTAATAAACATTCCTAAAATGCTAATATTAACAATATATATGCAATAATGACCCTACCTCTAGAGTTACTATTCCCAATTAAAGTTATTTTCTCATTTTATTGGATGTAGGCAATTCATATTTACTCCAAATATTCCATATAATATACTTAACCTATTTTGAACCAATTAGTCCATTAAATCCTAAAGTTTCCATATTTAATCAATATTGACCTTATTGATTTTGTGATATTTAAAACACCTATATTTTTATAAAAACCCAACAAGTCCTAATATGAATAATTTTCAACCTCCAACAAATATCCTCGTGAAAATACTTAACCCCACACACACACACATATTATAGCCCTAATTTAGATATACAATTCATGTCAAGCTTATTAAATTCTAAAACCAAGCTTAACCAAAAATATATAAAATCTTATGCTTTTAAATTTTTATCACTTTTTCATCATAAAACAACATTATCATAACAACATTATCTATATAAAGATATCAATCATGATATCATACAAATATACACATTGCACACTAGGGCACTAACTATGACATGTATCCTTAATGAAGCGCCTCCGTTCTCTAAGCAGATATTACCTAAGACTCTTTCTCCAATACCAAAAAATAATCACCTAAAATTTAACGATATAATAAGATTATACTAATAAAAATTATCCAAATAAAAACTAAAGCAAATGAGAGGAAGGGAAATGGAAATAACTGAAAAAGTAGGAGAGCTCATGCAAGGAGTAGTGCATGATGGAGATAGGGTGGAGGGCATGATGATGTGTGAGGAGCATATCAAGGGCATCAAAGGTTGGGCAAGGTGTGGATGGGATGGAGGATTGGGGCATGCATGAGGCCATGCGGGGGAGGGCACGATTGTGCCTGAGGGTGTATAGGTTGTGTGCCTCAAAAATGAAATATAGCATAGTGGGGAGGGGAAAATGTGTGGTTTTTGGGGCGGCGATGGTTGGTAGGGTAAGGTGATGGTGCGTGGAGATGTAATTGGTGGCCGACAGCAAGTGACATGAGAAGGGAAGTGGATGGTGGTGGTGAGTGGTATAATATAAGGCAATGATAGAAAATGGAGAGAGAATGAGAAAAAGGAAGAAGGGATGTTGGGCCAGGCTACTCATCAATAGAGGAAGGGAAAGATATATATATATATATATATATATATATATGTATGTATGTATGTATGTATGTATGTATGTATGTATGTATGTATGTCTATGTGTGTGTATATGTATATAGGTGCATGAGGTTAGTGAGGGAGATGAAATTTGAAGGTATAATATCCTAAAATTTTATCGAATTCTAATCTCGATTAATTAATATTTTAACCTAACCTAAATTATAATTTCTAAGTCTTTATTTTTCTTATCCTAAACTTAACCCTAAATAATTGATATATAAAAATGTATATTCAGTTCCTAAATTTTAAACATAAACATAATCCTAAACTTTTTTCTTTCTTTTCCTTTTTTTCTTTTTCTTTTTCCTTTTCCTTGACATGTGTCCCTACCCTATCTTCTTTCCCTTTCCCCTTCTAGGCCAAATAAGCTCTTACCCCTTACACCCATGCCGTCATTCCTTTCCTTTCTCAACTATACACCCCTACCTTTGCAGACTACCCTATGCACCACACCAACTCCCTACCTTAACACTCAATCCCTACAATCCTTACCTGATACCCTCTGCCACTCCCTCACCTTCCCCCTCATACGTCTAACCCAACCTTTCCCCATCACCTTCTCCCTCCTCATCTTTCCTTCTCTTCCCCCTATTAATTTTCCTTTCCCTACATATATACATGCATGCCTTCTTCTCTCTTCTCCTCTTTATTTTCCTTATCTCCCATCAAGAGCACATCATGAAGCCCTTCCTCCATTCTATTTCATACTCTATTTTTTCATAGCCTCCCATCAATTGCCAAGCCACTATCTGATCTACGATATTACTAATCCTTGCCTTATCACCATCACCACCCTTTTCCCTTCCTTCTTCCTTCTCCTTTTTTTATCCCTTTCTTCCATCAAGAAACCCCTAATAATTCCTCTTCTTACTTTCACTATCACCATCGCTGCCAGCACCACCATCACTATCAAGCCCCTTCTCCTTCTTCTTTCCTTCCCCTTCTACCCTTAACCCTACCATCAACCTTAACCACCAACCTCCCCCTTCCTTTTTTTCTCTTTTATCTTTTCTCCCTTTCCTAGTTGGTCCCAGCACCACTCCTCCCCCATCGTTGTTGTTAACCATCACCTCCTCCATCTCTAGCAAACCAACATGCATGCTAAATGTCACCATCACTACCACCTTAACTATTTCTCTTAACCACGCATTGCCTCTACCCTTGCTGCCATCCACAACCAACCTTTGTTGTGTTTACTACCACACTACCATCGTGCACCACCCTTGCTCATGCCTTCCACTTTTTTTTTATCTCTATTCTTCCTCCCTCTCCTTTGCCTTTTTTTCCATGTTTAATTTCCTTTAGTTTAATCTTGTTTATTTTAAATTCTAGGTGATATTATGATGGCACTGGAGGAGGAGCCCTAGAAATTATGTGCTTAGAGACTGGAGATGCTTTGGTAAAGATACATGCCATAGACATGGATTTTATGTGAAATATGTGTATTTGAATGTGGTATCATGTCTAAAGTTTTTATAAGGGATAATATTATTATAATAATGATGCATATGTTATATCATATGATGAAAAAGTGAGAAAGCTACAAAAGAAATGTGTTTTGTGCATGTTGTGGGTTGGCATGAATTGGGATATGTGATACATACATACATATATACATACATACATACATACATACATACATACAGATTTAGTATCATATACATACTGTAAAGAAAATACAAATGTAGGAATGATTTTCAGCCATTGGATCTAGTAGATTTGATGGTTGAAAATCATTCCTACACATTACCATGCATTTATAGTCTTTTCCCCTACTGTTCATCCTATTTTTTCCCAAGCCTCCTCGTGTCTCTCATAGCCTCCCTTTCTCCACTATGCTTGACCCTTCACCATTACTATTAGATCCAATGGCTGAAAATCATTCCTACACATTACCATGCATTTATAGTCTTTTCCCCCGACTATCCGCCCTATTTTTTCCCAAGCCTCCTCGTGTCTCTCATAGCCTCCCTTTCTCCACTATGCTTGACCCTTCACCATTGCCATTGCCTCCTTTTCATATCTTCGTTTTTGTCAAAATATTCCATTGCTTGTCTCATTGTCATCCTTCTCCTTCTACATCTCTCTATTTTTGTCAAAGTTCGTCCCTCTTTCAATCTCCGTCGTTGTGCTATTTTGTCCATCGAAGCTGCTTTGGATCTTTATTTTTTAGTGTCCCTTTCTCCTTGAAGTTGTCCCTCAATGTTAACTTTCAACCTGTGCATCTTTCTGTTGTTGTCGAAGTAGCTCGCCACTCAGAATTATTCTCTACATCGCCTTGTATATATTCATTGAAGGTGCATTTGTTTATTTTGAAACCTATTTCTAATTCAACAACTAAAATGTGATTTGTGGATACTGAGATATGATTGTGTTTATTGTATCTCATCACTCGGTGTATGAATGTGGTGGTTGTTATCCCTTTGTTCATTTTTAATTTGATTTTTGTGTTGATTGTTCTGGTATTGCCAACTAATTTTGTTCAATTTGAATTTAATTTCTGTGCTAATTGGTCTGTCATTTCCAAGTGATTATTGTTAGTTTTTTGTATATTTTACATAACATCTGCTAATATGGTGCTGGTATTGCCGATTGATATCTGAATATTAGGTTTGTTGTTCGATATTCACCATCAACTACAACATTCAAGCATCAGTTGGAATTTATTTATTTTTGCCAAGTGAGGTTTGTTCTTTTTTGATTATTTTCTATTGCTATTCAACATTTATACATGACTTGGAACATTGAGGCATGAGCTGCAACATTTCAGTCTTTTTGTTGTTCGACAATTAAGCATGAGCTTCATTTTGTGATTCAAAAATTCAATGTTGTATTTAGAAGATATAATTGATAAACACTATTATAAAATAACTAATAAAAAAATAGCCAACAATTGTTTCATGTGGTAGAGGTCAGCATGGTTAATGTAAGGTTAGTGTAAGTATTTGTAGATGTAAAGTAGACGACTATCGGAAAAATTAGAAAGGAACTCAAACCAATAGGCAAAGCATACCTTTCGGCTCGTTAAAATAATTAAGCTCATGGTCCTAGATCCCTTAATTGAATACAAACATAATTAGTTAATTAAAGATCAAATAAAAGATAAAATTTGATTTATGTTGTTTGCTGAGTGATTATTGTTTTATAGAGCATCATTGGGATAAGATTCAATAATAGGCATTAGTGTATGGATAAGATTCAAGAATGGATAAATGCATGTGTGTGTGTATCATTTGTAAATATGAATTTGCTACATTCTTGGGGATTTTATGGATAAAATAAAAGGAAAGAAATGAATTACTAGTAGAACAACAAAGACATACAACAAGCAATAGTACTTAGTAGATTGTCCATCATAGATAATAGCAATTATGATCATGATAAGCATTTATAGCTGATATATGAGTGAATTCAGAAGAAAAATGAGAATAAACAACCTATTTTAGAATAAATAATGATGGTAAGAAGTTTAACATTCATTAAATTATAGCAAAATATCACAGACGTTGTGTTATTAGTTTTATCTACTTATACTTATTTCCATATTAATTTTCTTGTTTGTGATAGATTTATTTGTTTTATTGTATAAGAGTTATGAGTGACAAACATGATTCTTCTCCCTAAAAGTTAAAAGATGTTGATAGTGGGTTGGTGACTCCCAAGTTAATACCCCACACATCTCCTAGTAGAACAAAAAAAAATGGATACCTTATTTTTTTACTAGAAATAGCCCCTTTTTGTAGGAATGATATTTGAATCTTTGGATGGTGGGATTAAATTATACAAGAATTATCCATATACTTTTGGTTTTAGTGTCCATTTTTCTTATGAAAAGAGAGCCATAAGTAATGTTGTGACACTAAACTATCTTATTTGTACTAGGGAAGAGTTTAAACCATCGAGAAATATATGTCGTGCTCAAGGTAGTAGTGAATGTGGAGCTAGAAGGAGAGTGGTTAATAGAGTGGGATGTAGAGCTAGAATGTGTCTTAAGCATAACACTAAAGGGTTTTATGTGATTTCAAATTTTTATGAAGGACAATATCACCTTATAGCTATCCTTAGTATTAGACAATTTCTAAAAGATGGTAGGAATTTGACTATCATGCATAAAAAGTTCATTATAGATAATGCTATAATGAACATTGGGGCATATAAATCATCTTGATTATTCAAAGAACATGTTGGAGGGTATGAGAATGTAGGTGCTTCATTACAGGATTTTAAGAACTATTCTAGGGATGTGAAGTGTTACATTGGAGATTCTAATTTTGATATGTTTGTGGAAATTTTTCATAAGAAGATGAAGAATTTGAGTAGATATTATCTTGATTATATAGTTGATGATAGTGGAGTAATTATTTGTGCTTTTTGGGCTGATCCTATATCTAGGAAGAATTACTCTCTACTTAGTGATATGATTTCATTTTGTTGTACTTACGGTACAAATAAGTACAATTTGATTTTTGCGCCATTTACTGGGGTTGATCATCAAAAAAAGTGTCACCTTTGGAGCAAGGTTAATAGCTCATGAAAATATTGGTCCATTTTAGTGGTTATTTAATATATTCTTGAAGGTTATGGGAAATATTGAGCCTTATTGTATAATAACTGATCAAGATCCAGCAATGACAATTTTCATAGAGAGGGTTTTCAAGAAGACTCACCATAGATTTTGTATGTGGCACATTATGAATAAATTGCCCCAAAAAATTGGTCCTTTGATTTGAGACTTTGATTTCATAAACAGGTTATCTGCATGTGTGTGGAGTGTACAACTTGAACCTGAGGAGTTTGAGAGTAAGTGGATGGGAATAATTATTGAATGTGGTATGGAGGAACATGAATGACTTGCTCATATCTTTGATATAAGAAACTTATAGATACCTGCATATTTTAAAGACTTGTTTATGGAAGGGCTTCTAAAAACAACTTCAAGATCAAAGAGTGAGAATAGCTTTTTTGGGACTTTCACTAATAATCATTGTACTTTAGTTGAGTTTTGTATGCGCTATGAGAGTTAATTAGATGGACAAAGGTATAAATAGGTAGAGCTAAATAAGGTATCATAGTTGTCATATCCAAAACTTAGGACTCCTTTTAAATTGGAAAAGCATGTATATGAGGTTTATACATATACTATATTTTTTGAGTTTCAAATTGAGATTTTGGCTGCTTCATTTTCATGTGGACTTGATCATTTTATGAGAGAAGGTGATTTAGAGATTGTTATGGTTGGTAAACTTGGTATGTCAAATTGTAAGAGTAATTTTCGAGTGGTATATAGTACAATAAACCAAGATATTCAGTGCTCTTATAAGATGTTTCAAAGATGCAGGATTCCATGTAGGCATATAATTTGGGTTTTGAAAGAAAAATGAATAGATCGTATTCCTACTCAGTTAGTAGTGAACCGGTGGATTAAAGATACCCTAAAAAGCCAATCTATGATATAGAAGGGAACCCAATGAACAGTGTTCCAAAGCTAATGATATGAAGACTGCTAATTTGAGAAGGTTATGGTCTAAAATATTTGAATGCATCAGTCTAGTTGAAGGGAATCAAGAAGGTATCCATCAATTTATAAGAGTTCTTGAATATTTTAATAAGGAATAGAGTGAGAAGAATAGTTGCGATAAGCTTTCAAGTAAATCAGATATCACTGAATCCTTAATTGGGATAAGTACTCCAAGTGAAGTTACCATTCAAGTCCCATGTCAATCCAAAAATATAGGAAGTGGAAAGAGGATCAAAGGGGAGAAAGAAAAAGCCATTAAGTAATAAAAGAAGATGATAAGAAAGTGTAAGGTATAAGGAGAGTATGCAAGCCATGATAGTTGAAAATGTCCTACAAAATCAAAGGTAAAAGAAATTATTTTACTTCTCCATCTAAAGTTGTAATATTTTTTTAATTCCTTAGTTCAAATTGTAGCTAATGTCAGTTTTTTATATGTTAATGACATATTTTTGAATGAAAGATGGGAGTTGGATATTAAAAAAAAAATTCAACTTCATGAAGGTATTGGTCCTTGATGCTTTTCATTATAGTTTAGATGATAGTAAAAGGTTTCTTTTCGAAGTTTTATAACGTGCAATTGAAGAAGTTGTCAAATTTTAAATCATTGAGGATTTTTTTTGACATATTGTATAATTAAATGAATGTATATTTCATTAGTATGTTTTTTTTGTTGGAACATCCATGCATTTGGATGAAAAATTAAAGGGTTTAGGTTTTAGAGGGTTTGGGGTTTTGGGTTTGTAGTGTGTGTAGGGTTTGTAGGGTTTATGATTTAGATGTGGGGCTTTGGGTTTGTAGGGTTTAGGGTTTAGGGTTTGTATGGGTTTAGGGTTTGGGATGGTTTGGGGTTTGGGTTTTTTAGGGTTTGTAGGGTTTAGGATGTAGGGTTTAGGGTTTAGCCGTATGGTATATAGGGTTTAGGGTTTGGGGTTTAATGTTTAGGGTATGTAGGGTTTATGGTTTTGGGTTTGTAGGGTTTATTGTTTATGGTTTAGGGTTTAGTGGATAGGGTTTGTAGGGTTTAAGGTTTAGGGTAGTTTTTACGATTTAGGGTTTAGGGTTTAGGGTTTATGGTTTAGGGAGTGTAAGGTTTGGTGTTTAAGGTTTAGGGTTTAGGGTTTGTAAGGATAGGGGTTTAGTGGGTTTAGGGTTTGTAGGGTTTAAGGTTTGTGGTTTAGATTTTAGGGTTTATGGTTTGTAGGGTTTGGGGTTTAGTGGGTTTAAGGTTTGTGGTTTATAGTTTATCGGGTTTAGGGTTTAGAGGGTTTAGGGTTTAGAGTTTGTGGGTTTAGGGTTTAGGGTTGAGGGCTTAGTATATGTAGGGTTTTAGGTTTTGGGTTTATGGTTTAGGGTTTAGGGTTTGTAGAGTTTAGGATTTGTATGGTTTAGGGTTTGGGGTTTAGGGTTTAGGGTTTAGGGGTTGTAAGGTTTTGGTTATATGGTTTAGTATTTGTAGGGTTTCGGGTTTGTATGGTTTGAGGTTTTAGGTTTGTAGGTATTAGGTTTTAGGGGTTCAGATATTTGGTTTGGATATAGATTTGGGTTAGTTTTTAGTTAGGTATTAATAAAATCTTGATTGTTAATTTAATTTTAATCTAATTGACGTAATTAGTTTCTATGTTTGTATTTTAATGAGGGTTTGTATATGACCCTCTCCCTATATATATAATGGTGGTTATATATTTTATGATGATATTAGAGGTTGAAAATCATTCACATTGGGACTTGTAAGGTTTTGTGGGAATATAGGTATTTTAGCTATCTTAGAGGCATTTAGGTCAATATGGGTTAAAAATATAATATTGGTATTTTAATTTGATCATTGGTTCAAAATAAGTAAAGCATATTATGTGAAATATTAGGAGTCAATATGAATAGCCTAGGTCTAATAAATGAGAAAAATGGCTTCAAGTGGAAATAGTAACCCTAAAGGCGGGATTATTATTACGTGTGTAAAATATTGGAGTTTGAACTTAATTTATAAACATTTTGTTAATATTTTTATTTTAGGATTGCATATTTATTTTGGTGGTTATAAAAATCTCATGGGGCGAGTCATGATTTAATTGTAAAATTAATGTTTTAAGGCAAAAGATAAATAGTAATACTAAAGGTAGGCTATTATCACATAAGTAAAAAATTGGAGTTAAGCTTTTATTTTTGGGTATGTTGTTAATAATAACACTATAAGGATGTTTATTGAATGTGGCGATAAAATAAGTACCACGGGAGAAGTTATATTTAATTTGTGGAATTAGGGTTTCTTTAAAAGGATGTGGCATTTTCCTTAGGAAATATATTGGTATTCTTATGGTTGAATTTTGTGTTTCAAATGATTATATTAAGAGATATTATGTGCCTTGCATGGCTACATGTGTATGTATGAGTATCTTGAGATATACTGCCATGAATAAGATATTGATTCCTTAAAGAGAAAGATTATATGGACTAGGGTTGAGTTGTTATGTGTTTGTTCCATCGGATAATAATAGTTCAAGTGTGTTTTTTCCTAAGAGGTGGTTAAAACCATTCTACCAGAATAAGAATAGCGAGGTTCCTGATCTCAACATAAATTAAAATATGATATTGAAATAAGTAATATTGAATTATATATTAATCACTTAAGTTGAAATATAATGTGAGTCAGGACTGAGGTGGAGTATATGTCCTACCAGATGATAATAGTAGCTTAGGATCATTTTACCCTGAGATGTGTTTTATGTCATTCCACCGCTTTAAATTGAGTTTTCAGGAGCATGTTGCCCTAATATATGTTGAGTCAATTCCATTGGATGATAATAGTATCTCAAGAGTATTCTTTCTAAGAGGTGTTTTATTTTGTTCCACTAGATTAAGAATAATGAGGTCCCTAAACTTAACATAAATATGAATATGGATTACAATTGTCCCTAATAATGGACTTCTGGAACCGGTCTCATATTTCATCATATGATCTTAAGTATTGTGATCATTTAAGTTTCTATATGAATTATGTAATCTGTGTTACCTAGGTATGACTTTGTTGTTACCTTACTTATTACATAGAATACTAATGATTTTTCCTATGGGTGCTACTCATTTCATAAATAGAGGGCCCAACTGAGTTTGTACAAGTCCTTAAGGATCTAGTGAATGTCTTTATTGCTTACGATGCCTTACTTGGGGAGGAGTGATCCCATTTTATGTATGGGGGTTTGTGATCGTAGAGTCATGTTATCCAATTCTTAGTTTTGACTAGGATAATTTTTGGGACTCTATGTCCAGAGTATTCGTTTGTGTATTTTAATATTGTATTCAAAGATAACCCCGAAAATCTTATCTATGTTTATGAATTTATCTTATTCTCCATTTTATCATGTTTCTAGTATTTAACTATTTTTCTATATATTCGATGTAATGATGGCATGGTAAGCCAGACTTATGTCGAGTACAACAGTATCGCCTAATTATGCTTGTTTTATGCTTTCATTTAAACAAAATTCTTTACTTACAAACTATAGGGTGTTATAAGTTAATATCAAAGGTTTGGTTTTAATCACGATGTTTTGTTTTAAAAAAAATAGTTTTCAAATGATCCCCTTCCTGATTTTATCAATCTATTTCATATTTCAAGTTTTTTTTCTTGAAAACCCTATTAAATTGTGGGGAATCAAAAATGGGTCACTTAGGTGGCCTTTAAGTGTGTTTACATGAAATATATGTTAGTAAGCTAGGGATTTTTTATCCTAATACATTTTTTGTATTGTAGCTAACTAGTCACGACCCTAAGTGGTTGTGTCAGTCTCTTAGATGAGACCTTTAAGGCCTTTATTGAGTTCGTCAAGCATGCACCACCAATACCTCATCCTCAGTTGTTGCCACCACCTTCGCATTAACCATAAGAGGGTATCATAAATGACTGATTTGTTAGGGTTATTGGAAATCAGCCACTTATCTATACCAGTGACAAGGATCCATTCATCTTAAATGGATAGATTCGGGATATAGATAGGACTTATAAGGCAATCAATTGTCCACCTACTCAAAAGGAAGCATAGAAACCTTCTTCCTTTGGAGAGCCATAAACACCTGATGGGTAGGTCATCATGCATAGGAAGGACCGCCAATATGTTAGGAAGACTTCAAGATAGTGATCTACATCAAGTTTTATCTAGAGAGCCTCACAAAGGGCAACATGAAGGATTTCATGAAGTTAAAATAGGGGATCATGATAATGCAGTAGTACCACCCCCTGTTCATGAAGCTACTAATGTTCATAAAAGGCATAATAATCAGTGAGTCAATAGTGGTCTACCAATTTGAGTAAGGACTCTATTTTACCATCCATAGAATGATGGGTGCAGTGGTCTTCCAAAACTTAACTACCTTATATGAGCGGATGTGCATCACTGCTACTATAGTATAGGAGCAAGATTCCATCCTTGGAAGGAGGAAGCTGGAGACATAGAGTTATAGAGGTCAAACTCAATTTTGAGGGGATGAAACTTCAAGTTTCCAGTGGCTAGGCCAAACTAGTGGTTAAACCAGACATTTAGGATTGTCAAGGAGCTTTTGTTTGTCATTTTTACAAATGAGATCATCCTAGACAAAACTACTTGGGGTAAAACTGTTTAGTTTCAAGCTTGCGATTGGTTGGGTCACTGATATTTCAAGTGTTAGCATAAGAGGGGACAGTTCTATTAACAGGGTGGTCAGTTTCAGTAGAGGGGACCTTTAGTAACACTACAATAGGCTTATTAGTAGTAGACTTACAAACCGCTACCATAGTAGTTTCAGTAGAGGGCACCTACCCTGTCCGATGTACAATATATGGAGGCTGAGGGGAGACCACAAGGGCCTCTCCTATTATCTTAGAGATAATGATAGACTTAGGGTGCCAGAGGTTATTGAGGAGGACACTAGGGAGTACAGACAAACGAGCATCTGAATATCATTAGCCAAGTAGAGGTTAATCGATAGTTTGATATAGTCACTCACATGTTCATCATAATTTCATCTCCAGTGTATATGTTGTTTGATTTAGGTGCTTCTTTGTCATTTGTATCTATTGCTTTTATTGCTAAAGTTTCCATATCTCCATCCGCTAGTATATCTATATCTGTGATGTTGCCTTTGGAAGATAGATTTGATTGCCCTAGGGTCTACTCAGATGTGGCCTTATAGATAGGCTGGTAGACTTCTTACTGGGCTTAGTTAAGATGGACCTATAGGAATTCAATGTCATCTTGGGTATTAACATGTTGGGAAAATATTGAGCGGTGATAGACTGCGCACATAAGCAAGTGCTAGATCCTCCTATAAGAGATACAAGCCTAAGCCCACAATGAAGGTTGTATCTACCCATATGATGTATTATTTGATGTAGAGATGTTGTCCCACCTACCTGTGTAGTGTTCAAGAGTTAAAAAAGGATGTGGTAGCATTAAAAGACATTCCAGTTACCTAGGACTTCATAAACATATTATCATAGGACATACCTGGTATATTGCTAGTGCACAAGATCAACATCACCATTAAGCTAGTACTTGGGACATAGTTAGTGTCGAAGGCACCTTACTAAATGGTACTAGTAGAGTTGTGAGGCTTAAAGACTCAGTTAGAGGAGTTAGTGGCTGACGAGTATATCTGCTCAAATGTATCTCCATGGGGAGCACCAATTCTATTTGTGAAGAAGAATGATGGGAGCCTTTGTTTGCATATTGACTATCAAGGTCTGATACAATTAATGGTGAAGAATTGATATCCACTTGCAAGGATTAATGATCTGTTTGATTAGATTGGGGTGTTGCTAGCCTCTCAAAGATGAATTTAAGGTTGGGTTATCACTAGTCATGCATTGTAGATCCAAATATCATGAAGATGACCTTTAAGACACGGTATAAAAATTACAAATTCATAGTGATGCCTTTTGGGCTTACCAATACACCTGTCGTATTTATGGATTTGAGGATGAGGATTTTCTAGTCATTCCTTCAATTTGTAGTGGTGTTCATTAACAATATTTTGTTGTACTCTCAGAGTACAAAGGAGCATCAACAACACTTATGCACCATCTTGTCACTCCTTATAAATCGCATGTTATATGCCTAACTCTCCAAGTGTGAGTTGTGAATTTAGGAGGTTAGCTTTCTAGGATGTGTGCAATCACTAAGAGAAGTCATCATTGATCTTTTGAATATTATTATAGTTATATAATAGAAGGCACTCACTAGCTTTCCTAAGGTTTGTAGCTAGGTTTATCCAAGTACTGCAGATAATTTTTTTGAGGATTTATCGACGGTAGCTCATCCTTGGATAAACCTTTTGAGGAATATTACCATGTTTCAGTAGGATGATACCTGCAAAGGCACATTTCATGATTTAAAGCCATATCTGACTTTAACACCGGTTTTAACTTCATCGGTAGGATCAGATGGGTTTGAGGTCTACATCTATGCATCAAAGCATGGATTAGGTTGTGTGTTGAAGCAACTTGGTAAGTTAGTGGATTACTCTTCTTGTTAGTTCAAACAACATGAGCAAAACTACTTGATACATGATTTGGAGTTAGTCACACTCGTCTTCACATTGAAGATTTAGAGGCACTATTTGTATGAGACCCAGTGTAGATTAGTCACGTACCATGTGAGCCTCAAGTATATATTTACTCATGATGGCCAGAGTTAGTTAAGGAATATGATATTAAGTTAACCTGGTAATACCAACGTTGTTGCAGATGCCTTGAGTAGGATGACATCACACTCTTTGAGTTATTTTGTAGTGGATAATCAGTTGCTTGAGGAGTTTGGTGAGTTAGGGATATAGATGATCCAGTAGAGTTATTTGGAGGTCAAGATGAGTGCTTTGACAATTAAACCAACTATGTTTGATGAGATCCAAGCAGGAAAACTTGGGGATGCTAAGCTCAAAAGGCTTCGATATAGGATATAGGATGGTCAAGCAGAGGGTTTCTAGATCCACAAGGATGGTAGAATTTTCTATAAGGGTCGATGGTGTGTACCTCAAAGTTATCCTGATATAAAGTGCTAGATTTAGAGGAAGGTCACTATACTTTCTATTTTATTCATCCAAGAGGGAAGAAGTTATACAAGGACCTTACTATTATAGAATAACATAGATTGAAAAGGATCAAAATTAAATTGGAATTAATAAGATTATGAACAATAACTATAGATCTTTATTCGTGTTCTTATGTAATTATAAGATGATTAATCTAATCAATCAATCAATTATATAAATCTAAAATTCTCTTTTAATAGAGAATTCTATGGTAAAGAAGAAGAAGATAGGTCACATGACTTAACGGCTAAGGTTTCATCATGTCTTCTTTTATAGAAGATAAAATCTTATTGGACAAAATAACGTGTTTCATAAATAATGGAAAAGCATGGTTTATGTTTAGGAAACATGAGACCCCTATGTTAATTTTCTTACTCTCTACTTTTGCCCAAAAATAAATCAGAGTATTCAATGAGCAACATGGTTTATGTTAATAAACACGGAACCCCATGTTTCTCACATAATTCACTATTCTATACTAAACTTCTTCAACACCTATACGAAGCAATATAATGTTATGTTGTGATTCAAATATCTAGTTAAAACTCATACTTAAAAATATTTATTGGTGGCCTCACATGAAGTGAGTGGTAGCAAAGTTTGTGGTGATATACCTGACTTGTCAGAAGGTTAAGCTAAAGCATTGTAGACCTATATGGTTAGTCTAGCCTTTGGATGTATAGGGATAGAAGTGGGACTCCATCTCCATAGATTTTGTGAGAGGAATACTAATGACTCATAGTGGGTGTAATAGGATTATGGTCATAGTCGATAGGTTGACTAAATCAGTAGTCTTTATGCCAATGAAGCCAACCTGAAGCATGGATCGATTGGTTATACTTACATGAGTTTCAAGGTGAGTAGATATCGTATACCGATTGACATACCCTTTGATAGGGATTCGAGATTCCTTTTACACTTTTAGGGAAAGTTGCAGGAGGTTATGGGAATGAAGCTATTGATGAGTACCTCATTTTACCTAGCTATAGATAGGGAGGCTGAGAGGACGATTCTAAGGATGGTGAAGAGAGGGGTTTTATCCAATAGATGCTTAAACGGATATGAATAAACAAATATAGATACGGTTACGGAGGGAAACTTCAAAAATTATTTAGATTTGGGTATGGATGGGTATCAAATATCCAAATCCATAACCATTTCTATACCCTTATCCGTATTCACATTCATTTACCTGTTATAAAAAATACTATTTTATCCTTCATTTAAATAATATAACAATACATATCTATAAGGTTAGAATGTAAATTAAATGAAACCCAAAAAATATAATAAAAAATAAAATTTACTTTAAAAATTAAAACCAGTCATCCCTTCCCTTGTAATATACGTGTTGCCACTGCTACCCCATATAACTTGTTACCATAAATAGTTCTTCTCATCTCAACTCTCAACTCTGAGCGCTTTTGCCTCTTGAAAGTATCTGGTGACTCGTGTAACTCGCATTTGTGCTTAACCTCAAGTGCTCATGTTTCTCCTTCCTTAATCAAACCTCATTTGTCCATCTACAGTGTCCAAATGCCATTCCTAATCTTCCTCTCTATTGTGTGAATCCGGCATGACTAACAATGATTACACAACTTATTCGCAACATCCCTTGGTCCAGTGACTCAATATTCCTCTCGGTTTTGGCCTCTCCTTCGCTTATTCATTCGATAGTTAGAGGTTTTTGTCACGCCAGCGTAGATTTTCCTATCATCAAATATTTCTCGCCGATCGTATCTCATTGCATCGCCACCATTAGACTAAGTATCCATATGGCCTCCTCCTTCTCTCAATTAGTCAACCATTATTTTCTTTTGAGTACAAAGTCAATCATAATTTTTTTCTCAAGTGCCCGTGCTTTCTCATTTCTTCTTAGTGCAAAGACAACCTTCAAGGAATTCTAGCCAGATGAAGGCTTATAATCCTAAGCTATCAAGTAGATTCACTGTGAGAGCTAGAGAAAGTTGCATAAGTTGAGGTTGGCTTTTAATTTTTTTCCCTTTTTTATCTAACTAGCCCGTGAGCCTATATATCTCTGCCTATGGTTTTTTGAACTTCAGTTTGGTAGCAATTAGTAAAGAATCAAGCCTGTGGTTTGTTGAAATATTCCTATATAGTATGTTGTTTGTTTAAGGCCTTAAGAAAATGGTTGTCAATTGAGTATTATGTAAGAATTGAGATGTTTGGCAAGAGAGGCACTTATTTTTGTAAGGCCTTTAGCAGATCGAAGGGAGGTAATAATTAGAATTAGTAATTAATTCTATTCTTGGGCGAATGAATAATAAGGATGAGAGACTAAGAGAGAATCAGAGATATGTAATCATGGGTGTTTTAGTAATTACTCCTATGCTTGGTCATTTTATGAACATATATGTATATGTGGAGGGTTATTTTGAAACATCATTTCAATTTTTACTAAGACTTCCTTCACTATCTTACCCTATATAGGTTTTTTTAAGTTAAAGGTGGTAGGGGCACTAATCATGGGAGAGAAAAGTTTTATGATTCAGTTTCCACTCTTTTGCAATTGATAAATTACAAGCTAGAATAAAGCTATGTAATACTTAATGGCTTCACTATTTTGTATCATTTTTTGTTGGATGATTTTCATTAAGCTCTTTATTTCTTTGAATATCTTTAAATTTTAATCATGATTGATGCATAATACTAATACATGTGATTAGCTTTTTAATCTAATTGATGAGCTATACATGGTACTAAGGGGAAAAGTTCACATTGTCTGGATCTATTATATTTTTTGTTGAATAGGATCTTGTTTGTTGAAAATCATAGTGCAAATATGGTAAAAATAAAGATATTTTTTTTCATATAAGTCAAACTTAAATTATGATTGGAAATAAGCAAGTTACATGAATAAATTATGTATGAGTTAATATTGATACACAAAGCGAATTAGAAAATGTTTTATGTGAAGTTTTAATGTTTTATGTGCTTTCATAATTTTTTCCTTAAGTTTAGGGATGACAACTAGAGATAGTACTACTAATTCACTAAGTCAAATACCTCTATATTTATCCAGTACAGCTAATAACCCTATTACTACTAAGCCATCTAAAAATAAGGATGAGGAAGATGCGAAAGTGCAACAACTTACTTTAGGGGGAAAAAGAAAGAAAACTTCAATTGTAAGGAAATATTTTAATGTAGTGGAGACTAATGAGAAGAAGAAGGCTGTTTGTAGAGGCTGTAATAAAATTTTAAGTGGGGATCCAAGGAATGTCACTGTTTATTTACATAAGCATATAAAGAATTGTGTAGGTTTTAAGGTTATACAAGGAGTAGGTCAAAAAAAAGTTGCAATTCACTCAAAAGGGGGAAGGAAAGGGAAAGATAATGATCATTGAATTCAATTAAGAACTTTCAAGGCAAAACTTGTGTAATATGGTAGTCATGTATGAGCATCCACTTTATATAGTGGAAAATGAAGGATTTAAGAATTTTTTTTCAGGTCTTCAAACGTCTTTTAAGTTGATTTCAAGGAATACATTGAAGAGTGATATACTTAAGATGTTTGAATTAGAGAAAAACAAAACAATGTCCTTATTACATTGTAATAAGAGTTGGATTTCAATCACTACCGATATGTGGACTGATCAAAATTAAAAGAAGGGTTTTATGGCTATATAAAAACTCATTAGATTGATTCTCAATGGAACTTACAAAGTCAAATACTCAGGTAATTTTAATATTTTATGATCATCAATTTCTAAGTTTTGATGTTAATACTATGTGATAATGTGTTGTTCTCATTTTTATTTGTTGTTTTTTAACTTTTGTTTCCTTTTATCAAGGTTCATATATGTTTTTGCTCCTATATAGTTTAAGTTCTTTGTGGTGTTTTGTTAACTGTTTTGGTGGATTGGAATATTGATACAAAGCTCACAACACTAATCGTTGACAATTGTACTACCAATTTTGCTATAATTGATGAGATGAAAAGGACATAACAAGAAAAGTGTTTTTTTATTGCATAGAAAATATTTTCACATGCATTGTGTTGCACATATTATTAATTTGATCTTTAGGGATGTGATGGATGTAATCCAAAAGATAATTGAAAATATTCGTGAGAGTATGGTGTTTTGGAGGGCAACACCAAAAAAAATAGAAAGGTTTGTAGAGGTTTGTCAACAAAAAGAAGTTTCATGTATTAAGGCCTTAATGCAAGATTATAAGATAAGATGGAACTCTACTTTCTTAATGCTTGATGTTGCATTGTTGTATGAAGATGTATTTGAGCGATTATCATGGTCAGAACCTAGCTTTAAATGTTATCCTAGTTCTAAGGAGTGGAAAATGGCTCAGATTATATGTTCAAAATTTTCTTTGCTTTATAATGTTACTTTGTTGTTTTTGGGAAATAAGTGTCCTACTTATAACCTGTATTTTCCTAAGGTATGTCAAATTATATTGGGTTTGACTAAATGGGAATTTGAGGAAGACAAAAATATTAAGAATATGGCTGAAAAATGTTAAAGAAATTTGATAAGCATTAGATTATAATTCATGGGATTATGGTAGTAGCAACCATTTTGGATCCCTAATTTAAAATAAAGTTGGTGGAATGTTATTATTCCTTGATTTATTTAAATTCCACTTATGATGAAGTAGAGAAAGTTTTTAGAACATGTTATGAGTTATTTTGTGAGTATGAGGAGAAACTGAAGTGTATAGAGAGAAATACAAGTACATCTTATGGTTTAACTATTTCTAGTCATACTTTCTATGGTGGTAGTGCTAGTTTGGGTTGTAGAGGAGAAAACATAAATGAAAAGTGGTTAGCTAAACATGAGTCACTAATTCATCATAAAAGAATGATTTAGACTATTATTTGGATTAGGCTTATGCTATGGATGGAGGACTTTGATGTTTTATCATGGTGGAAGAAAAACACAAAGTTTTCAATTCTATAAAATATAGCTAGGGATATACTTGTTATTTCTTTTTCCATAGTTTTTTTTTTCATAATTTGCTTTTATCAAGAGTGATCATTTTATCACTCCTTACCACAATCGGTTACATCCAAAGACTTTAGAAGCATTGATGTGTGGTTGAGATTAGTTTTGGGCAACAATGATGAGTGACTATGGTGATATTTTGTTTATATTGCTAACATTTAGTTTAATTATGAAATATGTATTATTTTATCCATTGATTTTAAAATATCATATTATCCTAGAACTTATCATGCTTCTTTTGAGGACAAGGAGTTCGATGATAGTGAAAATGAGGTAACATATATGCATATATACATTTTTTGAATATTGTTAGATGACATAATAGGATGTTTATGAATTTTATAATGTTATTAGTAAATATGATATATATGAATATATAAGATTTTTGAATTTTTATTTTTATTTTTTTGATGTACCAGGTAGATGCATGATGATTGAAGTTTGAAGATTCAAGAATGAAGATTGAAAAGTTTATCCTATTATGAGTGTTATTTGTGTTCTATCAGCTTATGATTTATTTATTTTTTTTGGACTTTATCTACAAGTTTTAAACAATATTGTTGTTGACATATTTTACTATGTTTTTCTGTTATGTTACTCAGATATATTTTGAACAGTTTTCTTTTTATTAGAAAATTTTTAGAAGTATAATGGATTATAGCTTTATAATTTGCATAATAATAGCATAAATAGTTCATGACTTCATGTATAATAGAAGTATGGTTGCTTTGCTATTGGATGACTTGTTCGCTTTAGCTATTAAGTTGATAATTTATTAGTTTTTTTTTGTAATTTTCATATACATTTTAATATCAAAAAAAATTCTTTAGTGAATTATGCATAATTAAAATTTTGGCAAGTAAATAGATAAATGGGTAACGGTAAGGGATAGATGAGTAATTTTAATTTGTCGGGTAACGGGTTTATTCATCAGGCGACGCATTATCCGTTAAGTATCAAGTATCCATTAGAAATGGATATAGATGAGATAATGAATACCTATTAGGGTACAGGCATGGATATAATTAAATATTTTCTTATCAGGTTCGGGTAAGAATAACGGGTACCTGATTCAAACCAGCTCTGTTGCCATCCTAGATGATTAAATACTTGAGGACATGATACAAGCTTGTGTTACAGATCCCCGAGTCAGTTGGGATTTAACACCACCAAAATTTATTACTAAAAAATTTTATTTTAAGCGGAAGAACATTCAAACATAAAAGGAGTGTTACGTCGTAGTTAGTATAAGGATGGTTGGTATAAGTCTGTCATAGACCATCCTTATACCAACTACAAGACAAGGTAAAGTAGAATGAAAACTATGATGAGTGTAGCATAAGTACAATCCATATCATAAAATAAGAGTTGGGTGTTCGTTTTGAAAGAAACACTAAAATACATAAAGAAATGTTCAAATGAAAATTAACAAGAAGAAAACTAATTTAAACAGCAACCTAATGTCACACTCTCTATTCCCCAGCCCCGATCACAGTAGCATCACTCCACCCCCATCATAGCATCATATGCAACAAAGTCGTTTAGTGAGTCTTCATTCACCTACAAAAGTTTAGAAGGGGTCTCTACTAGTGGGAATGAGTAGCACCCATATTAAGGGTGATCAATACACTACATACTAAATAAAGTAACAATACAGTCAAGAAGGTCACAGAGATCAAGAACACCATAATAAGAAAAGACACATTCATAAGTAGATCATATCGTTTTATTTAACCTTATTTAAACATATGGTATTAGTATAATGATAATCAACTCATGATTTTATTTATGTTGGGTTTAGAGATCCAACTATTATCAATCGGTGGAATAGTAAACAAGTACAACTTTCAGGGTAGGATGCTCCTAGTCATTATTTTTACTAGTGGATCAATAATCAAAGTACAACCCTAGGGTAGAATGTTCCTGGACACTATTATCACCAGTAGATCGATAATCAAGGTATAAATGGTCTTGACCTATGTGGTATTCCGCTATAAGTAATTAGTGTCTTACCAAGGGTTATTATCATCCACTAGCTTGCTTTAATTGAGTTCAACACCCCACTATTATCATTGGTGGAATGGTAATAGGGTATAACTTCCAAGACAAGATGCTCTTGGCCACTATTCTCGCTTGTGGACTAGTAGGTACAATTGGGTCCTACTCAAGTGCTCTTCTAATTTAAGTGATTAGTGTATTATTCATATTTTAGTTACTTCAAGGTCATCACACAAACATGCACACCTACTCATGTAAGACACCTTCCCAACTACTACCTCGAAACAACTATGTTCCCCTTTGAAATCCTAATTTCACAACACTAGCATATCCCCACAGCTACTCTCCCTTTTGAGTCCCTAATCTAACCAATAATTCTTAACATGTCATTAGAAACCCATGTTCAAGAGTTATGGCATGTTACCCCCATTTTCCACATATGATAATAACTAGCCTTAAGGTTACCCCTCAACAACCCTAATTTCTCTTAGTTGGCATAACCCCTCCTATATTGCTTATCTAGCCCTTAATTTCCATACCCATGCACAGAATGTTATGGTTAACGATCAACTCAACTATTATAGCCTAACTCCCCTATTTTGTACATGTGATAATACCCTTCCTATTCGAACCCTCTCCGAAACCCTAATTCCTCATTTTGGTTGTAACTAATTCCCTCTATCCTATATGGCTACTAAATTTGGTACACTTTCCTAAAATATTATGATTAATATCATACTCCAAGGTTGGGTTCCAACTCCCCCATTTTGCACATATGATATGATAATAGCCTACCACTAGGGTTTCGCACCTTAGCCTCCCAAAGCTCTAATTTCACTTTTTGGTCATTTGTCCTCCCTTAGTGCTTAAAGGACTTCCAAAATCTACATGACTACCGAAAAATGCCATCATTCACCTCATATCCACTCTCTAGTACCAAACCCCCACTCTACTCATATATAATCATAACTCTCCTTAGGTTTATGCCAATTGACACCTTAAAGTACTCTACATGCCACTTTTTATAGTATTAACTAGAATGCCCCTAGGTCTTAAAAACCCTACCTAAGTCACAAGGTATCCAACACAAGGACTATCCAAATTTCCACACATATAATATCATATAATATGGACATGGATATACATTAACACTTGAAATCGATACCATCATAACCATGTAGCTTCTTACCTTCAGTTACTATCAAGCCAAAGCTACATAAACAACACTCGAATCATTTATCATTTTGTGCATGCCATCACATAATGCACAACAAGAACATATATTAAATATAAAAAACCCCTAGCTATGATTGTATCCTTACCGATGCAGCTCCAATCTCTAAGCACACATAACTTATACCTTCTCTTCTACTATCACCAAAATATTACCTAGAAATGAGAATATACACAAAAATTTTTAAAAGAACAAAAGAGAAATTAACCAAAGGAAATCTTAAGGAGGAGAAAAGAAATGGAGGTGACCAAAGTGGGGGAGAAAAATGGTGCAGGTGATGTACGACGACTGTTGATTTTGGTGGAAAGAGGAGAGGGTTGAATGCTCAGGGTTGAAGGGGTGGTGGTGGCCCTAGGATTGGCCAGAGTTGGTGGTGGTTAGTAGTGGTGAAGCTAGCAACCAAAGATGGTGTAGGGTGTAACATGACTGAGAGGGAGAAAGAAGGAAGGAGGAGAAAAGTGGGGAAGGAGGGTTACAGGGGTAGTTGCACAGGTTGGGGAAGCTATGCATAGTGGCTCAAATATGTTGGTGGTAAGGAGGGAGGAGAATGGTCGATGGCAGTGGCAAAGAAAATGCAGCCTACGATGGCTGCAGGTGTAGGAGAAGAAAAGAAAAAGGGTAGAAGATAGGATAGGGGTGGCTCTGCAGGCAAAGGAAGGGTGTAGGGAGGAAGAGAGGTGGTAGGGGGATGGTTAAGCATTAACCGCAATGGTGCGATGCTGGAGCTAGCAATGGTGGGGAAGGCAAGAAAAATAGGGGAAATGCAGGTGTAATACTCCCAAAATTTGCTACTAAAAAATTTTATTTTTAAAAGTTACATGCGGAAGCTAAGACAGTAATTTTAGGGTTGCCACTACCACACTTGGTACTAGATCGGTTTCTTCTACCATTCTGTTACCAAGTATTAATGCCAAATTGTTACTTTACTTAAATTTAAGAATACAATAATAAATCAGAGTAGCAAAATAATTAAAGAGATTAATTAACCTTTTAAATAAAACCCACTAAATATGGTTACAAAAATGTTAGTGAAAGAAAATATAAAAAGACTATGAGAAATACAAAAACTTTCGGTTCAAGTCATCAAACAAGATCCCGGATAACTCTACACTCTCAACCAAAATGATAGTCGTGAATAGAGCTTGAAACCTAGCCTACAAAGGCCACTACACATTGAATAAGTAGGATCATAGTATCCTAGTGACTATCAACTTAAGGATGTAAAGATACCTTGGTCGCATTGATACACAAAGGTACACAATATCCTACCGACAAGGACACTTAAAAATAAGTATGCATACCCTCTAATTAGGTCCATAGAACTAAATAGAGTAAGATATAGGACCTGGCTAGGACACTAAGGATCACCGACAAAATCCATAAAAAATTGTGGGCTAAACCACGCTTTTAGGATAGTGAACCCTAAAGAGCCACTATTTTCAATCTCAAGATCTTTCACTTTAAGTAATAGTATTTTATAAGGGTAACCACAAAAAACATACGTTAATCACAAATATTTAAATTCTTCATACTTAAATATTTTCATTCATTTCCAACATTATGAGGTAACAAAAATTGAGCTCATTATCAATGTCATCATCAAAAGTCTACTAAGGCCATCCTAGGCTCGTTTACTCATACTTAGGCACTTTAAATCAAAATGACCAAAATACTCATAAGGCTAAAGCTATCACTTTACCATCCATTCCCATTAAAAATTCCCTTTTATTTTATCAAATTGCCATAAAAAGGATAACACGCCATAATTAAATTATTGATCATGTAATTAAGGGACCACATATGCCAAGTGAATATTTTGCCCTTATACACTATTATGCACGTAAAATCCTAACATACACTTTTAGAACATCAAAACACATATTCTCATACTTAGCAACAACTAATACACATCTTGCATGTTTATGAAAATAATAATCATGGCATACCACAAATTACCAAAATACCCCTATACTATACAATACTATTAATCATGCTGATACAAGCATATCTAATACCACATAACCCCTATTCTCATACTTAACAATGTATAACACAAAACATGCATGCTTATTAGAATATTCATCATGGTACATTTCATATTACCAAAATACCCCTAGACCCTATAATAATCATAATCATGTTGAAACATATAGTTCTAAATTAGCTAAAACCCCTATTATCATACTTAACATCAAATAATACTGATCATGCATGTTTATTTTAATAATCATCATGGTATTCTCAAAATTATCACCCTTAGACCATAAAATATTAATGGTCATGCTGAAACATGTGTTACTAAGACAACAAACCCCTATTCTCATTCTCAACATCAAATAACACTTATCATGCATATTTATTAAAATAATTACTATAGTACATTTAATATTACCAAAATACCTCTAGAACATATACTATTGATATTTATACTAAAGCATGTGTTTCTAAGACATTAGACCCCTATTCTCATTCTCAACATCAAATAACACTTATCATACATGTATATTAAAATAATTACCATATTACATTCAAAATTACCAAAATACCCCTAGACTGTATAATATTGATATTCATACTGAAGCATGCGTTTCTAAGACATCAAACTCCCATCTCCATTCTTAGCAATGTTTATAACACATTAGGCATCTCCTTTAGGGTTCAACATCATAATATGTTTAAATGACCAAATTGTCCCAAGGCAAATGGTAGTAATAATTTTGCTACAAGTGTGTCTAAACATACTTAACCTAACATTTATACATGCACATAACGTACAATATCACATCCCAACATTAGACCCTTTTTAATCACACTTTTGTACACATGATATTTTATATAGAATAATATGCCTTCCTTTTTGGTTTTCCAAGATAACATTAATAATCACATAATTATTTATAGCAAGTCATATCTAGCACAAATTACAATTCAAAATCCTAATGTACTATCATACGATATCCAAACATTTTATTAGAGTATAAAGGTTACCTGATTTCTAACAAAAGCAAACATTGCCGGTAACCGTCTAAAAATGATTAGGCTCCATTAATAAAATTTTTGTACCTAAAAACAATATCAAAAATACCATATTAATATTTGATCAATGAAACAATAATTTTTATTAAAAATATCTATTAAATATAAATTTACCAAACTACCCCTATATATTAAATAATACCCAAATTAATTTTTAAAACCCAAAACATAACTCACCCTACATGTGTAACATGAGCCATGCATATAGGGAGTGCAAAAGTTTTGGTGTAAGTGGTTGGAAGTGATGGTTGGGGTGTTGATTTGGCCATTGGTTGTAAGAGGTGAGGGTGGAGATAGCTAGTGGTGGGATGGTGTGGTGTAGGTAGATCAAAGGCGGTGGTGTAGGCTATAGGGAGTGGTAGTGTAGAGAAGGGAAATGAGAGGAAGAAAATGAGGAAAAGAAAAAAGGAGAGAACATGGTGATGGGGTGGCTGTGGGGTGATGGTGCAGGAGTGGTTGGATTTAGGTGTAGCTAAGGTGGAGGTGATGTAGGGGGTCAATTCAGTAGCTTGTCTATAGGGGAGGAGGTGAGGGTGCTAGTGGGTTTGCGAAAAGAAATAAAGGTAGGGGCATGGAAAAGGAAGAATGAGGATGATAAGGAGGGCTTAGGTGGCATTTGGGGAGTTAGAACAATGGTTGTAGAGGTTGCGAGCAACATCGGCGGTGGTGTTGGGTAGCTCAATGGGCCAAGGGATTGGGTACAAGCATAGAAGGGCCGAAAAGGGGAGGAGGAAAGGAATAAGGAAAAGGGGAAAATTTGAGGTGGTTAGGGTAGGTAATGGTGTGGGTGGTTGGAGCCAAGATGAGGTAGATCACAACGGCAAAGGAGGGGCTACATGGGGCGATGATGTAGGGAGGTAGAGCTGCTAGGTTTACAAGGGAGAAAAGCAGGGTAAGGGCACATTGGAGAGGGGAGAAGAGAAGAAGAATAAGAAGAAGAAGATGAGGTGGTAGATGACTCAAGCATGCACATAGGGTAGGTGGAGGTTACAAGGGAAAGGGAGGATGCAGCAAAGGGTTTGTTGGTGTAAGCTTCTAAGAATGGAAGGAAATTAGGCATGTGAGGGAGAAGAGCAAAGGGTTGTATTGGCTAAAGGAGAAAAGAAGGTTGGTGGGGTGTAGGGTGTGGGCAGGGGAAGGTGTAGGGGGTAGGTGGTCAGAAAGGATGTATGGCCGAGAAGGGAAGGAGGAACATGCACAGACAACACCAAAAAGGGAAAGGAGAGAAGGAGATGGAGAAGGAAATGGGCAAGCAGGGGGCTTAAGGTGTGTTTGGTGCAAAAGGGTGCAGATGGGGAAGGAAGAAAAGAAAGGAGGCTGGGTCAGGCCGCATAGGAAAGAAAAGGGAGAAGAGAAGGAAGAAAGAAAAGCAAGCTGGGTTGTTGTAAGGTAAAAAAGAAGGGAGATGGGTTGGACTAGGTAGAGAAAAAAAAAAGAAAAGGGAAAAGGAAGAAAAAGGAAAAAGGAAAATAAAAAAATAGATTTAAGGTTTGAATAAAAAAATATATATTAAATTTAGGTTATTGGAAAAATATTCTGTTAATTTGTCAAAAACTTTGGGTATCAAATTAAGAAAATAATTTTGATAAAATTATAGTTTTAGAGTTTATTTGAATAAAAAAGTAAGATAAAATAATTAAAATAATTATATTAATTTATTCAATAATTTATCTAAATTTTCAAGTCAAAGGTTGACAAAAATAATTAAATCAATAATTAAAGATTAAAATTTTTGGATAAAAGGTTAAACATTTTATTTTAAAGGTTATAAGAATTTGTGGTATTACAACAGGCAGGTGGGAGAGGAGGGGAATGAGAGCTCAAGGGGATATTTATAGATGGAGGTGAGTTTGACAGAGAGGAGAAGACGATAGGGTGGCTTGCAGCCTCAACATGTATAGCTATAAGGGGAGAAGGTAGTTGCAAGCGGTAGGGTAGGGGTGCGAGGTGTAGGCCAGCATTCATGGCACTGCATGGCCGAGAGAGGAAAGGGTGGCATGTAGGGGTGCAACACAAGTGCAGAAATGGAAGGAGAGGATGATATGAAGAAGGGGACAGGCAGGAGGAAGAAGAAAAGGAGAGAAAGGGAAAAGAACAAAATAAAGGAAAAAGGAAAAAAAAAAGGAGAATGAGCTTGGCCACCTAGGGGAGAAGAAAGAAAAAAAAAGAGAAGAAGGCCTAGGTAAGGGACGGCGTAACATAGGGAGAAGGAGGGGGAAAATAAAGGAGAGGGAAAAAAATGAAGGAAGAAAATGGAAAAGAATGAAAAAAAATAAAATTTTTAGGTGTGGGATTTAGGTTAGGTTTACATATTAATTTTTTTTAAATTATTAATAATAAATAAATAAAATTAATATGATTTACCTATGATTGATTTGGAATTATTAAATAAAAAATATTTTAGAAATTAGGTTAAATTAATTCATTAATAATAGGATTTTAAAATTTTAGGGCACTACATAGGAGGATCATCTAAATTTGGTGGAGCTCTCATACAACAACACTTATCACGCTAGTATAGTGATGAAACCCTTTGAGGTACTATATGGATGCAAGTTCCAAACACCTTTATAATGGAGTGACATTAGCGAGAGTGTTGTGCCTAGACCCGATATGATCAAGCAGACGACTCAACAAATTTAGTTGATTCAGCATAGGATGCGGGTAGCTTAGAGTTGATAAAAAAAAAAGCTATGCAATCAAAGGCAACGTAGTGATGGTTTTGAGGCAAGATGCCAAGTTTTGTTGAGGGTCTTACCAACCAAAGGGTGTAGAGATTTGGTATAAATGATAAGTTGTGCTTGAGGTATATTGGTTCTTATGAGATTCTTAACAGATTTGGTGAGGTTACATACTGCTTGGGACTTCCACCTGAGTTATCCCGAGTCCTTAACATCTTCCATATTTCACAGCTAAGAAATTATGTAGCAGATACTTCCCACGTGATTAAACTTGACGACAACAAGCTTGATGATTTGTTATCTTATGAGGAGAGCCTGTTGTATATTCTCGACACTAAGGTATACTAAACCTGAATGAGCTTAGTTCCACTTGTGAAGATTCTCTATAGCTGCCATGGAGCAAAGAATGCAACATGAGAGACAGAAAAGGGTATGCATGAAACGCATCCCAAGCTTTAGCGTAGATATGTTAGGTTTTTGGGTTCTCTATCTTTTAAAGGTTTAGTACCCGGTAGTGTAGTGCTAACTCTATTAGAATTATCCATCAAGATCACATTTCCTTACATCCCCTTTCTCTTATTCCCCAAATTTGACTTTTGACTTAGGTATGAAGTCTCTTTAAGGGAATAGTTATATAATTCCCCAAAATTTTATCTAATTTTAATCTCAACTAATTAATATTTTAATATAATCTAAATTCTAATTTTTAGGTCTTTATATATTTTTTTAGCTTAATCCTAAACACGAATAATTGATAGATAAAATTTATATAAATTTCCTAAATTTTAAACCTAATCCTAATTCTAAATATTATCTTTCTTCCTTTTTCCTTTTCTTTCCTTTTTCCATATTTTTCTTTCCATTTTATTTCTTTTTCTTTTTCTTTTTCCTTAACTTACACCCTTACCCTGTCTTCTTTCCCTTTCCATTTTTCCTTTTAGTCTAAATAGCCCCATACCGCCTGTAGCCCTATCATCCTTCCTTTCTATTTTTAGCCATGCAACACTATTGCCCTGCAGCTCTCTACCTCCACCGATTTCTTTTTGCACCTCACCAAATCCCTACCTAGATATATGACCCTTCCAACCCCTACCCAACACCCTTTTCTACTCCCTCATATACCCACTTACATGCCTAACTCATTCCCTTACCTTTCCTTCTTCTCCCTTATCCTCTTTCTTACTCATCACTAAAGCCTTCCTCCCTATGGCTGCACGTTAACCACCGACGCCACCAGCCAACATGCCTTCTTCTTCCTCCCTACACTACCATCTTCATTTCCATTTCCTTTCATTCTCCCTTCTCCTTTTTCTTTCCCTCTCTCTCACCGAGAAACTCATTGCCAACACCACCACCACCACTACTACTGTCAAGCCCATTCTCATTGTTCTTCCTTTCCCCTCTTCAACTTACCCTTATCATTAACCTTAACCACCAACCTCCCCCTTCATTTTATTTCTTTTTTCTTTTCTCTATACCCTAGCTTGGTACAAGAGCATCTCCATCTCAAGAGTTACATATTTGGAGGTAGTACCAATTGTTTTGGAAAATATTGAACACCTTAATAATGTTTCATTAAGTAATTCTTGTAGGTATTACATATGTTTGCAAGAATAGGACTTCACCAATGATATCTAATGTGCAATAAAATGACAATACAAGGGTTAAAAATTTGCAAGGGAGATAAAGCTATGGGGATATGAAGCTTGATTATTAATTATTTTATGTATTATCATAATTAGGTTTTATGTATCTTTGATAATTTATGTAAACTTTACCATATCTTTTCATTGTAATTATAACTCATTATGTATACCAAATGAACATGTGTTGGTTTAACTCTTATATAATTAGTTTGATTGATTTGGGCTTAATTAAGGGGAGTTAAGATCAGCCTCACTGTCATATGTGTATATATATATGCCTTGTATGTTCGATTGAGAATGAACCATAATGAAATTGAGCACTTAATTAATAAAGGAGAAAGAGTAGAATATAGATTTCTTTCTTCCTATCTTTCTCTCAAGTGAGGGGTGCACTTTAGGAATAATTCTCTAGAGAAAATTAGAGACTTCTCTTTAGAAGTTATTTTGATATTAGAGTAGATTAAAATACTACCACTTGAACCTATATAGCAATCATCCACATCAAGTCCTTCTTTACTTCTAAGTCTATTTTGCTTAAGACCAATCCAAATTCAAAGGTGCTATAATTTTGAAGATATTCATCTAATATCTTACACATCATAACCGCCAACCACTACGTGCCACCATTCATACTCCCTGCCACCAATTTCCATCGGTTGTAGTACCACACTGCCACCATCCATACTTCCAAACATCATCGGCTCCATCTCCACCATCCTAACTGCCACTATCACCAACATCTTAATAGCCGATCCCAGCACCACACTACCATCACCCTTACTACACACCACCGCCAACTGCCACCTTAGCTGCCACCGCGCCAACACCATGCCCTCTAATGTGCACCAACCTTACTCAAGCCTTTTACTTTTTCAATTATCTCTATTGTTCCTCCCTCTCATTTACCTTAGTTTTCCCTAGTTATTTTCACTAAGTCTAATCTTGTTTATTTTGACTTCTAGGTGATATTTTAGTGGTATTGGAGGATGACTCATAAGACTTACCTACTTAGAGACTAAAAATGTTTCGGTAAGGATACATGTTATAGCTAGGATTTTTATGTTCAATATGTGTATTTTTATGTAGTATCATATTTGGAGTTATTATATGGATAATATTATTATTGTAATGATGTATATGTTGTATTGCTTGATGAAAAAGTGAGAAAGCTTGCCCTTTGCGCATATTGTATGTTGGCATGAATTGGGATATATATATATATATAGTGGTTTTTATGTATTTTATGATGATATTATATATTAGAGGTTGAAAAATTATTCATATTGAGACTCGTAAAGTTTTTGTAGGCATACAAGTATTTTAGTTATCACATGGGCATTTCAGTCAATATAGGTTAAAATTTGAATATTAGGTATTTTAATGTGATAATTGGTTCAAAATATGTTAAGTATATTATTTGAAATGTTTGAAGTGAATATGAATGGTATAAGTCTAATAAATAAGAAAAGTCTTTAAGTAGAAATAACAATCCTATGGGCGAGATTATTATTATATTTGTAAATGTTAGAGTTTGACCTTAATTTCTCAGTACGTTATTAATATTGGCATTTCAGGAATGCATGTTAAATTTGGTAGTTATATAAATCTCATAGAGAGAGTTATGATTTAATTTTGAAATTAGGGCTTTGAGGGGAAAGGTGAATAGTAACACTGAAATTAAGATGAGTATTGAATTCGATGATAAAATGAGTACCAGGAGAGAAGTCATACTTAATTTGTGGCATTAGGGTTTCCTATGATGGATGTGACATTTTCCTTACAAAATATATTGGTATTATCATGGTTGTGTTTTATGTGTTTTAAATGATTGCGATTAGATGTATTTTTTTCCTTGCATGTCTAAATTTGTGTATATATAAGAATCTTGAGATATAACACCATAAGTAAGATACTAAGTACTTAAAGAGAAAAATTACATAAGTCGGGGCTGATGTGTTATGTGATCATTCTCTCGTACAATAATAGTGGCTTATATGTATTTTTTTTCTTAAGAGGTGCTTCATACCATACCTCTAGTTTAAAAGTATTGGGGTTCACAGACTCAATGTAAATTATAATATGATATTTATATAAGCAATAATGAATAATATATTAATCACTTAAAGCGAACGATTATTTGAGTCAAGACCAAGGTGTTGTGTTCGTTCCATTGAATGATAATAGTGACTCAAGAGCATTTTACTTTGAGAAGTGTTTTAGACCTTTGCACTAGTATAAGAATAGTGGTAAGAAGCATATTGCCCTCGTATAGGTCTATTCCATCAAATAAAAATAATATCTCAAGTGTGTTTTTTCTTAAGTGGTGTTTCAATTCGTCTCACTAGATTAAAAATAGTTGGATTCTTAAACTCAATGTAAATATGAATATGGATTATAATTGTCTCTAATAATTAAATTTTGGAATCATTATTATATTTCATCATATGATCTTAATTTTTGTGATTGCTTATGATTTTATATGAATTATATTACCCGTGTAACCTAGTTATGACTATATTATGACCTTACTTAGTACGTAGTGTAATAATCATCCTTTTTTTATGGATGCTTCTCATTCCCACTAGTGGAGGACCCAATTGAATGTGTGTGTATTATTGAGGACCCACTAAATGACTTTGTTGCTCATGACACCTTACTTGGGGAAGAGTGATCATATTTTATGTATGGGGTTTGGGATTGTAGAGTCATATTATTGAGTTCTAGTTTTGACCAGGATACCTTCTAGGACTCTATCTCCAAGGCATTCCTTTATGTATTTTGAATTTTGTATTTGGAGTTAACCTTCAAACTATTATCTATGTTTATGACTTTATCTTATTCTCCATTTTATCATGTTTCTAGTATTTAACCATTTTATTTTATATTCAATGTAAATATGATGTGGTAAACTAGATTTATGTCTCGTACGATGATAACACTCAATCATGATTTTTTTATGCGTCTGCTTAAATAAAAAAATTTACTGTAAATTTTATGGTATTATAGATGGGTAAGGGGCACGAGGTTAGGTATGGCTTGGGCAGGTGGGTTTGGTGCGGTAGATGATGCAGGGTGCGCAAGAGGGCAAGGAGGGTAGTAGTGTAGGGTATTAGGGTGTGCACCGAGGGGTTTGGTGGTTGTGGGTCAGGGACATGTGTCCATGGGAGAGAAGGATGTGTATGATCCAAAGAGGAGGGAGAAAGAAATGAAAGAAAAGGGGAAAACAAAGGAAGAAAGCGAAAAAACAAAGGAAAATGAAGGAAAAAAATTTCATGTTAGGATTATGATTGGTTTAAGTTTAAAATTTAGAAAAAATTAGCTAACATTTAATTTGTTAATTATATAGGATTAAAATTAGGTTAAAAAAATATAAATAATCTAAAATTAAAATTTTAAAGTAAGTCAAAAATTAATTAATTGCGATTAAGATTATATAAAATTTTAGAATATTACAGATAATGTGTTATGGTATTAAAAAAAATTAAAATAGAGATAGTAAAATAAAATGGATAAGATATAGATAATAAATCAATTTAATAGTACTAAACAAAATATTCACACTCGAGCTAACATTATCGACATTAATAATTGCCTTTAGGCCTTTAAAAAAATACTAATAATAATTCATGAGCATGTTGTTAGTTGTAACTATAGGTGGCAATCAAGTCAGGCGAGTCGGGTTATAGTGGGTCGAGTCATTTTTAGGTTGGGTTGTTTACAGATTATATTTCTTTGCGGGTTGTACTGGATCATTTTGGGTCGTTTTATTATTTGAATTGAGTCGAGTTCAGATAGTTGAAAATTTGGATTGTATTAGGTTAATTTATTAGGTCGGGTTGGATTTGAGTTGATATAGTTTAGGTTCGAGTTGGACGGGTTCAGATTATTTCGAGTTAAATTGTCAGGTCAGGTCTAGAGATTTAAACAAGACGAATTTGATCCGGAATCTAATGGGTCTTATCCGTCGGATACTCAAATGGATATGGATGGTGGAAAAAAATACTCATCGTGTTCAATTATGGATACAGGTATGGGATATCAGTATCTGTATCTGTATCTACATTCGTATTCGTTTATCAGATATATAATTACCCATTTATCCTTAATTTTAAAATAAATATAGTATAAATTAATGTTAAATTATCATTTAGCTTAATTCTAAATAGGTACATCTATCGGATAGTGGATTTATTTACTAGATAATATTCGTTAACGAGTAAATGAATTATCCGGTAGGTAACATATATCAAACGGATACGAATATAGATGTGATAGTGGATACTCGTTCAGAGTACGAGTACGAATTTTGGTATGAATTTTTTTATCGGGTACAAGTATGAGTGCGGGCGTACCCAACTTAAACCAGTTACGTTTATATTTTTATTGGGTTGGATTTCGGTCGAGTTTGTATTCGGGTGATTTTATGTTTGAGTTATTTGGTAGGTTATGATTGATTTAACTTAACAAATCAAGTCTTTTTAGGCTTTGATGGGTAGGATTAGCTTCGGACCAAATTAAATTTAGATCAAATCACTTTGAATTTGAGTCAAATCAGACATTGACCAAAAAAATTAATCTTACTCATTAATTTCGTAGGCAAGTATTAAGTTTAACTTGGCGTAAGCATGTAATAAATAGTATGTTCTTAATTGCTATTTATTTATTTTTTTTTTAATATTATATTTTTATGCGAAAAAATAGATAAAATTAGAATATTATTGGTAAATAAATTAGTTTATAATAAAATTAAAAAAAATAAGTAAAAATTAAATAATAATAATATATACTTTAAATTTTTAAATAAATAATAAATCATACGTAGTTTTTTATTATCATAACTGATTAATATTAAATTTAATTTTATTGAGTTAGATTAATAGTGGATTATTGATTGAAGTCAAGTCGAATGACTTATATTCAAATTAATATTAAATTAAATTAATTTTAGATTATATCAGTTTCGGATTAGATCAATCCTAACTAAAATGGGATTAATAAATTTATGATATTAAGTGGATTGAATTTTATAAGGATGCAATTGTATTGGATGCATGTTTGGCTATATTTGTAACCGCAGTCCCGATTCCCGTGGCTGGCTCCATAGAAATTGCCTGGAGCGGGCACCGTGCTTAACCCAAATTCCCCACCTCCGCTGTCTGCAGTCGGAAGAGGAAAAGGGCCGGATCCAATGGAGTCGCTATCCCCATTCAGGCCAGATATTCTAAAGGGCAAAGTGGCACTTCTGACTGGAGGTGGTTCTGGAATTGGGTTCGAGATTTCCACTCAATTAGGCAAACATGGAGCTTCCATTGCTATCATGGGCAGACGCAAACAAGTCCTCGATTCTGCTGTCGCAGCTCTTCGATCCATGGGCATTCATGTACGCTCTCATCTCTCTCTCTTTTGTTTGTATTTTTTTCCCTGCGACTTTAAATTGGAATCCATAATTTTATATCATTAGGGTTGTTTGGGTGTTTAACCTGCGAACGAAGAACATTTATTCATTTTTCTTTGGCATGCATTTTGCTTTGGGCTGAATTGTTTTATGTCTAATCGTGGTAATTTATCTTTTAGTTTTTGTAACTGTGTCTTATCCAGCGTGTTTCCTTCCTTGATGATTTCTGGATTCGAACCTTTATTTTCGGGTGAACTTAGACGAAGGTATGGTAAACGTGCGAGTTTGGTGGAAGGTTTTCATGGACTCTTGTCACTATTTTGTCCTTCTATCTTTATATCAAAATTTGACTATTCTTGACTCCCCCCCGAGAGGAGATCATTTTCGATTACCTTAAAAAAGAAGAGAAGAGTGAAATAGGCCATCTTTGTTAAACCTCCATTGATACGAACAAACCCAAGTAGCTTCAAGTTTAGTAGCTAATTGTCACCACGATGACATTAGCATGATTGTCACTACGATGACATTAGCATGAATAGATTAGCTGATTACTAGATTCTAGCAGTATGAATCTTTCAGTTTGTGCGGATTAGGTGATTAACCCCATCAGTTAAGGGATTTTGATGTATCTTCACTAGTTATTTGCTCAGGGGAGGGCACTCTTCCTCTCTTTGATATTTATAAGTGAAGGAATGGTAATGAAAAAGCATTCAGGAAATTAACAACAGTTTCCCAATCTTTGCCTATTTTTCTCCCTCTTTATTTCTGAATTTTTGGAACCCATTCTTGCTCAAAGTAGAAATGTACGCATCATGCATTCGCCTCAATTCTAACAAGGTTATGACATAGTTAACCTAGAAACTATCTTACTATGTTAGAAGATTATAACATAGCCAACCTAATAACTATTTCCATAACATGTTAATTCATTAACCTAACTTCACCTAACTTCACCTAACTTAGGGCCTTAATCTATATGGATCATAACGTCTTAATTGTGGACATGATCTAAGAATTCAACAATACCTTTTTTGTCCCTGTGCGCGCGGAATTTTGCCTTATTGTTAGTTATCATTATAAATGTCTTTCAATGCTTCATCAAGCAAAGTTTGCAGAACATTATGATGAATACTTGAAATCAACTGTTTGAGCTGAAGTATTTGCAGCCCTCCATGCATACAACCATTTGATCTCAGCATCTGAGAGTTTTATTGTACAATATCTTGAATCAAAAAACTGAGACTTGAGCGCAAAATCTGTTTGATAACTTATGCATAATGCCACCAAAATAAATCTGGTTCCAAAACTTAAAAGTAGGCATTCACTTAGCAGTCTTATTATGATTTTGTTCTGGGCATATTTTTTTTATCAGCCATTGGTTTTGGTTTACACTTTAGAGCAAAGATTGGCTTCTAGATGAGGATCTTTGTCCATGCTTGTGTTCTCTTGAGATCAAGGTCTTCCTCCTTGAAGGCTTACTTGTATGGCATGACACACACATGCGCCAGCCCCAACAAGGATAAAACAAAGAAAATTATAAGAAAAAGAGAAATTGCTTCATTCCTTTTGTCTTGAGCTCAATGATTGCCTTTTGAAAGTCATTTACTTAATTCATGCCTATCATCAGTTCATTACCTACATTCCTGAAGACAAGCTTGGCAGAACGGAAGAGACTAAATGATATGCCCTAAAAGTCGCTACATTTCATATTTTCTCAAGATCTTATCTTCTCACTCTTGCCAACTTTCTAATTTAGTGGAAGACTTTCAGCTAGTCTGGGTATTATTCTCCTCTTCATTAACACTATCCAAAGTACTTCTAAGTAAGTATGCTTGTTGGGATTTTATATCGTGCACCCACTTGAAATGAATTACAAAGTTGGCTATGGTTGTTAAGAAGTGAAGTAATCTTTGTTGTTGACCGAATTAGTCTGAAATGATCCAGTACAGTTTATATTTGGATAAGTTTTGGACTTGGCTGCGAGCAATAAAACCGTGGCTGCAATAGCGGTCACGGGGTGTTGCAGTAGTGAAGTGTCATGATTAATATTTTGTATGACATGGCATGAAATTTCTAATATCAATGTATTTATTATTAAATATCGACAAATATGAATAAGATATTGGTAAATATCGGATTATACTGGCTGAAACATATTTTATTGACTGATATACTTGTGATTCATTTTTACATTGTGTGTGTCAGCAAGCTGAAAATCTGATATATGTGGGGTAATATTGGTGTATCAGATGATATTTTCTTCTATGCTTGGCTGACTTGAGTATCTGTTTTGTTGAGTTTGATGTGAAAGACTCAACTCAGCCTCATAGAAGTTCCAGAGGTTTGTCACATATGTGAACTGATCACCTGTTTCACATACTTGTAGCTGACAAGCTGTCATGGATAAGATAAAGTTCTTACTCAATCTGTTGTTTGAGATCATACTTTGTATTACATCTCATAGGCCTTTTCAACTGATGATAGGCTGTTGGGTTTGAAGGGGATGTCCGCAAACCAGGAGATGCAAAGAGAGTTGTGGAATCAACTTTCAGAGAGTTTGGCAGACTTGACATTCTTGTCAATGCAGCTGCTGGCAATTTTCTTGCATCCGCTGAAGATTTGTCTCCTAATGGGTTCCGCACAGGTGGGTCTGCAAAAATTTCTCTCCAGGTGTTCCATGACACTTTTCTGGAATGATACTAAATGAGTTGATCATATTGTGATATGAATATATAAAGTATATGAAAGTTTATTTCCACAATGAATAGAGCATTGCAGTGGCGGAACTAGGATTTTGGGTCCATGGTGTTCCTATATAAAAGAGTAGTCTGAAGCATATCATTAATGTTTAACATTTCAATCAATTAACATACTAACTGATAAATTAGGATTTCAGAACAAGTGAGAAATTTAATCAAATTTAACATAACTTAAAAGACAATGCAACTTTACAGTAAACTCATTCAACAATCAATTAGAAATTATACAAATCAATCAATTAACAAACTAATTAGTGAATTAGGGTTTCATAACGAGTAAATAATTCAATTATTTAATGAACCTTAATGAATTCAACAAAAACAAGAATTTTCCAATTTCTAATCATAAGAAATTGAGATACTAAGCCTCTATTTGGAGCTACTTATCAAAAGTAGTTATCTAGAATAATTAAATATTTTTGAAATTTCTTAGGCTAAATTTTTTTTAAAATAAGTAATTATCCTAGAGAACTACTTTTGATAAGTAACTCCAAGCAAGCCCTCAATCAACTAAAGAGATATATATTATCATATTAATATATATAACTATTTTCAACAGTCAGATTGTCAACATATCCATATGATACATAATTTCATATGCAAAAATCCAAGCAAGGATTTCTTATAATATACCAAGTAAATTTGATTAACCAAGGGGATACATCAATCGTTGCCTGAGGAGTAAGGCAGGAGGTGGTCAAGTTGGACTTCGTTAAGCTCGACGATGCCGGAGCACCTTTGTTCATGGCGGAGCTGAGAAGCAACAGGCAGCAGTGCTGCAGCAGGGAAGCTGTTTTCCTTTGAGTAGCAGTGAGGCTGGTGACAGTGGAGGCCGGAAGCAGTGGAGTGGCGGTCAGAGGTGAAGAAGCAAAAGGGAGGAGTGAGGAGGATAACTGAAGCTGGGGGAGATGGAGATGAAAATCGGGCCAGGACAGGAGCATCTGATATCAAGCAAGGGGTGTATACGAGGAAAGGAAAGGCAAAAGAAAAAGAGAAACGTGTCAGTTAAATGATGCTCTGCAAAGGGCCACACAAAAAAATTGCTGGAGTGAGGTTTTGATGCCCTGTTCTCCATACAACTAAACATGGACCCAAGTAGCTCTAACCGCCAGGGTTCTAGTGTCTCATGGCACCATGTGTATGTGTCCCTTTTATCTATTATATGTACAATACCTTATATAATGAAAAATTACATACTCCACTGACAGGGCTCTTGTGTCCCGTGACACCATATGGAAGCCCTGGATCCACCCTTGAAGCACCGGCTGTCTGCATTAAGGGAGGAAATGGAATATTTAACCATGAGGGCAAAGTCCGCCTGTAGACTAGTTCTTATTAAGGCATTTTTGGGTGGCTGCTTTATGGTTTAGCTTGTAATATGGTTTTGTTTTTTCCATCTTTTTTCCCCTTCATTTTTGGACACGATTGAGGAGCCATTGATATGTTTATTTGATTTTATATCAACAGATCTGTAAATTGCTTCAAACTAGTAGACATTGATATCTGTTGTATGAATTTAACTTTTCCAACAGTCTTATACATCTATTAAGTTTCTGAGACTTGTATAGCTTAATTGCCGTTTTCAACTATTCTGTGCAGTTTTGGATATTGATTCCGTTGGGACATTCACAATGTGCCAAGAATCTTTGAAATACCTTAAAAAAGGTGGACCAGGAAGACCATCCTCAACTGGCGGATTAATAATAAATATAAGCGCAACCTTGCATTATACTGCTGCTTGGTACCAAATCCATGTATCAGCTGCCAAGGTTTGTCCAATAGAAGTTGGTTGCTTTATTTTTTTTTTAAACCTTGCACTCTACTAACTTCTTGCCAACAGGCAGCTGTTGATGCTACTACTAGAAACTTAGCTTTAGAGTGGGGAACTGATTATGACATTAGAGTCAATGGAATAGCCCCAGGCCCAATTGCTGACACACCTGGCATGAGTAAGCTATCCCCGGAGGAGACTGATAATAAAGCTAAGGACTACATGCCTCTTTACAAGCTTGGAGATAAATGGGATATTGCTATGGCGGCTGTTTATCTTGCTTCTGATGCAGGTAGGCTACGTTGTTAGTCAACCAGATATGGAAGGTTCATCTATAATTTTGTATTGATTAGGATTTTTAATCTAGGATTGGCACCTTTTTTAGTTCTATGCATTTGCTGTTTTTTCTTACAGATATGGGATGGTTTAGCCGGCTTTCTTGGTGGGATGCCTCTTTTTTAGAAAAAATGGATATCGATATGAAACTTTGGATTTACCAAAAGAGGCCTGAACTATTTCTGCTTGATTGAAGGCAAATAATTTTTAACCTACCATCATGTCTTTGAGGTGCACACTAGTAAATTCTGACTAGGAATCTCTTTGTACTTCGTACTTCTGTCTAGCTTTGCGAAAGAAAAAATTGTTAGGGAGCGTGCAGAGAACATTTGGCTGACAAAATGCCTGCCTTGAGGCCTCAACGTTAGGAAAGCCTGCTTATGCTTGTATGAATTGCCTCGCGCTGCATCAGATTGGAACAGAACTAGGCAATTATTCGGATGTGATGCTGTTAAAGACACCAGAGAGGACCAGTATTCTGATCTTCTACGAAGTTATACGAAGGAAGACAGCTGCTCGCTGAAGCATTGCTCCCTCTTTGATTTTTGGTAAACTCTTAGTGGAATTCTGTGGGCGGCTTTATAAACAAGGAGTTAAAGTTAAGAGGGAAAATGAATGACTGCATTGAAGTCTGATGTATCATTTTGGTCAACTGTTTTTTATTATTCTGTTATGTTGATCAGTGGGTTCTGTGAAATCCCTGATTTCGTGCTCTGATTCATTTGCTCAGTTAGTAGGTAGTTGCTTTCCTGCTGACACAATGGATCATTTTGAATATTTTTAAGGAAAATATGTCAATGGTTCAACTATCCCGGTTGATGGAGGACTGTGGCTCAGCCGGCCGCGTCATTTAGCAAAGGATGCAGTGAAGCAAATTTCTCGAGCAGTTGAGAAAAGATCAAGGGATGTTCCTGTTGGTATTCCGAAGAGCAAGCTATGATCTGGATGAGTACACTGTATTTGTTGAAGTTGCTGCCCTGCTTTGAGATGGCATGGACCGTTTCCGGATATCATATTACAAGATGCTGTATGTTGTGTTATGAAATGGGGTTAATCTTGTTTCTGGTGGTACTATATTCTAAAACCCTCTATTTTTTTTTTTTTTTGAACTGATTCAGGAAGATTTGGATGATGCTGGGAAAACTGTCTCAGTAGTATGAGTACTCTGTTTGTGCAAATAAGAAAAGAAAATAAAGAGGAAAGAAAAATGAAACATGCACACAAATAATGAGATAATTAATGATTTAGAAGAAAAATGTTTGAGGTTTGTTTCAATCAAGAAATATTTTTTAATTTTCAATAAAAATATACACATTTGAAATGTGTTTTAATTAAAAAAATCTTATTAATATAATAATATTTCTTTATAAATACTGTACTTTACAAATTTCATACATGTGTATACAATTAAATTTGATTAATATTTATCTGCTACACGGAATAACTATATATTACTAGTTTGATATAAAATTATTTCATATTTTAGTAAAGGATATTTTTTATATACATTCAATTTCTTAATTGCATTTTTTTGTTTTTTGTTTTTAGAAGATCAAAAACTTAAAAGTAAACCGAAAGCAAAAATTTTAAAATTTAAGATCCACCCTCACTAATTACTTCAGAACATCCCACTAGACGATAACGAATCTGCGTGCTGCCCAATTCCCGTCACCATTCCACTGGGGAAACGTAGGGTTTCAAAATCTTTCTATAGGTAAAAACAAAGTCTTGACAGATTGATTTCCCGCCAGCATGCAATAGAAGATTTATAGAGAGAAAGTGGGGGTCAAGCTAGAACAGGAATTCAAAAACTAAAAGTCTGTTTCAAGTTATGTATTAAAAATGAATCGAATAATAGTTTCGAACTTCCACTTCAAAAAAGCTTGCAAGTTTGCTTTCTGATGCGTTGAGGGTAGCCTCTGTTTCCGCTGCCGCGAAGAAGATGAAGCTATGAAGAAAGAAAACTGATGCTAACAGGTTAACGGTCACCCCTCCGTATCTCTATTTTTCGCTTCAGTATTGCAATTTCTCTTTCTCAACGCTGCTAGGGTTGTCATCACCGCCGGAATCAAACGCCTTCTTGCTACACCATTACACGGAGGCGGAGTCTGACAATATAAATAAGTAGGATCAGGTAGAAAACTTATATTCTATCCGTAATAGAAATAGATTCTATCATTAATTTTTATATGTAAAAAAAATTATTTTAAAAAAATGAAATTTTTATTTTTATTTTTGTCTTTACTTTTATTATTATTATTATTATTATTATATCTTTCTTTTAAATTTTAATCTACTAGTTTAAATTATCCATATAAAACAACAGCAATAACAACAACAACAATAATATACATAATAATGGGACATCTAACCCTAAAATAATTATATAATTATCTGTCCATAATAGTTAATTTTATATTTAGAATATCTAAATTGTGGTTTCCACAAAATAGGTATTACAAGTGTCCGATAACATACGCATATTGACGAGGAGTAATGAAAACTTAGGTATACTTAAAGTACCCATCTAAAAAGAAATAGAAAGATTATCTTGCAAGCTTTTCTAACATTTGATCTATGAAGGGAAATAGAAAAATAACATTTTCTAGTAGTTTAACTTAATTTCCTAAACTATATGCAAACTCTTCACCCATTAGAGATTCTAGTCAGGATAAACTCTCATTTAGCATTCCTTACCACCATTAGTAACACACGTATCCATTTAGATTTTGAGATAGGATAAATTACCCTTACTTCTAGCCACTTCATGATCTCCTTATTTACAACATCCATCATAAGAGGGTTTAACCTTCATTATGCCTCTCTCACAAGTTTAACATTATTGGTTAGCTTCTTTTTTAACTTGGTAAACCTGGAAGAAAAAGGCAAGGGCTCTTCAAAAGCAGGGATACCTTTTAGGTTATCTTTCTTAATATTTGAACCACCATCTTCTTCACCATTCAAAGTTTCATTCTTATCATTATTATTTGGTCTAGTCCCTAATTATTTCTCAAATTTACTCTTTATACCCTTATGTCCTTCTAATTTCTTCCCATTTTTGAGTGTTATGGTTTTGGCATTCTCCTTCTATTCATGTAGGTAAAAAAAATTTGGTTTGCATTCTATTCCCTTTATTCCACTTTTTGCTAGTAATAATAATAAACGAATGAAATTATGCTTCATGGGCTAAGTTTAATAGAGATTGTGATTCTTTTATTTAAACCTTTTCATACTAGATAATGTAGCTTTATCCTCCTTTTGAGTCTTTTATGTTTCTTTATTTTATACATTTATACGATATAACTAGAAAAAGCATGCTCCAATGGTAGCTTGGTCAGACTTTGTAAAACCATTAAATTGTGATGCATGATAGAGGCTTATTTTCCTTATATTATCTATTAATAAATGTCTAATCTATTTTATAATTTCCCATATATTATAATAATCCAACCTTGTTCCATGTGGGCTCATTTCCAAACCTTTTTTTAGGCTCCGTTTGGTTTAAGGAAAGTACTAAGGAAAGGAAAAAAAATTTGGAGGAAAATATTTTTTATGTGTTTGGTTGTTAGGAAAATTATAAAGAAAGAAAATATTATGGAAAGTAGGGGGGAATATTATACCTGTTAACTTTCCTCAGGTTTAGCTGAGGAAAATAACAGGAAGGAAAGAAAATTGGAAGCCCCGACTCGAGCCTCTCCTCCCTGCTCTGCTTCATTGTTCTTCGTCGAATACTTGTTTGTCCACCGAAGCTTTGATTCTGCTCCACCAACTCCATCCATCCCATAGCTCCTCCACAATTTCGGCAGAAGCTTCACGTGGGTCGTTCATCGAGTGCGAACTCCACGCTTCCTGGCAACCCGCCGCCGGCTCAGCCTTCTCGATCTGCCGGTCTATCATTTCGAGCTGCTGAGGTATGTGTTAAGTTAGTTAGCAACAATTGAATTTAGAATCCCTAATCTTATTTCGTTTGGCGTGGAATGATTATATATATGCTAAGTTAATATAGTTCAAAATTGTATCCATAGCCCTAATCTTCATGGGGATCGACTACTCAATTTGTACTTCGTCCGGGCCGGAATGCTGATGAATTGAATCCCGCCTTTCTGTCTGTGCATTTTGTTAATCACGAACTGTCAGAAGTTTAGCTATAACATTTCTTTCACCGTTTAGAATTGTTACGGGAGCCACCCTTACTGGTGCTGTTACAGCCAATTTTTAGTCATGGTTTGAGACAGGGGGGAGGAATCAAATTTAAAATGCAGTTTTTAAATGTACTGTTTAATATTTAAACTGAATTCAGTAAATTTATATATACGTATTCTGTAAACCTAATTGGTTTTCTGCAATGCTAACTCATCATAAGTTTCTAGTTATCACCCTTTTCTACATCTGAGAGTAATCAGGTCGATCACTGGTCTGTATTAACTTTTTGGCAATTAGAGAAGAAAAATCTTAATTTTTTGAAGTGAATCCAATATCTAATGGGTCATGTTTTCTGTTGGAACTGGTGCTGTTGTAATATCATTAATTCTTCTGTTTATTTTTACTAGCCTGGCTGGGATATATACGTATGCTATCATTATCAAAATGCATTATAAAAGAGATGTTGCAGTGCACACTTTTGATCTGTTAGGTGCAGTAGTTAGTTAAAAATTGTGAATAGCACTTAATTAAGCTTATATAAAATTAAAGATGCCACATACAGGCTATTGGAATTACTCTCTAATCATTTAACTTGTCACCTGGCTAGAGGAAGTTTCCTTTTCCTTTTTCACATTTGATGTAATAGCTGTAGTAGTTCTATTGTAAATAGGTGAAGTTATTTTAGAGTTTGGGTAAGACAACACTGTTATCTGAAGAAGAAAACAGGGATGCCTGCAATTCTAGGAAAATATCAAGGCATGTGAAATATTGTTTGTATGTAAGATGTACACCAGGAAACAATAAATGTTAGTCTTAAATGATGAATGAAATAGTAACTGAAAATAGATAACAAAGGTTCTAATTTGAAAAGTCAGAAAAGGGCTTGTTTCTGTTAATATCCCATACAAAAATAAGTAAAGTGGTGGGACTTCCTACCTTTATTAGCAGGGCTTTAGGATTCTTTCATTTGATGATTGTGATATGTTGGCTGGATCCTCATATGTGTTCCAGCATCTATGATATCATTTTATGAATCACATTGGAGTTGTTATGATGAAGAGTGAAAGTTGGTTACTGGACAAACATCAAAATTTGAGGCATTAAAATCATCTTGAAGGAGGGGGGTTGAGGATCAACCAAAAAAAAAACTTACGAAAATAAAAGAAAAGCAAGTGAAAATCATGCAAAATAAGCAATGATCTGCAGCTCAAAGAGAATCAGGAAATAGAAGGAATCATTTCTGGTATGGGTTTATATGGCGAGTCCAGCTGTGTTAGACAGAAGAAGGATTTTACTCATACCATCTCTAGTTTGCTTCTGATAAATCCACAATAGACCCCTGTTTGCATGTAGAAGCGATTGTATATATGTGTATGTATATATAGGCTGATAAACCTCATTCGTGCATGTGTGTATATATATATAGAATTTCCTTGCGTAATGATCATTTTATCCCAACCCCAACATCCAAAGGGAACATTCCAACATTCAGCAATTCTGATGCAGAAGGCCTTGATTTTGGCTCCCTGAAAAACAACATCACAATTGTTATAAACACTAAAAATTAAAAGAGAAGAAAATTGATTAACCCCTGATAAAGATATGATTTAGTTCTTCAAAAAAAAGTGAGAAAAAGAAAAACAAGCACTATTCTGTTCAGCTCACAAAAATCAATTTTTGTCAAGATCAGTAATGGAAACACAAAATCCATAGAAAATATGCAGCTCACAAAAATCAATTTTCCATCATCATAAAATCATCAAACAAAAAACACAGATGGTCCTATTTAAAGATAATTAGTCACCAAGTTGTTAGATCAATGCAGATCAGTATGAAAACGAAAAAAACAAGCACTATTCTGTTCATTCCCTTTCTGTTTGGTTTTCATACTGATCTGTATTGATCCAAAATCTTGGTTACTGTGATTATCTTCAAAGAGGACCGTCTGTGTTTTCAGTTTGATGATTTTATAATGACAGAAAAGTGACCTCCGTGAATGCTGTTTGATTATATATATATATATATATATATATATATATATATATATATATATATATATATATATGTAAAGGGAAAAATACTAGTACCGAGTATGGTGTGACCGCGGCTACAAACTCATAAGTCAATGCTGGGTTTATAACGATCATCTGGGAGTATAAAAGTAGAATATTGGTATGACTATATATTTCGTCGGATTTTTAATATTTTGTGTGTTGCGGAGTGAGTGAAAGGGGGGAGGGGGAGAGAGACGGCATAAGAACGAAAGGAAAAGAACGAGCCATTACATTTACAGCATATAACTATATATAGTGACTTCATATCGACATGAATCCAAATACAAACACACATTAAAAGGTCCCCAATGACCCATATGTATTATCTGGCCAATATACTGTAGTCGGCCACAAAAAGCAATATAATAAATAGAATAAAGAATCTAATACACACGTGTGACCATCACATGCTTATGATATCATACATTCTCGAGAGGAGAAGAGTATAGTTACCACTTAAAAAAACAAAACAAAAACAAAAAAATCATGTTTTTTCAACCCGCGTTTGAAAGTAAAGGTGCCATTGAACATGGATCTTACTTCATTCAGCTTTCTCTTTTCTTTCCTTGGTCCATCAGGATCATATAGAGCAGTATGAAAGAAAGGGATAAGCTTAAGCAAACGTTGAGTTTTCCGTGAGTTAGGCCAACCGGCCGGCTTGACTAATCCCAAGTGCCTTAACTTTCACGATTCATTTATCTTCAGTTGGCATTGCTGTATAACCATGACTGCCAAGCACCCCACCAGGGACAGACTGGCCCGATTGACCATGAGGATAAACAGATGCACTTGAACATGTGTATAATATGAACATGTGTTTAATATTTCATATGTGTGTGTGTGTGTGTGTGTGTGTGTATATATATATATCATTTGTTGAGTTTGCTCATTTTTAATGTATTCAGGCTACTAGTGAGGAATCAAATCCGATGTCAAGATCAGGGTTCCAAGAGTGGAGAAATCTGCCAACAAACCATCATTTTGCTATAAATGATACTATGGAATCCGAAGAAAATACTGAAGTAAGTATCTTATTGGGTTTTAATTTGAGATGATGATTGCTATGTGCTATTGTTGTATTCTTCATATTCATACACATTTTTTTAAGCATATTTTATGAAATATATTATGAGAATATTTTATGGTTTGTGACCACAACAAGCTAAGTATATTTCATCCAAATCTTCAATAATCCACATGCATGTCTCAATTAACATATATGGTTCATTTTCTCAAACTTTTCTCCTTTTTTTTTGATCATTTAATATTAGACTAATTCGATGGAGGAGTGGGACAAATTAAGAAGATGGGCAGCAACATGTGTGGTCACCTATGGAGCATATGCTACTAGTTTATTATCGTTGGTTTTTCCTAATAATTATGTTGATAGGGATATTTCTCAATTGGGAGATTATAAGCGACGAGCTTTTTTAGATCGACTTACATTGGAAAAAGACGATGATTGTTATAATCAGTTGAGGATGGGAAAGGAGGCTTTTGCTAGACTTGTATCAATATTGAGAGATTCTGGGAGACTGAGTGATACTCATTCTAGCTGTGTAGAAGAGAGAGTGGCCATGTTTCTCAATATTATAGGTCATAATAGGAGAAATTGGTCGGTAAAATTAGACTTTTGGCGGTCCGGTGAAACAGTGAGCCGACATTTCCATCAAGTGTTGAATGCTATCATTTCTTTAGAGGACATCTTTTTGCAACAACCCGATGGATCTCACTGCCCTCATGAAATATCAAGTAGCTCAAAATTTTGGCCATATTTTAAGGTAAATATCATAATATTATAAAATAAATTACTAAGTACATATTACAACTTCTTCTTCTTTTTTAATAAAAATTTTTAACATTTTTACACATGATTGTGTTGGAGCAATTGATGGATCACACTTTCGTGTGAAAGTACCAAATAATGTGGTACAAAGATATCGTGGCAGAAAGGATTTTTCGACCCAAAATGTGTTAGCTGCATGCTCTTTTGACTTAAAGTTTTTATATGTATTGTCGGGATGGGAAGGGTCAGCATCTGATTCAAGGATACTAAATAATGCTTTATCCAGAGACATAGATAGATTGGTAGTGCCATCAGGTAAATTTTACTTAGGCGATGCGGGTTTTCAGTTGAAGACTGGATTTATTACACCATATCGCGGGACTCGATACCATCTGAAGGAATATAGCATTCAACGTCCTCAGAATGCAAGGGAGCTTTTTAATCTAAGGCATGCTTCCTTAAGAAATGTTATTGAGAGGGCATTTGGTGTTCTGAAAAAACGCTTTCCAATATTAGGAAGTGGAACTGAACCATTCTATCCTGTTCAAACTCAAGCAGATATGGTTTTAGCTGGATGCATTTTACATAATTATCTCATGGGAGTGGATCCAGATGAAAGATTAATTTTAGAGGTTGATAGTGAGATAAGAATTATTAACACTCAAGCAGATGTTGCGCCATCAAGTTTAGCAGAAGAGTGTGAAGAAGCAGAGCAATTAAGAGATGGAATTGCAACTTCAATGTGGAGAGATAGTTTAAATAGTTAATGGTAGAGATATCATTATTGTTAAATTCACATAGGGAAAAAATTGTATTCAGCAAGTGTTCTAAATGAAATTGTACTTAACATCAAAATTCTTATATAAACTTTTATATTATTTGTGTTATTGATGATGTAATAAGTTATGATTTTATCCATGGTTTACAATTTTTTGTGCAGGAACCCATTGGTGGTGACACACCATCAAATGAGAAGAAAATTTTAACTTGGGATGAAGACATGGATACATTTCTAATAGATTTATTAACTGATCAAATGCACTTAGGTCAAAAAATAGGTGGCTCATTTTCAAGGACGGCATACACTAACGTTGCTAAAGGAGTTAGTGTTCAGTTTGGGCTTGGTTGCTCAGTTAGCCATATAAAGAACCGAATCAAGACCCTCAAGAAGAATTATGCCTTAGCATCTACAGTTTTACAAGTGAGTGGGTTTGGTTTTAATCAATCTACTCAAATGGTGGAAGCTGATGCAAAAGTTTGGGAAAGGTATATATTGGTAAGTCTTAAACCTTCTTATTCTTATTGTCATTGCTAATTATTATTGTTTCTAAATTTATGTAATTAATATTTTTTTTGCAGGCTCATCCTGATGCCAAACCGCTTCGCTATAAGCCTATTCAAAATTATAATAGGCTAGATATTTTATTTGGCAAGGATTGAGCAACTGGAAGTTTGTCCATTGGTCCAAAAGAAAGACGTTTGCGCTCAGAGAGGCAAGAATATGAAGGAACAACAGCTGATGATCGAAGCACTGAACAGGAACAACATAATGAGGTAACCTCTCCTTTGGTTGGTGCATCTGCATCAAGAGCAACAAAGAAAAGAAAGTTGAGAGATTATGTATCAGAGGAGATGAAGGCTTTAAAAGAAGGGATGGATGCAGTTGCAGCAGCTCTTGATAGAGGAAATCCACGTAATTTTACTGAATCTGAGCTGTATTCTGAGCTTAGAAAGGTGGAAGGGTTGAAGAAAGTTCCAGCCATAGAAATCTATAGCAAGCTTGCTGCAAATATCAGTGCCGCTCGTACATTTCTTGGTCTTCCACCTGAAGATAGAGCCATATGGTTGTGTGTGGAGTTCGGTTCTGATATTTTTGATGATCCTAATGTACCTTTCTGACTTGTTTGATTAGTAACTAGTAACTATGAATTGATCATGCACATTTTTTTTGAGATCTTGATATATACATTGGTAAGTTTAGTAGAATGGCTTAAAATTTTATCCGCTTTTACATCTGTATTAGTACTCCGATTCATTTATCTGATATGAAATTATATTTTTATTCTTATTTATATAATTTAACATATTTTTTCTAAGGCTAAAAGTGAATACATAATTAAATTTTAATAATCTAACCATATAATTCTAACATTAAAAATTTCATTTTAAATTTGATTGGTTTTAATCAAAATCCAATAGGTTTTATTCGATTGATATATAAAATCCACTTCATAAAATAGACATAATTATAGATATAGAGGGGGGGAAATATTAACGGGATTTGTATACAGATTTTTAAAAATTGGAATTAGTTTTTTATATATCAATATAATATTTTTAATAACATTAAATGTATATTACTATTTAAATAATGCATTAGATTTGAGTATAGATACGGATATAAATATATGTTTTGTTAACGGGTTTGGATTTTTCATACTTTTTTTTAAATTATTGTAAGTTATTTATGTAATATTTTAGAATAGTTTTATAAAAAAAAATTTGAAATAAGTATTGATTTTATGGAGTTTTAATAAATTTTTTAGAAATTTTATGTAATTGTTTATATATCAATATAATATTTTTAATAACATTAAATGTATAATAATATTTAAATGATAACATTTAATTTTTCTTAGAATTTTCTTTCTATATACCAAACACTAAAAATATTTTCCAAGAATTTAATTTTCCACAAAATTTTCTCCAACAACCAAACAAAGGAAAGAAAATAAATTTCTTTCATTTTTTTTCCTTCAATTTTCTTTCCTCCACATTTTCCTTTCCTCATTATTTTCCCTAAACCAAACAGACTCTTAGTGTATTTTCTAAAATAAATGATATCATATATATAATTTGGCATGGAGTAGTTTTTAAAGGTCATTTTTGTTTATAGACTAGTTGGCTAGTTTACTTGGGTTAGATAATTAAATAATTAGCAAATTTCACTACTACTAAATATAATATAAGTAATTCGTTAAAGTAGGATTGAAATTTTCTTAGCCTAACTATGTATTTAATATAGACTATTATTAATACCAATCACTAATGCAGGGGTTGGATAGGATTAGTTACTTATTGAACATTAGTTTGAGTATAATTATTTTTGGTTAATCCTTATTTCATAAAATTCTTACATTTTGTTAACACTACTCTAACTTTCATTTGAAGATATGTGGTTTATGAATATAAGCCTATTAATGTATTTATTATAATTCCTTTTGGTGCTACTATGATTTTAGACATTGTTGGTGACCATATGAAATTTGTAGAATATGTTGTCTTATGACACGCACACATGCTCTTTCTTTTCCTAATTAGTAATGAATTACGACGATGGTTGGAAATTATCAATGTGGTTTATATTTGGACAATACTTAATTTCAAATGTTATTAGTGGAAAGGTTTATTTAAAAAAAAGTATGGTGAGGATTATCATTTTATCTTATTTTATTTGAAGTTACTAATTATGAAAAAATTATTATTTTATAGAAAGTACCAAATATGGAAGGTACATAGTTTTAAAAAAAGTAGTTAAGTAATGAATGAATAAGAATGTGTGTACATGGTTGTGTGCTTTTGTTGCCTTTATGGTCAACTTGAATAAGATACTAATATTTAAAGTAAAAGATTTGGGTTAGGTTCAAGGTCCTTTGGGGTTAGCCTCTTAGAGTTAAGGATTAACACTCATTTTTCCTTTTATAGTGACACACAACCACTTGGTTTATTTACATGGCCCAGAGTTAGTAAGGCTCCATATCTACTATACTACAAACTTTATACATTTTAAGGAGTTTTCAAACTTTAGGACTAGATGACCAAGATTAAAAAAATTTCCTTTAGTGATAGGACCACTAAGATTAGTCAGTAGGTGGAGCTCATGTGGTTGGTCTTGGTTGTTATTGGATGACTTATTTTTTAAGTGACTCTCTTGGTGGGGTTTTTCCACTCAACAAATAAAAAATGAATGGTTTGTGTATGTGGTTACTAACTAAAGAAGCTTCATAAATGGTGAGCTAATAATTGCCTAATCATTTTACTCATGTGATTATGATTGATGCGCTGTAAATAAATATATATAAACTATCTTTTCCTTATGTATAATAGGTTACTGTAACACCCCCAAAATTTGTTATTGAAAAATTTTGTTTTAATTAAAAATTAGCGGAAGTAAAAATGGTAAATTTCAGGGATGTTACCGTCACACTTACTACCAGACCAGTTTCCTTCTACTGTTCCAGTACCAAGTGCAAATACATAAAAAGAATGAGAGTGCATTACACAAAACTAAGTTATAACTAAATCAGAGTAGCGCGTAAAATTACATTACAAGAAATAAGTCCATTATTTTTTTTATAGAAACAAAATCATTAAATATGGAGAATAAAGGTTTAAAGCATAAATTCAGAAAACTTCCCGGATAGACCTTACACTGTTACCCGATTACAGCTTGAATAGCACTTGCGACCAACCTACAAAGGACACTACCTATTGAATAGGTAAGGGCCCACAAACTGAACCCTTCAGTACTATAATACTAAGTAACCCTTTATACTATATTAAAAGGTAGGGCCCACATACAACATATCATACATAAACAATTGTAAAAAACAATAACATACGCAAGCATAGAGGTAATCACAATAACATAAGAGCCAATACACAATGCAACATAATATAAAATAGGAAATGCATATCACGAGGTCCATTTACTTAGCATTTCCATCACTTACCAAGAGTGATAAGTACTAAGGCCGCACTTATACTATATTAATAGATCATAAAGGTGAAATCAACACTTATGGTCTTAAGCCATTAATCAAATATTATTTACCATCATCTCTCGAATTATATCCATGTAAGTACGAAAACTCCACTATTATAACTGGTGGATCAAAAATACACTCCAAAGCAGAATGCACCTGGCCACTATTATTCATTGGTGGACCGGTTTTCAGGGTAAAAGGCTTATGGCCACTATTCTTACCGATGGATCAATCTGGCCCCGACTCACATGATGTTCTACTATAAGTGATTAGTATCTTTTTAATGATTTATTATTATCTAAGGTTTGGTTTATTGATCTCAGGACCCCCACTATTATAGTCGGTGAACCAAAATACACTTTAGGGCAACATGCACCTGACCACTATTATAATCGGTGGACTAGTATAAATGATATAATCCATTTAGGCTCGGCTCATGGTTAATATTTTCCATTTAATTAACACAACAACTCTATTTATTTAATTTGAGGGGGAGATCATGAATCCAAAGACACAAAGGTACACCGATCATACTAGCGCATACAAGCAGCACAGTACCCTCTAACTATCAACCTAGAGACACAAAGGTACTCTAGTCGTACTGGTGCACGAGAACACATAACACCCTATCGACAAGGACACCTAATCCGTAAGTATGTACACCCCCTAAATAGGTCTGTAGAGTTAGATAGAGTAAGATGTAGGAATTGGCTGGGGCTAAGGCACTCCAACAAAAATCTAGAATAATCGTGGGCTAAAGTACGTATTTAGGGTAACGACTCATGAAGAGCCACCATTCCCGATATCAAGGTCTTCCACTTTAATTATTAGTGTCTCAATTAAGATGACCATAATAATTAAATCAATCACAAACTTAATCATTTTCATTTGTTTCCATTATTATTAAGTAATTCTTATTAGTATATTGTCCATTTAGCTTAAATAGTCCACTAAGGCCAACCTAGGTTCCAATTTTTATACTTAGGCACCTTAGGTCAAAATGACCAAAATGCTTCTAAGGCTAAGGCTTCCTTTTATCATTTATTTCCATTAAAAAATTCATTTTCATCTATTTACATGTCATAATAGGTTATCATATCATAATTATAATACTGGTCATAAAATCAAGTACTCTATACCAAGGGATCATTGAACACATAAACTCTAACATGTACTTATAGCACATCCAGCACACATTTTCATGTATAATTAACAACTAAGGCACTTCTTACACGATTACGAAATAAAAATCACATTATACCCTTAATTACCCATTCAATCCTATACCATGCATTATCCTTATAATTTTCACTGATTTACCGAAATATCCTTATCCTTATAAGATAAACGTGGCTATACTTAATTAAATGATACTAAGGCCACAAGCCCTTATTCTATTATTTAATATTTCTTATGTCTTATTATTGAGGCTTATTAAATCCATTGTCATGTTATATATAATTTACCGATTTATCCTTTCATACTTATAAAATTACTAAAATACCCCATTATTTATAAAGTTACCAAGTTACCCCTTTTTACTTACCAAATTATCAAATTGTCCTTCATACTTGTATAATTACCAAAATATCCTTTATATTTATTAAATTACCATATTACCCCTCATACTTGTATAAGTACCAAATTACCTCTCTTTCATGCCAAATTATCAAAATATCCCTCTTACTTACTAAATTATCATTTTACCCCTTTTCTTTATGAAATTACCAAGTTACCCCTCTTTATGCCAAAATTTACCACAATGCCATTCTTAATTATTAATTTACCATATTACCCCTTTTATTCATAAAATTACCAAGTTACCCCTTGTTATGCCAAAATTACCAAATACCCTTCTTACTTATTAATTTACCATATTATCCCTTATGTTTATAAAATTACCAATGCCAAAATTACTAAAACACTCTTCTTAATTATTAATTTATCATATTACCCTTTTTACTCATAACATTACCAAGTTACCCCCTTTTTCATGCAAAATTACCAAACTGTCCTTATTACTTATTAAATAATCATACTAACCCTTTTATTTATATAAATTACCAATTTTCCCTTCTTATGCCAATTTTACTAAAATACCCCTATCATATAAAACATTAACACCCATGGTTCATATTCATCATCTAACACTACAAAGTATTATTATTTATTATTAATACCCATTATCGCCTACCATACATACTTATTTAGGCCACACCCTTTGTATAATAAAAATTAATAAGATGCTCTTAGAGCTCATATTAACATTATCTTTATTACAAATGATCATATTAGCTTATCATGACACATACATGCATCTAATATTATTATTAACAATAAGGCTCCTTCCTTAACCATCATTTCTACACATGGTATAATATGACATGCTTCTCATTCCAACTTTCAACATATATTAGAAATCATGACATACTTAATACCACATAATATGCACACAAACATATTCAAAAATCCTAATGTGCTAGCATACGTATATACATACATTTTAATATAGTATAATGGTTATCTTATTTTTAGAAATAATTAAACTTTATTGGTACCCTAGTTAAAATTTTAAGCTTTGATTAGAAAAAATTATACCTATAAATAATATCAAAACTAGCATATTATTAGTAGAAAATTAAAAGAGTAAATTTTTATCAAAAAGATTAGTAAATAAATATAAATGATAACTATATTTATACCTTAAAAATTGATTAAGCAACTCAAAATATGCAGCAAGTCTCATGCTACAGCTTGAGCTGCATGCACAAAAATAGGGGGAATATGAGGGGAGAAGGAAGTTGGAAGAAGGGGGAAAGGTTGGTTCCGGTAAGGGTTTGGGGCTTTGGTTGAGGGCTTGTGGAGGGGAGTGAGTGTGGTGGGTGGGTGCAGGGAGGATGGCACAGTGTAGGCAGTGGTTGGGCGTTTGAGATGGGTGGCTTAGGGGGGTAGAGATGGTGGTGGTAGAGGCTAGAAAGGTAGTGCAAAGGAAGGAGAGGAAGGAGAAGGAAGGAAAAATTAGGGAAGAAATGAGGGGCTATGGGGGAGATCTTGGCAGGCTAACGTAGGGAGGTGTCATAGGGCTGAGGAGTGGCTTTGGTGGATGTGGAAGAGGGGAGACGGTGGTGTAAGGTGGTGGCGTACAGTGGAAGTTGAGAAGGGGAGGAAAAGAAAAAAGAAGGGAAGGGTGGCTGCAAGGGGCGAGTGTGCGCTATTGTGTGGTGTAGGGAGGAAGTAGGGGAGGCCAGGGGTCGGTATGGCGGTTGGTTGGGAGGTAGAGGCGGCGGTTGAGGGTGGCAAAGCAAAAATAGGAGAGACGGGAGAGAAGGAAGGAAAGAAGAAGGTAGGATCTGTTGGGGGAAGAAGGGGAGCTCGAGGGAGAAGAAAATGGACAGGAGAAGAAGGAAATAAAGAGAAAAAAAGAAGAGGGAAAACAGGGTCGATTAGGTAGGGGTGTAGGCTATAGGTTGGGGAAGATGGGAGGGAGAAGGAGAGGAGGAAAAGGAAATAAATGAGGCATGCGGGGAAAGTTGCAAAGGGGTATGTAGGGTCAAAAATGGAAGGGAAATAGACGGGGGAGAGAGGGAGAGGTTACGGGCGAGAATGGTAGGTGCAGGGCGGCACTAGTAGTAGGCGTGCGAAGAAGAAGAAGAAGAAGAAGAAGAAGAACGAGATGCCCTGTGCAAGGGAGAATGAGGAAGGAAGGGGGTTGTTGGGCTGGCCCAACCGAGAAAGAAATAAAAGAAAAGAAAAGAAAGAGGGAGGCACTAGATGGAGGAGGAAAGGGTAGAGGGCCAGCAGCTTGGCGGGGGAGGAAAAGAAGAAGCAAGTCGGGCGGCCCAAGGAAAGGGAGAAAAGAAGAAAAAGAAGAAAGGAGGGAAAATGAAGGAAAAAAAGGAGAAAGAAAAAAAGGAAAGAAGAAAAGGAAAATGGGGAAATAAAAATAAAATAATTTTTGGAATAAGTGTATTTAATTATTTAGATGGATACATTATTTTAATAAATTAATTTATTAAAAATTTAAGATATTAATTTAAGAGGATAATTTTAGTAAAATATAGATTTGGAAAATTATTTACATAAAATAAGTATGATAAAATAAAAAAAATATTTATTTTAATTTATTAAATAATTATATCCATTTTTATAAATCGAAAGTCCACAAAATAATTAAATTAGTAATTTAAAAATTAAATTATCTCAAATGAAAATTAATAAAATTTTGGAGTATTACAGTTACTTAGTTGTTTCCTTAACTACCTTATTACACATATTAAATGAATATGTGATAATCCATGATGTACATGGTAAGTAAATAGCTTTATATAGGTGGATTGTGACCATACTTGATGATAGATGCTTACTTGCAGGACTGGTTGAAAGAGTTGTTTGGCTTCCATAGTTCCATCTTTTAGTTGTATTATGATCTCATTGAGTTTTAAATGTATTGGAGTTATTTTATTTATTGATTTATCATTTGCTACTTTTTGTATTACTCCTTGACTTTATCCGCCTAATATCCTATTATATCAAGAATATTATATAGCTTTGGTTTTTATTTTTAAGTTTTAACCTTTTATAGTGTAAGTAGGATAGTGGTGCCTACTTACACTAGGTGTGGTGGTAGCACCCTTAATAATGATTTAAGAAATTACATGACATAACACTTAGTTTATGCAAAATATTAAATATATCCCCAAATGTTTAAAAATTCACTAGTTAACCTTGAAATTTAGAGTTATCACACCACATAACTCTATATGAACAATAAGTGTTGACCCTGTGTCAGAATTAAAAAAAAAACAACAAAAATTACGCTGCAAAGTGATATTCTACCCTTAACCTCACTTTTCATTATTCCCTCATTTTCTTCCCCTATTTCACACTAATTAACTAATGCATGATATATAATACACCCCTAAAATTTAAACCTTGACCAATTTTGAGTATGCCCTTAGTTGTCATCCGGGCAATAATACTTTGATCATGCCCTTGGCTGACGGTCATAGCTAGTACCCTTGGTAGTCGCCCCTTTTTCCCTTTGGCTAATGACCCCTAATCATTTCCCACTTTAATGCACAATCCTTTTGTTAATGACCCTTGGTCGTTGCCCTTAGCTGATGATTATGATTGCTACATTTGGCTATAGCCCTTAGTTAACTATCTTTGGCCGACAACCTAATATTTCTCTTTAGATGAGGAATACCCAACAATACTAGACTAATTTTTAGACGGGATCATATCAAATTAAATTAATAAAATTATAATAATAATTATAATGATAACAAAAATAGTAATGATAATACTAGTAATATTATTAACAGAAAAAAACATTAATTTGGGCATTAATAATAATAAAAATAGCAATAATAATTCAAATAAATGTAAGTTTAGATTAAATCATGTCACAAAAGCAAAAATAAACAGAATACAACGTTGCTATTAGTCCTCTGTGTACAACATGTTTCAATATAATGTACTCCGAATATAACTTTGTCATGTGTTTACGACTCTATTTTAGGGTTATATTTTGTTAACAAACATAAAAATATTATTAATTATATTTGTATATAAAAAATATTTCCATCTTTGAAAGTATTTATTTTTTTAACTTTCAAAAGATATTCAAAATTTATTGAATTAAAATATTTTTTGCAACTTATTTATGATTTTATTTCCAAAATTAACTTTCTTCCAAATTTTCTATTTTATTTACAAAGGACATTTTCAAAAATATTCTAAATTAATTAAAGTCGCTCAAAGTGTGAAAAAAATTATTCTCTAATCTATTTTAAGTATTATCTTGAAATCAAATTTCCATTTTAATAAGTGTTTTGATAAATTTTAATTAATCACATTTACTCAAGAAAGCCTTATTTTTCTCAAAAAATATATTTGCTAATTCACTAGAATTATTTTCATTCAATTTTATCCTAATTAAAATATCATTTTTGAAATTCAGTTTGTTGTAACAAATCATGTTTAACACAAACCACGTGTCAAAACCCTAATATGCTAATATACGATATCCAAACATCTTAGTGGAGTATAAAAGGTTACTTGATTTTCAACAAAAATAAACTTTACCCGTAACCAGCTAAAAATGATTATGCTCCGTTAATAAAATTTTGTACCAAAAAATAATATTGCAAATACCATATTAATATCTGATAAATAAAATAATAATTTTCATTATAAATATTTATTAAATATACCTTAAATATTATCCAAAATAAATAAAAGTACAAAGCACAACTCATGCTGCATGTACAGTGTGAGCCATACATGCAAAAGGGAGGGGGATGGTTTGGGTAATGGTTTGAAGGTGATGGTGGAAGGTGCTAGTTTTGTTGTTGGGTGAAGGCAATGGGGGTGGAGATGGCTAGTGGTTAGGAGTGTGGTGCAGGTGGTTTGAAGGAGACGACAGCAATGACACAAGTTACAGGGAGAGGTGGTGCAGTGAAGGGAAAGGAGAAGAAGAGGAGGAGAAGGAGAAAAGGGCATATGGTGCCAGGGTGGCTACGAGTAATGGTGCAAGAATGGAGGTTGAGGTGGTTAGTGGTAGGTAATTGGGAAAAGTTGTGGTGGTGGAGAAAATGGAGGGGCAGTCGAGTATGGATGGTGAAGAAGAGTGAGGTGTCGAAGGGGGGAGGAGGTAGGGCTACACGGAGAGATTGGGGTGTTGGTTGCGAGGGGTTGTGCAAGGAGTTGTAAGGTGGAGGATTTGTCAGTGACTGTATTGGAGGAGGTGGCAATGGAAAATTTTTCATTGCCTTGTAAGCTGCAGGGAGAGTATGTGGTGGTAGGGGTGAAGATCAGCACGAATTGCAGCAAGTGAGAAAGAATGGGAGACAGGGCGGTAGAGGAGGAGGAAGAAGAAAGGAAGGAAAAAAAGGTGGTTCCCAACGGTGGAGGATGTGTTAGTGGTGGAGGCGATAGGGGTTGCTATAGATGGAAGGGAGAAGAAAGAAAGAAATAAGAGAGGAAGGTTAAGGGAGAAAGCAAGGCACAAGGGAGAAGAGAGGAAGAGAAGAAGAAGAAGAAGAAGAAGAAGAAGAAGAAGAAGAAGAAGAAGAAGAAGAAGAAGAAGAAGAAGAAGAAGAAGAAGAAGAAGAAGAAGAAGAAGAAGAAGAAGAAGAAGAAGAAGAAGAAGAAGAAGAAGAGGAGAAGGAGAAGGAGGAGGAGAGGGAGAAGAGAGGAGAGTGATGGTTCGGCATGCGACCGTCAAGTGGGTGGTGTAGGGTATGGAAAGCAGGGGCAAAAATGGAAGGGAAGATCACATGAGGGAGAATATCATAGGGGATTGCAGGGCTAGAAAAGGAAAGAAAGGGAAGGGTGGGAGGGTGGGTGTTGTAGGGGTGTCTGATCGAGAGGGGAAGGTGGTGCCATAGGCATGCAAATGTGTAGGCACATTGTGCGCATGAGGAGGATAAGGTGTGTGTAGGGGGCTTGGGATGTGTTTGGGTAGGGTGTAGACAAGGGAAAGAGGGAAGGAAGGGAGGATGGACCACATGGAGAAAAAAATAAAGGGATAAGGGAATGGGTCGGCCTACACAGAAGAAGAAGAAGAAAGGAGTTGGTACGGTCGTTCGAGAGAAGAAGGAGAAAAAAGGAATAAGAAGTTGGGTTAGCCTCAGGGAAAAGGAAAAGAAAAGGTGGGGAGATGACTTGGGCTAGCCCGAGCAAAAAAGAAGGGAGAAGAAAAAAAAGAAAAGGGAAAAGAAAGAAAAGGAAGAAAAAAGGCAAAAGGAAAAAAGATTTAGGATAAGGATTAGAAATTAGATTAAATTTGAGCTATTGAAAACATATTTTATTAATTTATCCAAAAATTAGGGTATTAATTTAAGAAAATAATTTTGGTAAAATAATGGGTTTAGAGTTTATTTTTAAAAAGGTAAGATAAAATAATTAAAATAATTATATTAATTTATTAAATAATTTATCTATGTTTGTATGTCAAAGGTTCACAAAAATAATTAAATCAATAATTTAAAATTAAAATTTTCCGAATAAAAAGTTAAACATTCAAATTTTATGTTATAAAAATTTGAGGGTATTACAATATAAACAGGTAAATAGTGGATGGAAAACATATGAATGACCACATCTAGCTACAAATCAGCCTCTGACTGGTTGATGACATTCAAGCACCCACTTGATTGTCCTCCTTGGTATCATCCATGATATCCTCCAGAACTGTAGCACCCCTATTTTTCAGTACTAAAAAAAATTATTTTAAAATATTACGGAAGTGAAAAAAATACCAAACACACTTAATAAAAACGGGATGCTACCACCATACCTAATACAGGCTAGACCTCAATCGCCTATCCCATATTAGATACAATGCTGAAAAATCAAACCAACCAAAACTAAAGTAGAGTGCAAAAGAATAAGATATATAGGTATTTAAAGAAACATTTACACAATAAGACCATGATAGTCCCCGACATAATCAAATACAGGAAGGTAAATTAAATTGATATACATGGCTATTATGGTAGAAAACAAAGACAGAACGTGGCCCCAAAATCTTGGTATATCATGGACCATACAAAAGTCTCCAAATTTCCACACTCTCAAGCACCAAGCCCAAGACAAAATAGTCCAACTACTGCCCATCCCCAAAAACTTACATATGATCATCTACTCGTAAAAATGTGTAAGTGACTAAGCAAATGGACACATCAGTATACTACATACTAAGTAAGTCAAGTTACCTCCTCAACGGGAGTCACACGGGTATAAGATCCTAACATATTATGGAAATCATAATTAACATGAGTAATGCTGATGCCATATAATTAGATGTACCTACTCTTTCATGGTCAGGTAATGCATCAAAACTTAATACCATGCACAACTTAGGCAATTCTAGGCACATCATGCTTGTCTTCATAATACAACATCATAGATAGTGACATGCAAATAATAGGCAGGTTATTCAAATGACAACAAGGATTTCTACCGTTCATTCACATGGTTTTCCATTGGATTTATTTTCCAACTTTCACAATCTATTAGGTCATTCATTTACAGTCATTAATTCTCTTTCCTATTCCTTCTGTTTTATTTTTCATTTCATCCATGTCTTATATTATCCTTATCCAAATACTTATTCAAATTTCTTTTCCAAATACTTGCCCAATATATTATCCAATTACTCATTCCAATTATTATCGAGCGATAGATTGTGCATCACTCCATGGTCTCATATACTAAAATGCCCTAAAAATTTCTAATTTTAAAAATTATATTTAAATGATGTTGTATTATAAAAATTAATTATATAAATTAATTTTTAATAAGAAGGAAATTAATTAGGGAAAAATCAAGAAGAAATTTATAAGTATTTTAATTAGGAGAAATTTGGGTATTTTAGCTCATTAAGGATTTTATTTTGAAAATTAATTAAATAAATTATTTTATTTAAAATAAGAAGGATAAAATAAAGCCAAATTAATATTAATTTTGTAAATAATTAAATAAAATAAAATTAGGGTGTTTTGCTAATTAAAATAGAATTTATGAAAAATCTTTTATAAATCCTAATTTAGTCTAAAAAGGGATTTAAATATTATTTTAATTAAATATTATTATTATTAAATATCCAAAATATTCATATTAATTTAAATACCCAACCTAATTATTTTTATCTTTTCTTTTTTCCCTTTTCCTTTTTCATTTTTCTTTCTTCCTTTTTTCCTTTCTTTTCTTCTTTATCTTTTTCCTCTCTTTTTCCCCGAATTGGGCCTGTCGCCACCAGCCCAAATATTTCTTTCCTTTCTTTCGGCGCGGCCCATCCCGTGCAGCTGCCCCTTCTTCCTTCCCTCTCCTTGCGCCACGTTTTCCCTATTTTCCCATTGTAACACAACGTTTTATTTAAAACATACCCTCCTCGCGCTCGACCGGTTTTCCTTCCTTTCTGTTCTTTTTTCTCGGATGCCCGGTCCAACCCCCTTTCTTCCTCCTTTCTTCTTCCTCCCTTCCCCGACATCGATCAGCTTGTAACTGCACCGCCGCCCAGCTGAGATTTTCGCCGCCGGTTACGGCCGTTTTGACTAGCCATTTTTCTTCCTCTCTCTTCCCCCTGAATCGCCGGCCCTTTTGACCCAACCAAATCCCCCATTCCTCTCACGATCTCCCTCTCCCCTGGCCACTTGCAGACCATGACCGAGAAAGTGCGTCGGTTGTCCTCGTCGGCCAGTGCCCACTCCTGCCTACCACTCCCCCACTTTGCCTTCGACCCTAAATTCCTTTCAAGCCTATAAATACACCCCATAGCTGCGTCGAGTCGAATTTTTGGTTGAAGTTCAGAAAATACCTCCCTTGGAGCCACCGCCCCTTTAGATGCCACTTCTTCTGCCTTCGGCCAACATCACCGCCCGTTCTGGCCACCCGTGCACTCCTTGCACCTCCCCCTAACTAACTGTGCCTTCCTCCTCCCTCGATTCTTCCTACAAGAGCTACCCCCACTGTGTAAAGTTCTCTCCTCAACCAAACCATTTTCTGCCATCACTTCCCTTCGAACCACCATTAGCCACCTCCTCCACCGCTTCCGCTGCTTCTTTTACCTCTCAAATTATTCTGCAAACCACCATCTACCTTCCCCTACCCTTATTTTTCTCTTCCTCCCTCTCCTCATCTCTTTCTCTCCTTCTTCTCCATTCGGCCACCGCCACCACTGCCGTGCGCCACCACCTCCATTCTGCTCCTCTCCCTCTAGGCATTCTTAAACAGCCCAACTTCCACCTCCATTCTCCCTATCTTTTTCCCAACATTCAACTTTTTCCTTTTCTTCTCTTTTTTCGGTAGCCACCGCCACCACCGACATGCACCACCACCTGTGCTGCCTATCCCCGCCAGCCTAAGGTTGAACCCTAGACCCTCTCAACCCTTTTTCCCTATTTTTACAAGCCTTAAATTATGTTATTTCATTTATTCTAATATAAATCCTATTATTATTATTATTTCCATTTTTACTATGTATTATTATTGTTATTAATATTAATGATTTTATTATTATTCTGTTGAGGGATGAAGCCTTATTGTAATTTTTAATTCGATTTTAGCATTATTGCCATTATTATTTATATTATTACTATTATTAATATTAATATGTTATAAGTATAATTATTATTAATATTTCCTATTTTGAATTTCTATTATTCTTATTCCATTATTATTAATACAACTATTTTACCATTAGTGTTGTTAATAATGTTATTATTGTTATTGTTATCATCATCATCATCATCATCATCATCATCATCATCATCATCATCATCATCATTATTATTATTATTATTATTATTATTATTATTATTACTACTACTACTACTACTACTACTATTACTATTACTATCATTATTATTATTTTCAAGTGTTAGTATTATTATTTTATATAGGGCTGAAACCCTATTGTGCTTATTTTAAATTTTAGTAGTAGTATTATAAATATCATGTCTTATTATTATTAGAGTTATTAGTGTTTTTTATTATTATTAGTATTTATTCTTATTAATGTTATTATTATTATTTATTAAGTTATTATTACTCAATGTAGGGTGGAAACCCTACTTCTTTTTATCTTCAAATATTATCCTTACTATTATTACCATTATGATTATTATTATTATTATTATTACAATATTATTATGATTTTTATCATCATTATTATTATTATTATTATTTCATCACTATTATCATTACTAAATTGGGTTATTTATTTTAGTAATATTATTATTAGTATTATTTTGGTAAAGGGGCCAATGCCCTTATTTGATTGTGTTTTTAAGTAATGCCCTTTTTATTATTATTATTACTATTTTTATCATTCTTGTTAATATTAATATTGATATTATATTTGGTATTTTTTCTATTGTTATTTTAGTATTTTATCAAAAGCCTAGTCTTAGAATAAGTTAGTATTTAATAGTATTTTTGGTAGAAGGGAATCTAATTCTAGTTTTTCCCTCATAATAGGTGAGACCAGTCAAAGTCCTAAGGAGGTGTAGGAGTGTGCTCCAAGACCGGTGTCGTTTTAGGTAAGGGGTGCTAAGGCCTTTTGTCTTCTTATATGCATTAGGTGCTTCGCATGCTATGTATCCTATGTTTATCATTATTAATTATTTCATATGTGGTATAACGTGGAGTTGAAGTATGTTTTTGTATGGCATGTGTACTATATGTGATGAAATATTTTATATGTGATGATATGTGTTCTGACCCTATAAGACATGCATGTGAGGGTGTTGATGTGATTTGTGTGGGAGAAAGGATGAAAAAGGAGAATGGAGGAAAGAAGTTAACCAGGGGATGTGAGTTGACCTAAGTATTGTAATGAGTCATGAGTGGAAGAAGAAAATGGGAAATTTAGGGTTTCGTGTGAGAGAATATAATTTATAGTTTTGTATGGGAGAATCTAATTTATGATGTTGTATGGGAAAATGTAATTTATGATATTATATAGGAAATTTAATTTATAATGTTACATGGGAGAATCTAATTTATGATGTTGTATGGGAGAATATAATTTATGGTTTTATATGGGAGAATCTAAATTATGGTTTTATATGGGAATCTAATTTATGGTTTTGTATGGTTTTGGGTGAGAGAATTTAATCTATGGTTTCGTATGGGAGAGTTTAATTTATGGTTTTATATGGGAGAATCTAATTAATGGTGTTATATGGGAGAATCTAATTTATGGTTTGAATTTAGGGTTTGGTAAGGATGATTCTTGATATTGTATGGTGTGAAACTAGGGTTTGGTATGGATGAATATTTGGTTTTGGGTGGATTGAATTTAGGTTTTTATATGACAGAATCTTGGGCTTTGCATGAAAGAATTTAGGGTTTCGTATGGATGGATTTAGGGTTCTGCATGAAAAATTCAAAAGGTTGCATGGGGTGTGTAAAGTCTGCATGGGAGTGAAATTTACGTATGAAAAGTTGATTTGGATGTGAGGATGGTAATTTAAGCGTTGTTTGGGTGGTTGAACACTTTGGATGGAAAATAGTACGTGGATCATTATAAGGGTATGGAGGAGACTGAATTAGGGTTTGGAGTGCTTAACTATGGGTTGTTGTGATTAAATAGGGTTGGAGTGGCTAATTGTGGTTTGTTGTGGTTAACTAAGGTTTGGAATGGCTAATTATGGTTGTTATGGTTAAATAGGGTTTTGAGTGGTTAACTATGGTTTATTGTGGTTAATTAGGGTTTGGTGTGGCTGCTTAGGTTTTTTTTTTCATATCATGTGTATTTGGTGATTAAAGTGTAATTATGATTGTGGAATTTTATGATTTGTGATGTGTGAAGTGTAAAGGGAATGATTCATGCATGTCCAGGATGAAAGCTTCTGAATAAGATATTTAAAATATTAATTACGTAAAGTGGAAGATGTTGAGACGGACCCGGACCGATCCACTGGTATAAAATAGTGGCATGGAATGTTTCCCTCGCGACCAATCCACCGACTAAAATAGTGGCAGGGCATGTACCCTCGCGATCGATCCACCGGCTATAATAGTGGGGGATCCCGAACTCAATAAGACCAAACCCTACAGTTGCTAAGACATGGGAAAGATACTAATTACTTACAGTGAAACATCGTATGAGAAAGGGGCCAAACCGATCCACTGGCATAAAATAGTGGCAGGGTATGTTACCCTCGTGACCGATCCACCAACTAAAATAATGGCAGAGCATGTACTCTCACAACCGATCCACCAGCTAAAATAGTGGTGTTCCTGTACTCATGTGGACTTGATAAAGAACATGGTGTGAATTGATTTCTAATAAAAGAGAAATTAAATAATTAATCTGGAATAATCATGTACTTTATGTGTGGCCTCGATCATTTGTAGGTGGTATAATTTCCTTCATGACCTTATTTACTATATGTGTGGGTTTGAAAGTGTAAGTTGAGTATTATTCCACATAATTCTATATGGTTATGTGTTGGCATTAGTGCTCGGTTACCTTACTCAGTACGTAGCGTACTAATCACCCGTTTTATGGGTGTTGCTCATTCCCACGAGTAGTAGGCCCTTTTGATTTTGTGCAGGTGGGCGAGACATCAGTCGGGGCTAAGTGTTGAGCGTGTTTGGCTCAAGGTTCGAGAGTACCGTGGCCATATTATCTCTTTATGCGAATTATATCCGTGTGTATTTTCTTTTGTATCAAACTTATTCTTTTATAATTTATTATCTTGTATTGAGTATTTCAAATAACTCTTTTATCAGTTGTAAGTTATTTCTCTTTTGAATATGAATAATAATTCTTTATGCGTAGTCTGATTTCTATGTTATTATCTCTTTAATTCATTTTATGAAATCTTGGTTTAATTTTTATATTAATATTTTCTTTAGCCTTAGCACTTGGTACTGAAGCAGTCGGAGAGAACCGGTTTGGTACTAAGTGTGGCGGTAACATTCCCAGAATTCACGGGTTTTAATTTAAAATTCTTCCGCAAAAAAAAGTAGTGAATTTTGGGGTGTTACACATACTATGGAAGTCTATCCAAACTAGAAGACATAAATTTCACCCCGAATCCAAGTAACCACCAATGGACGTAAGTTTGAGCCAAAGCTAAAAACTACTTAAGTAACCAGACTCTTTAGTATTGATACTCCCCCAGTACATCATTAGTGTCTAGAGTAGGTAAGATACTAGGATTTACTAGGATCCCACCAAAGGCACCAATCAACGTCCGAAGACAGACTAACCCCCGGTAGCTAATCAAGGATCGGGTAACTCAAACCCATACACAACTCGAACATCTTCAGTACATTATTCTCGAAGTTACGAGAGCAAGGCATTCACATACTTATCCCATCTTAATCGTTTCCATCTCCTAACCATGTGTGGGAATTTCATCAATGCTTACTTAATATTGACCAGTCCCTCAAGTTATTCTATTTTATACTAGTGACCTATATTGCATTATCCCTTTAAAGTTGTAAGGCACTTATTCAGCCTTTCCTATTTAAGCAGTTACAACACCCATTAAGTATGCCATGAATCAATAATCCATTTAATCCATCCACTGGGTTGTTATTCTATGTCAACAGATGTATTTTACTTGTTAAATAGTCATATAACAATATTAGGCATAGTCTCAAGGTATATCTAAATTAAAGGATCAAAATCACATAATCTAGCCAAATCGGTTGATCGGTTTGGCCTGATCGATCGATTAGTTTTACTAACAGTCAATTGGTCAACTAATTGACCAATTTGGGTCAACCCAACCCAGGGTTCCCTCAAATTGGTCAATTGGTCTGGCCAACCAGTTGACTGTTCTAAATACCATTCGATCGGTTCTATTGAATCAGTCTATGGGTTTAAGTAGGGAGCAAACCAAGGTCAACACAAACTAATCAGTTAATTGATTTGGGCCAACCAGTCTATTGTTCTAAATACCAATCGATCAATTACGCTAAACCAATCAATTGGTCTACTCCCACATAACATACAATAAAAAAAAATCATGTGAATTACACCCCAAAATGTTACCAGAACCCAGTCAAAGCACAATAGAACAACATGGTAAAATTTAATAAGTTTATAAACTAAATCATGCTTCACCATTAATCAATTAGACCTTCGCTTCCCTAAATTATATCTTTTTATCAGGATTCATAATTTACTCAACATGCATCAATCTAAAACCAAAGTCTAATGCAAGCATATAAAATCAGCATTTTACAAAATAGATCACCTTAAGTGATTATTTAAGTCACATTTTAGAAACAAAAATGACTTACTTGGTGTTTTAGAAAACTTCTCCACTAAGGAGGAAAACTCAAGCTAGAAAGAAATCTCAACTTCCAACCTTAAAAAAACAAGTTAAACTTAGAAATCATAGAATAATTTTCACAAATTAGAACTTGAAATAGAAAGGAAAATGGACATACCACACTCAAGAGAAAATAAAGGAAGATTCTACTGAAATCAACTCAACTTTCTCCTAAATGTAACTCTTTCTTACTTAATAATAAAATAAGAGGGAACTAGAGAAAGGATCAAAAGAGAAAATTAATTCAAATGTAAGACTCAAAGTGCAGAGAGGAGAAGGCAAGCGTTAGAGGGATAAGGTATTTTTAGTGGCTAAAAGAAAGGTAAATAAAATAGGCAATTAGGGTTATTTATAGCTAACAAATCGATACAATCACAAGTTTGGTCAGGCATAGATCAAAAACCCTAATTCCTACCATTCAAATTTGAGCTAAATGGCTATATTTCATCCAAGATAGGTTGACCTCTCTTTTAGGGATCAAATGGTGACTCTAGAGAGGTGTAGGTTGATTTAGTCCAGAAATGCCAAATAGGGGAAATGGCAAGTCAACATGGAAGGAATCTCCCAACTAAGAAGAATTAGGTATGGAATTGAAGCAACAATTCTAGAATTATGCAGAGGAAGGAGGTAGAAGAAGACAAAGATGAGGTCATCTTCCCCCTCAATTATCCAAATCTAACTTCTCAGATTAATTTGAGATAGTATTTTAGGCTAAATGTATAAGAATCTCTAAGAACATTTTGGAATAGGGTTGGCAATGTTCCATTTTGGTATAAGAAAATTTTGGAAAAAATTGAGTTTTGAAAATGTACTTAGCTTGACAAACTAGCCAAGTAGTTTTTCCTACCAATCAACTATTTTACTAACTAGTCGATCGATCCCCCACACCAGTCGATCGATCCCCCAAACTATCTGATCGGTTTAGTGAAGAAAAACCCTTTAGTTGAAATGACAAACTAGTTGATCGGTCCACTTGAAAACTTATTTAATTTATTTTTCCAACCTTATTCAAATCTAACTTTACCTCAAACCTAATCATAGTTCTAAATCAATATCCAAACAATATGAAATCTTATTAAACACAAAAAATTTCCATTCAATAAATTTCACAACAATATAAGGTATTAAAAGAACCATAGGTTTATTCTTCCTTTTGAGGAAAAAGGTGATGCATTGTTGTCTCCCCTAAGCCTCCCTAGGCTTTCCACCAGTTTGGGTAAGTTCCCTCTTATTCAATTGAGGTTGGGGTGAAACACTGACATCGACGGGTGGTTTACCTGGTATTTATAACTACCAATAGGTAGTTCACTCATCAAGCCTTCCCCCAAATAGTAAATCATCCATCAATATAATCTCCAAGCCGGTAAGTCACCCATCACAATCTTCGCTAGTGTATAGTTCACCCGTCAGCCTCCTCCTTCACCAAGTACTGCACTAATCACTCTTTACCCCAAATGGGTGACATACCCCTTGAAACCCTAAAACCCTATAACCTTTAGTGCTATCCCTAAACCCTAAACCCTATTTCATAAACCCTAAGCCCTAAACCCCAAATCCCAAAACCTAAACCCTACACCTTAAACCCTAATAATTAAACTTTAACCCCTCACCCAAACCCCAAACCCTAAACCATTTATGAGCTAACGCATAATATTTATTAACAGTCATTTTGTTATAATTGACATATGGCTAGTAGAGGAGATAGAGGAACAGATATGAGGTAAGTTACTTTAACCCCTCACCCAAACCCCAAACCCTAAACTATTTATGAGCTAATGCATAATAATTATTAATGGTCTTTTTGTTATAATTGATATATGGCTGGTAGGGGAGATAGAGGAAAAGATATGAGGCAAGTTACTTCTGCCACCACTAAGGTCATGAAAGAGACAATCGCTGATAGTGCCTATGATGGAGTGTGGCAAAGCTCCCTGTATTACTTACACACATCACATGTCATTTGAGGATGAGTATGATTATCCCAACGAGGGAGCTTCCATTGGGACTAACACATATGCCCACGTAACAAGGTTTGTTTCCTCGTTAGCATCAAACGATGATTGATGATTGATTGGACCTACTGGTAGGGCTACTCTTGTTTTGGATCTTCTCACCAATTTTAAAGATCATGTTTCATATGCCATATGGAATGATGCTAAGGTAATTTGTATTATTATACAATTTGGTTCCTATATTTTTACCCTATAATTCATTATTCTAATACTTTTTTTAGGAACCACATATTGTGTTCACAATTAAATCAAGGATGAAAAACTTGAGGAGACTATTAGTTGATGATGCCAGCAAGGGTATTACCTATGACTACATTAAAACCATGGGCTTGAAGTACCTATATTTGACATACTTCCACCATCATGATGCTCCTCAAATCTCCACTTTTAATGAAAGGTGGAGCCCTTAGACCAGCAACGTCCAACTTTCATTTGGTGATATGACTATTACTTTACATAATGTGATTTACATTATGAATCTTAATTGTCATGGGTATGAGTGTATAGGCTAGAATTTCCTACTAATGGCAATGTGATTGAGTTTCTATCTGATATGTGGGATGAATCTTATTCATTGGTCAACTTATCTTTTGTGAAAGGAAGCACAATCGCATTGGACAATATTTTTATAAGCTTATGGTTGACTGTATTGAGGATGATGAGCCTTATGCCGAGTTATATATATGGTACCTACTATCATACACACTTTTTTATAGACAAGTCTAACAACTGTGTTCCATTATTAGTGCTTACATTAGTAGTTGATTTGAGTAAGTTAGGTAATCAAGCCCTTAGAGTCGAAACTTTAGCGTATTTATATAGACAATTTGGGATAGCATCTAGGATTGGGTGCAAGTAGATTGGAGGTTACATGACACTATTAGAGATAATTATTTATTGATAATTATTAACTTAAAAAGTTATTTAATTGTTAGTTTAATTATGTTATATACATTTTATGACTGTGCACATGCCTAGATTTATAAGTATTTATCGTGCTTTCAACGGTATTTTTCTCGTACATATAGTCTATCCTATGATGCCACACCGATGAGGCAAGATATGTCTCATTAGACACTTCCCCTTAATTCCATGGATGATGTAATTCACTACAGGAGGCAATTTGAATTCTCTAAGGGCCCAACTGGTGGGTGACATACTTTCTATGAACAGTTTTCAATTGTAATTATTTGTAGTAATTTATATTAATATTGTTTTACTTGCATTTGTAGGTTGGCTTATTACCATTCGACCAAGATTCGAGAATAAAACATTCCGAATATGTGTACGAAGGCAACTTGCGTTATGTGGATGTTGTGGAGCCTTATGTGCCAGATTGAGTTTTCCAATTGTTTACCTAACCCCATCTCATCCCAACTACTCATATTATTCCATCACATAGATTCTGTCAGAGTGGAATTGTTAAGAAGTATAAGGTAAACTACTCTAATTGTGCATCATTTTAGAATGCTTGGATTTACCACCGACTGAACTTCAACTCCTATTTTCATCACTTAACATATAAGCATGATGCCTTAGCTGAATAAATTCCTTGACATCATCCTCAAACCTATCCATTAGTCTATCTTGTACTAATAAATGAAGGACTAAGTGATGCCCCATAAACTAGGACAAAAGTAGATACAACTTATAAATTAATGGATGGATTTCACTATTAGTTTAAGGAAGAGAATAGGGGTGGAATTAATCAGGATTAAGGTTTTGATAGGCTGAAGGAGGTGTACCTCGTCATGGATGAGCTTAGACTATCCTCAAGTGAATAGGAGGAGGTTGACTAACTCCCTAGCGATGATAGTTAGTAGATTTTTTTTCTTATATTTGTTTTTAAATTTGTATTAAGATTGTTATGACTTTGTTTTTAGAGCAATTTATTTGTATGCTAATTTTAATTTCATGTTATACCATGATTAATCTTTAATAAGTACATAAATTTATACAACAAAATACTTATGAGAATGAAATAAACCAAAGTAAATGAAGTTATGTACCAAAATACTTAAGAAAATGAGACAAACCAAAGTATATAAAGTTATTTACTAAATTCGTAACATTACACAAAAATCATCAACATAAGTCTCCCCCTTAGTTAGAACCCATACCCATTGCATTTCAATACAATTAAATGCGATCACAATATGGCTCATCCCATCCACATACGATTGAAGCAATATGCTACATGATTGTACCACTAATTAGCTATAGGTGGTAATATTATGTTTTCCATCAAGGTTAACTATGAGTATATAGAATATCATAGCATGAGTGTCAGACATATATATTACAATGAAAACTGTATAGAAAATTAGTATGAGTAAAAGACATACTGATACATAGTGTGACACATTATTGACACTTAATATGGTGATGACATGATCAGGTTGTTGGCCCTTAGGTGGAGCTCTATGTGGTAAACATGTGATTGACCCATGGACACTCAAGCAAACGAATATGGCATTGTACGTTGTCCTAAAGATAAATCTAAATTTAGGTTGATTCCACCATTTCTCCATCAAAGATGATCGCTTCCAATGTATTTGTAATAACCCAAAATAGCGGGGAGTGTTATATAAGAATTAATATGGCTACTTATATCAGCATGGTATATCATTTTTTTTATGATTTCATCCTAAGAACTCCACGGTTAAGTGTGTTGGTCATAAATTAATTTTTAGGATGAGTGACTATCTTGAGAACTTTTATAAATTTTCTAAAAATTTCTTAGGAAGTAAGTGAGTGAAGACATCACAAGCTAAGAGGACTCATGTTGATTTGGGGGTCATCCAATCAATCTGAAAGTGCTCTAGGGTATGCCCTTTATAGTCATATCAACTTAAGGTGTTATAGTATCAAGTGTTGCATACTTTAAGTAATAGGATTCACAAAGGCATTATAATATAACTCTTGATGATTCACCAGTTTCTTGTATATTGTGGCTCTAACACTTGACCATTCTGCTTCCCTACCTAAGAGTTACAGTGCAACAACTCAAAACTCATAGTTTCCATCGCTCAAAACATCACACCATGATTCCAACCCACGAAAGCATAACTACCTCAATATCATAAGACCATGAAAAATCATGGATGAGTCAAGGATTCATCCTAGTATTACGCCTCCTACTACTATTGTTTCCTCTATTTGATCAACCAGGGAGAAGCAACCTCTACCAATATATACACAACCATGCCCCAATCCAATCAACCATGGATCATATGTGATTCCAAATAAGCATGCTCTATGTACTCCCACTCCGATGGTTCTCTCTATGTGCTATTAATAGGGCTTTTGCTTTGTTTAATATTTGGTTCTACCATACTTGTCTGTGTGGGTTTAAGAATCTCATCGATAAAATTATAATAGTATTGCAAAAGTGATGGTGAATGGTCAAGCATCATTTGCATCTTAAACATAATTTTAGAAGAAAATGGACATATATTCATATCAATAGTTGAATCATCAAAAGAAAACCTTTCTTCTTATGGTCTGACAAAAGTGAAAGTCCTCTAGAATTTATGTAATATCGATATGGGCATAGGTTGATGATCCCATTTGTAATTAAATATCTTGTGTGCACACAATATGTCATGTGTCAACCTCAAGTAACACTCACATACCAAGGATACGGGATCAACCGTATTGTATCTTTTAGTCTCCTCTTCAATAAAATACAATGCTCTATAACATATAACATACGTGATATCCTTGAACAATATGTCATATGTAGTGTAATGTAAAATAACAACCCATGATTGATCCATATCTTTTTTTCACCTCATTAATTTGGTGTTTTATCAATGATTTGATCTTCAGGCATAATGTGTCAAAAGTCATATGTGATGATGATATATATCTTTTCAGTTTGCCATATTCATTTTCTACCCTACGATTAGAATTTCAAAATATAAGTAATGGTTAATTGTTATCTAGTAATAAGCTAAATTACATTGAATATATATAACAAAAAATTATTCAAGTTGGTTGTATGAGTGCCAAAGTGAAGAATTTTGTTACCCACACTAAAACAAACCTCTCATTATACAGATTCAACCAGGTATCAAGCACATATTATAAAAGATGGGAAAATTTGCCCCATTTTTACCCATAAGTAAAAGCTCATTCTCATATGTCTAAATTCTAATCACTAATCACTTGTATAATCTTCCACCAACCTCCTAGAAAAAGTTCTCCCACTATTATACTTCCTAAATTTTTTATAGTATGAGAGAGAACATTCTTACTAATGTGTTATCTACATAAGAAGGGTATTGCATTATGAAAGACTTTTGGTACTATTTGTGTGAGTCCCAATTTCCTATCAATGATCACTATATTTGGTTCATGAGGCTCCATTAATCTCTTTACCTTATCAAGAACCCATATGTGGTTATCTTCCTTTTCCTTTATCATAAATGCCAAGACAATAGTAAAATTCCTACCATTAGACACACAACCATCGATCTTTAAGAAAGGAATGTTTTACTTATTGGTTTTGTATGTGCAATCCAAACAATGACATATGAAAATGCATGCAACAAATCAATATAATCTAGGTGTGCAAATACAATATCACTTAGTATATCGAAGTCATGCAAGCCCATGAATGGTATGTGTTGGTTTTAATAAAGTGCAATAATGGTTGTATGATTGTACGTCTCATTAAGCTTTGTACCTTGAACTTATGTCTAGTATTGTAGATTGTCATAAGTGTTGCAGTATTATCTCTATCACCCCATTTCAAGTCGATAATCTCCCTTGTTTTGACATTTATTTGGGTTAATTCGTACATAGAGACAAAGGCGGGATATAAAATTCATGGGGCCCCAACATATAACAAGCATATATCTAAATATAAAATAATAACAAAAATCATAATAATAGTATATTTAATATTATCTATAAGCATACATAGATATTCGTTTACAATTGTACTTGTTGAGGTTCATATTTTGAAAGTAGGCTATGATAGTCTCATTACTAATGATATCGAGTATATCTTTTTCTATATATGACATAAGACAATTATACACCCATTTAACACACATATGAGTTCACAACTTGTTTTTGATAAAGCTCATTATTAAAAAGGCTCTTTTAAGAGTTGCAGAAGCTACTTGCAAATTAGTGCTAGCTTCGCAAGCATATAAACCAAAGGATATGTAGTGTACTTTTTTATTTCCACTAGCTTCCTTGAGAGATTACTAGGTCCTTTTAATCCAGAAAATCTATCATAAGATCGAACATCCAAAATATAATTCTCAAGCTAATTGTCTAGTATCACAAGATCAATATTACAAAACTCCTTAGGATAAAACTTTGTTAACCTAATTAATGATTCTTTGTCAAAATATGAAAATAAATTCGATAGATTCAATAATACTAAACAAGACAACAATGTAGTGCCTATCACATCAAAATATGATTCAAGATCCCTTAATTACAAGTCTAATATGTTGTAGAAACAATCAAACTTGTAATGATAGATACTCGTAGGAAATGGAGCTAATAGTTGTGACTTGTTTTCTTTAACATATCACTCATCTATATTTTTCCATCACAATATTCTTAGTGTAAAAAAATAAATAAGCTTCAATAATAAGATATTCCCATCTTTCATCCCTCATGGTTCGAAGGCATTGTTTAGCAAGGTGAACGAGTCTCATGGCATTCACAATGTCTTAATCATGCTTCTACAACATCTGAGACAAATCATTTTTGATACCTAGAACCCTTTTCATATCAAATGTAGCATGAGAATACACTCAAAGGACATTAATAGATTTTTAATGTTCTTACCTCACCTTTCTGTCTACTTTTTGAATCTTTTTTTTTTAAATCAAGTTTTTCAACAACCAGAGAAATAACTTAATCAAACCTGAAAGAAACTTAATATTTGACCCCCAACAAGTATCTCCAGCCCTTGAAAGGGATGATTCTTGATACAATCCACACCCATGTTATATCTTGCCTAGATCAAATATTTCTTCTCAAGAGCACATTTATGTTGAAGCATATCTTGACATTTGTTAGATGATCCAATTAGATTAACAACACTAGTAATAAAAAAAAACAATCAACATCTTTATAAGACCTTGCAACTACAATGAGTGTCAACTAAAGCTGATGAGCAACACAATAAACATAATAAGCCAAATTATTTTCATTGTGAATCAAAGTTTTTAAACCACCAAATCTCCTCTCATATTGCTTTCTCCATCATAACCCTAACCTTGTATTCTTGATAAGCATAATTTATATTTCACTAACATTATCTCAAGTGTTGCCTTGAGTGACATGGCAATTGTATCAGCTACATTTGCAATACCAATAATTTATTCCATCACAAAGCCTTTATGATCCACATAACGTATAACAACAACCATTTGTTCTTTTCCAGCTATATCACTAGATTCATCAATTACTATACCAAAACATCATCCCCTATCTCCTTCATAATCTCATTACTTATTTTAGTTGCACAAGCATATAAAATATCTTTTTGAACATCAGGAGAGGTCATCTGGCTATTTCTTGGAACATTTCCCTCATAAAACGAGCCAGAGATGGATTAACTTTTTGCAAAAAATTTAGGAGCTCATAAAAATTACCATGGTTTTTTAAGCCATCTAATTTATCATTTTCCTAAAATGCTAGCCCTTGTTGAAGAAAATATCTAATAGCAGTGAATAATGCTTTTAAATGGATATGATATTCAGATTTTACTATTTTCGATTGCTTTGAAAAAGCAGCTTTAATACTATACTTTTGATTCATCAAATTATCACATTTTTCATAGCCTTGTTATGAGAAATATCACAATTACCAACATGAACTTCAATCATACCCTTTTTATTCCAACCGTCAAAACCTTGTCCCACAAAATGATCACCACTGGCTTCAAATTCATGTTTGAACAAATAACATGGTAAGCAAAAAGCAACATATTTTGCCATACTATATTCTAACTAGTCATATTAATTAAACCAAGATGCAATAAATCTTTGGTTTTTTTTGTTCCAACAATAAGCTTAATCGAAAAATTATGTGTATGAGGCTGGAAAGAATCAAGACGAATATGAGCTCTCTTTACCTCATCTTGCTGATTTAGATGAAAATATCCCCCCCTAAACCTGAATCAAGCTCTAGAGAATTTAAATCTACCTAATTTCATTGTATGACTTGAACTTGATGACGATATGAATGAACTTGTTTATTAATTCTACTAGGAGTAGGAGTTGGATTATGATGGTTCCCATTAGGTCATTATTTATTTTTAGGCTATTTTTGAAGATATTTCCACATGCTAATTTGACAAAATAAAATCTACAATTATCAATACAACAATATACAATACAGTAAAGTAATACTCAACTAGTTCAAACACAATAATAAGCTGAATCATATAACCAAACTAATTCAATCACAAACAACAAAAAAGTACAATTATTTAAAACTAACATAACCTAATTCAAAAATACACAATAATCAACTAATACATGTAACCCTAATTCAAGATTAATTTATAATTGGCATGAAAACAACAAAAAATATACAATATCACAATGAAGTCAATAATAGAAACACAAACTAATTTAACCAATAAAAATTAGGTTAGATTTATATTAATTAAAAAAAATACTACACTACTTGTGGGATGCGGTTGTCTGTGCCTGTGCTAAGTGGCAACTAGGCGGTCAAAGTGGCGGGCGTTGGTGTTAGCAGATGGGAGTGGACAAACCGACTAAAGAAAAGGAGCAATGACAAGTAGGTGGCTCGACTATCTTATAGCTTTTGAGAGTGGACTCTGGTAGAGAATGGCGGACAAAGCCAACGATGGTGAGTGGTGGACGAAGACAAAGGCAAGGGCAAAGTGGAAGCTGAAGACAAGGACAACCGTTGACGAGGGTTGAAGCTTGAAGATGAAGTTGATGGAGAATGGGAGAAGCTCATAGCTTAGGGCATAGGCAGACAATGGTAACTGGTGAGGACTGAGGAGTTATGGGTTGGGGATAAAAAGAGGGAGGAAAATAGTTGGAAAAAAAAACTAAGGGGGAGAAAGCTAAAAAAAAGTTAAAAATTGTTACGGTTCGGGTTTGAACTTCTAACCTCCTTCTTCACTTAAATTTATATATCATTTTCAAACTAATGCTCCAGAAACATTTATTGATATTTTATTTTTGTATATATAATATGTAATTTTAAAAAAATCCATGGGTCAAGCGACCCCATTGGTGCTTAATTGACTCCATCCCTACTCATATACCAACTTACGTTATTTTGAAGATAATCAAAAAGCAAATGAACCTCCTTACAAACAATTACCTAATCTAGGATTATTCATTCCACATTCTACCATTATTCTCCAACCATTATATTATGTAACCTTCCAATTTTTTTAACCCACGGTCATTAACAATTTTATCTATAACAAATAATCCACTCAATAAGTATTAGTGGATCTTGCTTCTATAATTAATATACAAAATATGAAAGTATAAGGAATACATAAATATAAAAATAAATAACAAAAACTTATAAAAGGAGGATTTTAGGGTAATTCACTCTCTAGAGTTTAAAATCGATGGACAAATGCCTTGAAAAATCTTACCTACTTTTGGGTAGATTGTTGGTCAATATTAGAATCTAACGGGTAAGTTGTCTGCCAATAGGATCTTCTAATCGGCGATTTGCCCATCAAGATTACCTTGTGACACAATACTCATCCATCGTCTTTGAGTTTTGGTGAGTAACTTACTCGTCAGGAATTTTTTTCTATAAATTCACCTTACTCTTATTTTGACTAAAACAATTGTTAAATTTATTTTCTTTTTTTTATATTTATTGTACTTAAGATCAAAATAATTAAATGTTGTGTTATTAATCATGGAGAAGTGGAGAAACTTGTGGAAAAGTGTTGTATGCAAATAAAAGTATCAAATTGGTTATTTTTTTTTAATATATACCACAAAAAAAAAAAAAAAAAAAAAAAACCACCGTCGGTGCGACATCACCAACCCCTATCCCCGTTTCCTTTCTCTCTCTATTTTTTCCCCCTACAAGCAGGCCAAACCCGACCCCTGCTCCTTCCTCCTCTCTGCTTCGTTTTCCAGCCACCGCTGCCGCGCCACGCCATCACGCCACACTCCACCACCGTCGACCAGGCGCTCCAGCTTGTCGCCGCCACCAGTCGACGAACGCCAGCAGCCGGCCTGCGCGAGCAGGGGAGCGAAGTGGGTCGCTAGACTCTGCTCCAGCGCCGACTCCACCACCGGCTACCGCGAGCCCATCTGACCATTGGCGAGTGGTCCTAGACCTCCGACGAAGTTCCAGTTTTTCTGTGATTCGTTTGGTATATTTTTCCCAAACCAGACTTCTAAGTTTCAATTTGATTCTGTGAATCAGATTATGATAAGATGAATCTATTGCTGAATTGAGTATGTGTTTGTTGTATGATTGATTTGGATGGGTTAATTGGATTTTATGTGGTTGAGTTGTGAAAGTTAGATTTTTGATACCCTTTATGTCTGGATTGTTCATATTTATCGGATTAAGGTATTTTGAATAAATTGATTATAAAATATGATTTGAAATGTATTTAATTTCATGCTGGAATAGTCAATTTGGAAATTTTGTGAGAAATCAATCAGAATTAGATTTTTGAGTCAAAACCATTGTGGATTTAAATTAATCGATCTGAGTAATTTTATTAAATTGATCATACAATTTACACTAGAATATGTTCAATTTCATTTCAGACTCTTGAGAACAGAACATATAGTGTGCGTCATCAATCATCATTAATTAAGTTGCTTGTGTTTTGTTTCTTCATCCTTTTACATATACTCTTTGCACTTTTTCGGGATCAAAATTCTTCATGTTGATGCGTTTGATAGTCCTAGTTGGTAAGGTCAGGACCTCATGGACAGTGCTCAGGCCAAGAGGGACAAAAGCAGGCTGGATCATAATGTTGAAGGATTGACATGACACATCCAGAATGTTCTATCTCTATTCCCAGGCATGAGATTGATAATATGACCCTACAAATTGCCCATGCCTATAAGTTGCCTACGTTCAATTTATCTCTTTGATTTCTCAGTTTCTTCGATTGGTCCTTCGGTGCATACTGCAGTAGATTCTTTCAAGTTTGTCTTTTTTCCCCCTTATAACTCTGATTCATACAATTAAATATCGGTCCCGATACGCAATATCGGCCGATATTTATCGGATTTTGAGTCAGCCGATACGCGATGGATTTAGAATTTCACATATTTATTGGCGATATATCAATTATCAACCGATATGTGCCGATATTCTACTGATATTTACCGATATATGCTGATATTTATTGGTATTTGCTAATATTTATTATGAAAAAAAATAAAATCACGGCGCTACAACCGCGGCATATAAAATATCGTTCGTGACGCTCCGATACCGCGACACTGCGACTGCAACCGCAATCGTGACTGCAACTACGATTTTATTGCTTGCTCTGATTTATCATTTTGATTTCTCTATTTCTTTGATTTTTTTAATTTTTTTTTTGGTTCATAAGAGGTCTGTCAAGTACAATATATGCACCATCAAGGTGTAGGCTCTTAGAATTTTATTTTATTTTATTTTATTTATTTATTTTTATTTTTATCTATCAACTTGAAGATCTAAATGAGGAAATATTGTTTGATTTGGGACCTGGGTTCAAATGGTTTTCAGGGGGTGTGATTAGTTAGTTGTTTTAAACCTTCCTGTAAATTTTATTGCTTAATAGTGTGATGAATTGGGATTAGATAATTTTATGGTATCTCTTGTGCTTTTCAAATTATTATGCATATACTTGTTCTCTTCTTTCCTGATTAGAAAGTTTAATAACCTTTTGAGAACCTGAAATTAAAGCATATCCAACATTGGCCATGTTGCATGCATTGCTTAATAGTACTCTTCTGATGGAAAGATGTGAGAGCATCCTGTAAGATTATACCTTGACTGTAAATGTATATAGATCACCATTGACTTGCAACTCCTTTTTCGGACTCCTACCTGAGAGTTGTTTGATTGTGTACTGGGAACATTTTCTTGGCGCATCCATACTGGTGGAATGTATGCATGGAGGCAGTTGTGAATGTGACAAGTTGTGCTTGTTTTCTTCTTTTGGCTTGATTGTCTGCTGCTGCACTCATTTAACTGCTCTGTACTGAGATCACCATGCTCTTGTCCTGACTTTTGAGTGGGAGCTTTTAGTAACAGCCAAGGTAGTAATAAATCAAAGTTGGATTTTTGGATTCATGTTTCTATGCGGGACTTAATAAATTCCAGTGGAGGCACAGTAGGTTAGTGGTTGGTTATGTTGGAATTTAAAGATCCAGTTTTATGGATTGATTCCAGCAGTTCTTTACATGCTTCTGCATTTTTATTGATTGATTTGTTGATATTTGTGGCTGCTATTGCCAAAATAATTAGATTTACCTTAAGTGTTGGACTTGTTGGAGTGAAGTAATTCAATTTACCATAATTGCTAGATTTGTAGTAATGGCTGTACCAACCTTTGGATGATGCTATCAATTTGCTTGAAGATTGCAAAAATGAATGATATACCAGTTCTTTTGTAGAGAAGCCTAGATTTGGTTCAGTTTAGGTCAAGAAAAGTAATGAAGGCTGATAAGTCAGCTAATTTGATGGAGAGGATCTATGTGTGGGCAATTTGTAGGGTCATGTTATCAATCTCATCCCTGGGAATAGAGATACAACATTCTAGATGTGTAATGTCCATCCATCTACATTCTGATCCAGCCTGTTTTTGTCCCTCTTTGCCTGAGTATGGCTCCACGAGGTCCTGGCCTTACCAACTAGGACTGTCAAACACACCAACCGGAAGATTTTTGATCCGGGAAAAGCACAAAGAGAATGACGTAAAAAGAAGAAGAAACAAAACACCTGCAACTTTTAGATGATTGATGATGCGCACTGTGTGTACTGTTCTTGAGGGTCTGTTGTGCTACATCTGTTTGCTGTATGATCCTTATTCATTTTGTTATGTTGGCATGAATCAAGTAAAGGCATCATGATGCTGACTGGCAAAAATTGTTGCATTTACAGGAGGGAATAATAGTTTCAATTTTTCTAATACTCATTTGTTCAATGGAAAATGACAATGAGAGTGATTTCACATTTTGTCTGGTAAGTTAAATAGCTTAGCAATTTTATTTTTACTCAAACACTATATGCGTTACTGAATATGTTGCATTATAAGTTGGCCTCACTTGTCTGTATGTGGGATTTAAGAAATAGCTAACTATGATATGTATCTAGGTTGGTGCACCTACAAGCCAGAATGGTTTGTCGTCACAGGAAGCACTTCCTGACATAGGCAATATCAGAATCAAAGATGAAGGTGATAGCTGTGGCACTATAGGTCAGACATCAAGTAGTGGTTCTCTGTGGAACAACAGGCATCCCGTTAATGCCCCGAAGCAGGAGGAGAGGGTGGGTTCTTTATCTTTCAATGTTATCGATGCCACTTCCCAGAGGCAAGTGAGTTGGTTGCCGAGTCAAGCGGCATCTGAAGGTGCTGGAGGCTCATCTAAGGCTTCATTGGATCAGAAAAGTATGACAAGGAAGCCTAAAGCTCGGGCAAAAGTTCCGTTTGAGAAGGGTTATAGCCCGATGGATTGGTTCAGACTTACTAGTACCCATCCTGACCTTGCTGGTACTGTGAGAGTTCTTGCAGATTTGCTCGTGCTTTCCCCTTTTTCTTTTTGTTACAAGCTCTGCTTCTTTCTCCTAGCTAGCTATGCATTGCTTTTGTATACTTGAATATGAATTTGCTCTAGACCCCATAAGTATGAATCACGGTTCAATTACTTTTATATGCCACCTCGACATCCCCTCCTTCCCCTCTCAAGAAAAAAATAAACAGCCCCAAGAATGGGAAAGCCACATACTCAAATTTCAACCAAAATGAAGATGACTATATTGAGGGACTAATTTGGCTAGATTTGTGACTAGCTTTTTATGTGTACCCTCAAACCCAGTTCACAGTGGAGTAACTGTTCTTATTAGCTAAAATGCTGTATGATGTAGAAACTTTTGTTAGTCGGACAGAATTTTATCAAGGTGTAGCTATATGATGTCTTGAATCAGCAAAACCTTGAAGTGAGGTTTATCAGATATTTCTATGTGAAAATTAAAAATGTTATTTGGTTGTTAATATAATTATTTGGTATGTGAACTGTTTGCCTTAGGACTGAAGGGCCAATCAAACAGGAGGCTCATTTCGATTGGTGAAGTTAAACAGCACCAAACAGAAGACTCCATGTGGACGGTTTTAAAAGGCCGGGTCTATAATATAGCTCCATACATGAAATTTCATCCCGGAGGTATGAAAGTCAATTGGTTGTTGCATTATGTTTGCTTGTTTCAGCATTTGCAATTTGGAGGATACTGTCAGGAAAATTCTATGTAATTTCTCCTATGAATTGCAAAAGCAACTAAAGTTATTTCTTTGCTTTTCATCTTAAAGGGGCTTTTGCTTGTGAGAGGGAGGGGGGTTGAATAGTTGTATCTCTTTGGTTAGTATGTTTATTATCTGCTCTATCATGAGGTTTCTTGTGCTGAAAGTCATTGGTTTTTAGCTTCTTTGACGCATTCTACCCATGTTGCTGGATACTTAACCTGCTATTGTAATTTTTGCTAGGTGTTGATATGCTAATGAAGGCTGTAGGGAAAGATTGTACATCCCTGTTCAGTATCCTTTACATGCTACAAATTTACTCAATCTACACGTAATAAACTGCAATTGTCTCTATCCATTTCAATGCTATTTCAAAACTGTGTTAAAGTTGAAAATGGTGTCTGGTGATATATCTTTCCTCACATGGTATTGTCCTGGTTAAATCTTCTTTGGCCATATGAATTAGCTTTGGGACGCTCAAGAAGCTGGACCATAAAGCTTCTTATGTTATTGTCTTGGTTCCTTGACCATCTTATCTCAGATAAATACCATGCCTGGGTGAATTCGGAGTTCTTATTGGAGAAATGCCTTGTTGGAATCTTAGATGACAACCAGTGATCAATCTAGTGAAGCCGCAGAATAGTTGAACCTGGAATTATTATTTCATTATATATCCTCTACTTGATTACTGGGATTTAGGTAATCTGTATGTTGAATAATAAGTTGATTTGAACGGAGATGGTGCGTCGTAAATCTCATGATAATTGTTATAGGGTGTTTTTTTGGGCATGCAGGAGTTTTTTTTACTCCCATTTAGTAGACCCATGGATTGCAACATTGGGCGTGAAGAGTTGTTTATAATGGAAATTCCCTCCTCCCATAGCCCATTGAGTATTGTATATTTTAATTATTGTACTTTGGCGTCGACTTTAGCTTGATGTTATATTAGGTAACAATGCATTCTTAGAATCAAAGCTGTTAAAATGTAGAATCAAGGCTGCTAAAATAGAGAATCAATGGGAGATCGTCATAATCAATAAATTAAACTCAAAATTTTATAGGAGTTCATAATCAAAATTGTAGAATTTTGTAAAAACCATCAAAATATAACACTACTGATGAGCTGGAATTATTTATATTCGAAACTAAATAATACTGAAAACTCGTCCTTAAATTTGCAAGGAGCAACATAACGTTGATTATATAAAAAACTGAAACGATAGAAGAAAAGTGAAAATTGTAATGTGAAGATGGAAAGTTACAAGAAGATTGTCAAATATTGAAGTTGACAGTATGGTATTATTTGGTTTTAAAAAAGTTTAAGAAAAAAAAATAAAATCAAAATATTTTCCTTCAAATTTTTCTCAAAGAAAATTATATAGTTAATTTTTATCAATTTTATACCATTTTTTTTCTATTTTATTATCTTATATAAATCAAACACAAAAAATTATTTTCCTCATCAATTTCTTTCATTTCTTTAAAATTTTCCATGAATCAAATGGAGTATAGCTGAATTACATAGAAGTATCAAGATAATTGAAGTAGAGTTACAAATAATATAGCGTTAAGATTCAAGATTAAGTAGCTAATAAATAAATCAATTGATTCTATAAGATTCTTTTATATTTTGTTCATATCTGATCCTACAAACAATTCCAAGGACTTGACCAGTGATTCTACTAATTTCATTTGTAGCAATTGAAAGCTTTATTCGTTTTCTAGAAAAAATTAAATGGTTAAGCATGGAAATAATAATGAAGTGTTATTTTATATTTTGGAAATATTTTCTTATCAATTTTTGTTCCGAAAATTTTTTTTATGTCAAAATCGATACTGAAAGTGTCAAATTTTTTATTTATTTATTTTGTTAATGATTTACATCAATTAAGGTAGGTGGTGATTTTATTTTTATTTTTTTCTCTTAATTTTATTAGATTTGGTCTATTTGTTTAAAATATAAATAATGTGTGTGTGTTTCTGCGCACACGTCTCTATTTTCCTAAATTTTTAATAAATGGTATTTTTGCATTTCTTTTCATTCTTGTTTTGATGTCTCCATCTCCGTGCTTATACAACAGTGATCGTCGTTAGAATTCTAGCATACCTTTGCTAGCCTCGTATAAAATTACAATTAATAACCTTAATAGTCTAAAGTCACAAGGAAAAGACTCTGACGAACATTGACAATGAAAATATGGGAATGAGGATGGGTATTGATTGACTTATTCTCATTTTCTTATTTGCTATATATAAAGAAAATAAGTTGGAGAATAAAATAGCCAAATTAATAAATTATCCTTCTTTAAAGTTATAATTTTTAGGAATAGAGAGACAAGTCAGTAAGGCTCTTTTTGTCTTCTAACTATTTATTTCCATTCCCATATATTATTATACCTCCATGGTAAAATATCTTTGGGAATAAGATAAATTTCGGATTTAACTCGTTTAATTAAATAAATAAATAGAAGAGTTTTTACTGAGTCAAGCTAATCTCACGGGATTAAGCTATAAATGAGTTGAGTAGAACTTTTTCAAACTCAAATCGTTTAATAAACGAGTTTAAAAGTAATGTTTGGATTTGACTTATTTAACTAAAAAAGCTAAGTAGTTCACGAGCCAACTTAATTTACTTACGATCCTACCAATTCTAGTAAATTAGATCATATCATAATACAATTGACGATAAAATTGAAAATAGCAGCCACCTTTTTTTTGTTCATAACATTGATAAATTGTAGTTGCAGAAATCTTTGGGAATAAAAGGTTTTAATTCTCATTCCCTATCCTTGTAAATTATGTTGTAAGGATGTACGATCAATGAAAAAATTGTAACTAACAACAACTTTTTTGTTTATAATATTGAAAAGTTATAGTTATGTAGATTTTTTTCTTATATTATTATTTTTAAATAAAATACTTTTTTTGTACCAATAAAAAAACTACATCAAAATTTCTCTCTATAAATATGGATAGTACTCTACCTTTAATATAAAAAATATTTTTCAATAAACATTTGAAAATTTTTCAATGACTTTTATAACAAAAATTCACATTTAATGTTACAAAAATCAACAATTATAAGATACTTTTTCAACAACTTCCATAGTAACTTTTCCTCTTTGTTTTTTTTTTTGATTTTCCAACAATTTGTGATGATTTTTTTCAACAGCCACTATATTAATGTTCTCTAACGTAATAATAATGTTTCAACACATATGTGATATGTTTTTATTAGCTGCGTGATGATTTTTTATATAATGATATTTCTATAGCTATGTTAATAGTGTTAAACTTTTATGAGAATAACGTGAAAACTTGTATAAATAGTGTTAAAATTTATTTGAATAATATTAAAAACTTACATAAAAAATATTAAAGAATGATAACAGGATCGGTGAAAAATAGAATTACATATGTTGTTATTATTATTATTATTATTATTATTATTATTATTATTATTATTATGTTTTGAGATCATAATTGGGGGAAATATTATCCAAAGAATGTTGAAATTTTTTAGAACGATGTTGAAGACTTTTATAAAAATTATTTAAAATTCATAGAACAATGTTGAAAATTTATATAAAGAGTATTAAATTTTTACAAGAATAGTGTTGAAATTTTTGATCAAACAGTGTTGCTTGAAAAAATATTAAAAATTAATTATAATAAGGGGTGGTGTTCATGGACTCATCGTCAATTTCCTTCCTCTATCCCACGAAACGGAGGTTCAAATTTAATTCCCCCTTCCCCCTTGGTCTTGGGTGATTAAAAAATATAATAATATTAAAAACTTATATAAAGAGTGTTAAAATTTTATCTTTTTGAAAATTTTTATAAAGAGTATTATCGAAGAATGTTAGAAATTAATTATAATAGGGGGTGGTGTTCATAAACTCATGGTCAATTTCCTCTATCTTAGATAATGAAGGTTCAAATTTAATTCCCCTTCCCCATAGGTCTTGAGTCATAAAATTTTATAACAACATTAAAAATTTATATAAAGAGTGTTAAAATTTTATTTGAATAGTATTGAAAATTATTTATATATCAATAATGAAAATTTAAAATAATACTCTTAATATTGAAAGTGTATTATAATTCTTTTAAAATTTTTACTTTAAGAGATTAATATTTTACATAATAATTTTTTTAGTAGAAGTGTATCAATATGGATGTATATTTGTAGATAAAAAAAACTAGTATTATTTTGATGTAAAATTTTCTTAAAATTTTTACTTTAAGAAACTAATATTCTATATGATATATATTTTTGGAATCATATAAATATCAATATTATTTGTAAAAAATATTCTAATATTATATTGATATAATTATTTATTTTTTCTAAATAAAAGTAATTTAATTTAATTTGAAAAAATAAAACAAAAAATAAAGCCACATCGATTATACCATATATACAATGTGATTAATTGCTATAGGGTGTTACTCAATCAACCTGATATTCCCCTTCCCTTATAACAAATAATAAGGTATTGTAAATATTCTATTTACATATTGTGGATGTATAATTTATGAATGTATATTATATTAAATCATAGGTTTAATATTCTCATTAATACCATAAATTGCAATAGCTTTTCCATTGTGATTCCACTCCCAACTTTATGTATCATCCACCTCCTTTTATAATATCTAACTATTTCTCTTGATGGATGTAATAAGTGTGGGTATTATATATATGGAATATTGTGAATTATAAATGGAAAAAGGGATCTATACATATGAATGAGAATAAGAATTCACATTCTCTCTTCTTATCTATATTGTTATTGTAACACCCCCAAAATTCACTACTAAAAAATTTCGTTTTATTAAAAGATAATTGCGGAAGCAGATAAATAAAATGTGAACTTTGGGAGTATTACCGCCACACTTAGTACCAGACCAGTTCACTCATACCGTTCCAGTACCAAGTGCTAAGGCTAAGAAAATGAAATATAGCTTGAAAGAAATTCAACACACACAAATCAGAGTAGCGCATCAAATCGTTCACAAGAATAAAATCCACCAACGGTGGTTACTTTAACAGCGTTAATATTTAAAACCAAGGATTTAAATGAGAAAGAGAAAAAGCTAATGATACCGGAAAATTCCTTACTCTCATTCCCGTAACCCACTTGAGTAGCACCTGAAAATACCTGCAAGGGCACTGCCCATTGAATAGGCAGGGGCCCCATAAAGGGAATCCCTTCAGTACTACGGTACTGAGTAACCCTTTAATACCACACTTAAAGACAGGCCCGCATACGGCACACAATACAAGCCACACACATATAAATAATGAGAGATGCATACATAACAATGACAAACATAATACTTTATAAGTCACGATCGATACTTTGGGCCTTAAGCCATTATTCTGTCATTAATCCATCAATATCATATTTTATATCCATGTGAGTACGAGAATCCCACTATTATAGCCGGTGGACCGGAAGTCAACACACAGGGCAGAACGCCTCTGACCACTATTATTGCCGGTGGACCGGAAGATAAACACACAGGGCAGAACGCACCTGACCACTATTATTTGCCGGCGGACCGGTCTGGCCCCGACTCACATGGTGTTCCACTATAAGTGATTAGTATTTTTCCATAATCTTATTCACATACATAACCGATTTTATTGAGCTCGGGACCCCCACTATTATTGCCGGTGGACCGGAATATATATGTAATCATCATCCAGGGCACAACGCTCCTGGCCACTATTATAACCGGTGGACCGGTACTTATAATCACATACCAGGGCAACACGCTCCTAGACCACTATTATATCCGGTGGACCGGTACTCAATATCACATACCAGGGCAACACGCTCCTGGACCACTATTATAACCGGTGGACCGGTACTCAATATCATAATCATCTGGGCCCGGCTCATTAATATTCCACTTTCAATAATAGTATCTTTCCTTTATTTAATCAGCACATCAATCATATTTATTTGCCTCGATTGGGAGATCGATAACCCGGGACACAAAGGTACACCGGTCGTACCGGTGCATATCAGCTACTCAGTACCCTTTAACAATGAACCCAAGGACGCAAAGGTACCCTGGTCGTACTGGTGCATAAAGCTAACTCAGTACCCTACCGACAAGGACACCTAATCCATAAGTATGCATACCCCCTAACTAGGTCCGTAGAGCTAGGAAGAGTAAGATATAGGGCCTGACTGGGGCACAAAGGCACACCAGCAAATACCAGAATAATCGTGGACTAAACCACGTCCTTAGGGTAGCGACCCCTAAGGAGTCACCATTCCCGATCTCGAGGTCTTTCACTTTAAGTAATAGTGTCTTAATTAAGGTGATCACAGAAAGCACGATAATCCGATACTTATTCACTTTCAATCGTTTCGATATCATTAATCGTTTCTTATTCAGAGGATTATCCAGGATGTCACAGGGAAACCCTCAAGGCCATACTAATCATTAGATACTCTTACTTGGCTAATCAGCATTATTTAATCATATAATAAAGGTCCACAATTCCAAAGACATTTTAGGTACAAATTACTCATTTGCCCTTTACTTATATAGTTGTTAAGTATCCATTCCTTGCTTGATAAATTACCATATTACCCTTAAGGTTGCATAATTACCAAATTACCCTTTGTCCAATTTAGATTACTAAATTGTCTCCTACACTTTTTAAATCACCATTCACCCCTCATAATTACTACACTTATCATATTTCCCTTTTGGTTGGTTATATTACCAAATCGCCCTTCTCTTTTACTATAATTACAAAACTGCCCTTGAGTTGGATAAATTACTAAATTACCCTCCTTCATTATCATGATTACTATTTTGCCCCTTTAGTTGGTTAAACAATTATCACTTTACCCTTTTATCGGCTAAATTACCAAATTGCCCCTTTAGTTGAACAAATTACCAAATTGCCCTTCTCCTTTATCGTAATTACCATTTTACCCCTCTCAATTATTTTAATTGCCATTTACCCTTTTTAATTATCACAAATCCCAAATTACTCTTCTTCGTAATTACCAATATTAATTTACCCTTTTTCATAATCAAAATTACTATATTACCCTTCTCCATTATTAAAATTACCATAATGCCCTTTAATTGGTTAATTTACCAAATTACCCTGCTATAATATCATACTTATCCAATTGCCCTTCTACAATCATAATTTAATTGCTAAATTATCTTTTGTCGTTATCATAATTACCAAGTTACCCCTTACCCCCAAGTTTTACCATAATATCCTTTTATTTACAAAATTACCATTTTACCCCTTACATCCAATTTTACCATAATATCCTTTTATTTATGAAAATTACCACCTTACATCTTTTACTTTACAAATTACTATTTTACCCCTTTCACATCCAAGATTACCATCTTTATCTTTCCATACATAATTACCATTTTACCCTTCTTTCCCAAATTACCATATTACCCCTTTACTTATGAATTACCACTTCACCATTCACTTATAAAATTTACCATATTACCCTTTACTTATGAAATTACAATTTTGCCCCTTTACCTCCAAAATTACCATAGTGCCCTCCTTCATCCAAAATTACTATTTTACCCCTACTTCCAAAATTACCATTTTACCCTTCTTTCTCACAACTTACAATTTTATCCTTTACTTGTAAATTATCATTTGGCCATTTAATTATAAATTTACCATATTATTCTTTATCTCAAAAATTACTGAAATACCCTTTTCCACTTATAAAACTTCCACTCAACCCCTTTATTCACCATTTTTATGAATTTTCTAACACTACATAAAATAATGATATTAATACTTCCTTTTTATCATCTAAGTCCACCAACTTGTCATTTTTCAACATAATACTCATTAGAAACTACACACATTGATTTATATACCTCATAAGCATAATTACTAAAATACCCTTAAACAATAACATCATTCATGCATTAACAACATGGTACATCATAAACAAGTGTTTAACATTTCTATCCATATTCCAACTCCTTCTTTAATTAACATACCTACATATGGCACAAAAGTTATCATGCTATTTCTTTTTAACAAACAATATAAGAAACCATAAACATATCATGCTAAGCATACAAAACATGCATAAAATCATACTAAACCCTAAATGTGCTAGCATGCGTTTTTCCATATATTTAAGGGAGGATTAACAGTTACCTTAATCCCGCAAAATATCAAATCTTACCAAGAATAATTAGCAACTCAACACCTAAAAATAATATCCATCATATTTATGTTAGAAATAAGAATCCAAGTATAAACTTTATAAATTTTAATTAATAAAACACTTAACATAAAATACCATTATACATTAAAAATTATCCAAACAATTTTTAAAATGAAGGGGAGCTCACGCTGCATGAACAGAGTGAGTCTCATGCAAAATTATGGGGAGAAAAGGGTTCGAAGGGGGTGAAGGGAGAAAAATAAACCATTTTCGGGTTAGGGTCTTTAGGCTAGAAAAGAAGGTGGTTAGGGGAGGTTCTAAGGCAAGTGAATGGTGCAGAAGTGAAGAGGGGGTGTAGGTGGAGGCAAAGGGTGGTTTCACGGCGGCATAGGGCGGCGGAGACGGCGGCGGCAAGGCGGCGAAGTTGGCTGCCGAGGAGGGTCGAGGGAAAGGGGTTGTGAAGGAAGGAAAAGGAGAGGGAAAAATGGAGGGGTTCAAGGGCTGTTTTCGGCCAACTAATGGATGGCGGTTGTAGAGGGGGTTGCAGGGTGTCGAACGGTGGGTTGGGTGGCGGCAGAGGTGGCCGGACGGCGGCGGTAGAGGCGGTTGTAGGTGGCTTGACGGTAAGGGGAAAAACTGGGGAGGAAAAGAGAAAGGGTCGAGAAGGGAGGGAGTGTAGGGCTCGAGGGGTGGCGTGGTGGTGCAGGGTGGTAGTAGACGGTGGCAGAAGGCGGTGCAGGGCTGGGCTTGGTGGTTCGAGCGGCGGCGGGCGGCGGTGAGAAGAAAAAAAACAGAAAAGGATGGGGAAGAAGGAAGGAGAGAAGGGAGAGCTCGGGGGAGGGATATTAGGCTCGAAAAATGTGGGAATGAAGGGCTTGGGAGCTGAAGAAAAGAAGAGGGAGAAGAGAGGGGGCAGGGCTGGCCGGCGGTGCTGCAGTGGTGGCAGGGCTGTCGGTTGGCAGGGAGAAAGGAGGGGAAGAAGAAGGAAAGGGGAGAGGCATGCAGGGCTGTGGTCCAGGGCCGGTTTGGCTCAAAAAAGAAAGAAAACGACGGGGGAAGAGAGAGAGGGAGAGGGAGGAAGGCACGGGAGCTGCAGGGTGGCAGTCGGTGGCAGCGGGCGTGGCGTCGAATGTGCAGGTGGTCGGGCGTGGGAGCGGTGAGAAAGGAAGAAGACGAAGGGAGAAGCCGGCCGGTCGAAGGGAAAGGAAATAAGGCTGAACCCGCCGGTCAGGAGAAAAAAAAAAGAAAGGAGGCAGAAGCTGCTGGGCGGGTGTGCGAGGGAGAGAAGGGGTGAGGCGGGCCGAAGGCCTAATGCGCGGGGAGAGGGCTGGCCTGGCGAGGCAGCCCGAGGGAGGAAGAGAGAAAAAAAAAGAAAAAGAAAAGAAGAAAGGGAAAAAGGGTAAAAAGGGAAATGGTAAAATAGGGAAAATAATTTAAATTAATTTATAAAATCATAAAACATAATATTCTTGGTAAATTATTTAATTTAATAATTTAATTTATTATAATCTAATATTTTAGTTTAAAAAGGATAAAGTTGGTAAAATATTAGTTTTGGAAAATTATTTAAATAAAATAATATGATAAATAGCAAAATATTTATTTTTAATTTATTAAATAATCTTATCCAAATTTATATACTCTAAAATCCATAAAATAATTAAAATAAATAGTTTTACAAGCAAATTTTATTTCAAATAAAGTTATTTATTAAAATATAGGTTTTCAAAAGTTTTGGGGTATTACAGTTATATTATCTTTCTTTGAATTTATTAATATTAAAACACGTTATCATCACAATTATGCTCAATATGAAATATATATATATATATATGTTTATGTTTTGATTCTATCTACTCGGAATGTTGGTAAATAACCATAGATTTGATATCAAATTTGATCAGTGCTTGATAAAAGGGAATGTTTTATATTTATTAGTCATCATATTATATGAATATGATTATTATGTAGCATATAAGATTAATCTATCTTTTTTATTTCTTTTGTGAGATCTCAATTTTTGCAGGCATATGAAAGTTCATATATGTGACATATCTTAAAATCAAGTAAATTTTAAGAATATCGATCTTCCTCTTAATTTGAATTGATTAATAGTTTTAAAGGGGAATACAGTATGATCCTAAAATTAGCTAAGGATAAAGAAATTTATTTTTATCTTCCCTTTACTTTATTCTTATGCTAATTGATATTTTTATTAGTTTTAATTGTATATATATGTAACTTAATTTGATTATATATATGATGATCTCCCTTTTAATTATAAGATGGAGGGTAAAAATAGAAGATGGTAGAAGGCTAAAAGTCTTTCGTTTAATAAACTCAAATTGGATCTAATATGACTAATTTAATAATCCAAAGTGATGGATTAGCTGCCACATCTTCCATCACCATATGTTTCCATCACTTGAAGATGATGGAAATTCATCTAAACTAACATGATTAAAAAAATTACTTAAATTTAAATGTGATGGATTGGAGGTCCCATCGCTCATCACCTTATTTATAAAAGTGATGGATTAGCGGTCACATCACCCATTACTACATTCATATCTCAACACTTGATGTTGATTGGAGAATATAATACAAATCTATATTACCTTAAGTCAACAGAGGGCCACCAAAATGGATAATTTTTCCTTCATACCCAAAGTATGGATGAGTGATTGCACAAATGTTGGTAGAAGCAAGAAGCACCCAACCAATTATATTATTTCCAAATATGTACATGAGGTACAAAAGGAAATAATATAATTCAGGTGAAAGCCAAAAGTTTCACCTAATGATTAAATAGTCTTGAAGACCTTATGCACAATTCGATCTTGAAGATCGAATGACTAAAATGTGATTAATACCTTATGTGTAATTTGATCAAGGAGATCAAATAGTTGAGAGTCTTTTATGACTAATGTAATACTAGTAAAGAAGATCGGATGGTATTATCTCAAGTGCTTTTCGATCCAATATATCAAACTATTTGGTGTTCTATACACCCTCACACTAATTTTATTTTTGCATTTTTTAGTTATGCAATTTTAATTATTACAATTTAGTTTATGTAATTTTAGGTTTCATAATATTTAAAGCATTTATTCTAATCACGAAGTAGTGTTGATGGATTTATGCATAATTTTTCAGCCACTTATTCATGAGACTATACACCTACTTTGTAATTAATAGTGGTCAAAACCTACCATAGTCAAGTCTCCTCGACCACCACAATGGTTGGAGTATTTAGAATAGTCTCCCCTTTATATTATAATTTTAGTGGGTAGATATATTTTGATAGTTGAAGCCTAAAGCTTCCTATCTAATAAGTAGTTTAATGGTTGAAGCTTGAAGCTTCTCATTCAGTTATTAGTATAATGGGTGAAGCATGAAGTTTTTCATTTAATATAAGTAATTTAATGGTAGAGGCTAAATGCTTCCCCTATCATAAACTTGAATACGATCTAGAAGATCAATTTATCTAATTGAATAACCATTGTACATTCTATTTTAAGGATGAAGTATATTATGAGCTTATAATTGATAATAATGTACATGCATATGTGGCATGATAAATTAATTAAAGTGTTGCCTGATTTAACAATTGGATAAAAAAATTGTGCATAATATTATACCTAATTTCCTAAAGAAATTACTATGGTATATGAGTATTTGATGGTATTATTACAATCAATATCGGCTAGAAGTAAACCTAAGATAAATGCATAATATGTACATTTGGTAGATATGGAAAACCAAAAGGTATCACTAGCTAGAAGTTAGTAGACCATAAAATATTATCTTTTTGGCATGAGAAATGAGATCACATTAGTGCACTAATGATAGGAAAGATCATTAAAGCTTGCAATAGCACACACATAGAATTCTAAAGATTCATTTTTTAATTAGTGATCTCATATAGACAATATATTTTTGTAGCAAATTTATAGTCGTGATAATGTAAGAAAATACAAAATCTCCTATGTACTTGATAGAATTCAAGTTGACACATGTGGACCATTTTAAATTTACCATGGTATATAATGATACATCAATATAAAGTCAAATGTTATATTTTGCAACAAATATTATTGCATTAGCACAAAAGTGAATAGCCATCCAATTGGGGTAAAAATGCAATCAATGCTTTAAGATGGAAGCAAAATGACCTGGTAGAGTCATTGAATATACATTTTATTCTTAGGCCCTTGTTAGTGAGGTCTATAAGTGATATGTCAATGTACATGCATTGATTTTTGGTATGTACTAATCGCATATCACGTTAACCCTTAAGCTAAGTTAATTGAGATTATCAAATGAGTCTTATGTGTACCTATAATCCCCCACGAATATGAAATTAAGCCACAAATAAGGCTAAAAATGTTTGTTTCCTCAACCTTAGGGGAAGAGAAGAGGAGATTAAGATTATAAATCAAGCAAGCACTAAGAAGATGCCTTCCATGAGATATGGACACAAAGAAAAATCAAAGTGCACTTGATTATACGTATGCTTGCTAGATATAGCCTAGCTACAATTTGTATTTGTTATGGCCAAAAAATTATGAAACCAATATATATTTTGATTAAAGTTCCAACTCACATAGAAGTCCTTGTAGTGACTTCAAATAATTTAATGGCAAGTATGGTACAAATATACTAGAGGTATATAATAAAGGTTTAAAGAGCTAAACCCTCAAAAGAGAAGTTATAATCCTTTAACAAGATAGAAACCTTACCATACTGAGTTGACATGTCCATATGGATAAAATATGAGAATAGATTCTACTGTTAAATGAACTATCTATTAATTATCCTTACATTGGTGTAAGGTGGTATGAGGTAGACATTAGTGATATCTTTACCTAAACAGTTACAAATGATAATGGACAAAAGTGATAATTATTCTCGATTAATTATGGAAAGTTATTAGATAAATTATTATCAAATTGGAATAGTCAAATGTATTCGGTTAATTAGCGTGATGACAAGAAGTCCAACATTTGAAGGTGTCAGACCAATTGACTATCAATGAGCACTTTTAAATAAATAATTTAAAAGTCAATTTGGTGACACATGCCTTTATATAAAAGCCAGAATTTTATCCCTAATAGGGTTCTTACTAGTGAAGTTTTCAAATATAAACACTATTAAAGTGTGCTTGTACATATAAATAGAATTATATGTAATATGATATATGAAGAAGACATACTAAGTTGAGGAGAGAAAATTGTATTATTTTCCTTAACCATAGTTTTATTCCGCTGGGTTTTCCTGTCAAGGTTTTAATGATGAAGTATTTTAGAGATATACTCTTAAAAGAGAGTATTGTAAAAATAAAAAGATGTACATTTAAGGGGGAGTGTTGTCAATATTATATTTATATATTATAAATTTTTAATTTATGAATGTATATTGTATTAAATCATATGTGTAATACTCTTATTAGTAGTTAGTACCATAAGTTGTAATAGTTTTTCTACTGTAATTCCACCTCTAACTCTAGGTATTTTTCACATTCTTTTATATTCTTTAATTCTTTTTCATGATAGATATAATAAGTATAAATATTATATATATGAGATATTATAAATTATAAATAAAAAAAGAAATTCATACATATAAATATGAATAAAAAGTCATATTCACTCTTCCTATCTATATTATTATATTATTTTATGAGTTTATTAATATTACAATATAAGATATATTAAACTTTTCCCCCAATTTTCATTGCCAATCTCCTACCCTCAGAACAGATGCACCTGAATAAATCAGCTATGAGTAGGCCATTTCGGCATTTCCCCCTTACTGCTTTGTGAAGTTAATTGAACTGTGCAAAAAACGAGCATCTTCAGCCTCTCATCAACGATAAGAATCTCCATATCCCGCTAGTCCATTCCCTCCTCCCACTGTACTCCCATCGTTACCGTCCACATATAATAAATAAACCGCTCGCTATCCCCCACTCGCTTTCCTCTCGGTCTCGGGCTCGTAGTCATCAACAGCACTCACAGACACACACTCTGTCCCTGCGTGGCAGTCCGACAATGGCTTCAACAGCAGCAGCATCCTCATCTTTCTCTCTCATCCCTTCCACCTCCTCATCTTCTTCTTGCTCCGCTCGTTCCCCCTCTTTTATCCGATTTGCCTCCGCCCTCCGCCCTCCATTCCGTCGCCTTGGTTTCGCGGGTTCTGCCGCCGATCCTATTTTCTCCCTCCATGTTTTCTCCAAAATCCAATCCCTCAAAGCATCCGCCAAACCAATTAGAGGTGTTGCCTCGATGGCAAAGAAGAGTGTCGGAGACCTTACTGCTGCTGACTTGAAGGGGAAGAAGGTTTTCGTGAGAGCTGATTTAAATGTACCTTTGGATGATAATCAGAATATCACAGATGATACTCGTGTTCGTGCTGCTGTCCCTACGATAAAGCATTTGATTCAGAATGGAGCTAAGGTCATTCTTTCCAGTCATTTGGTAAGTGGTTGTTAAGCGAGTTTAAGTTTTAGCATATTTATTGTGGATCCTTTGTTCATTTCTAGTCTTCTAGGGGACTGTCTACTACATTGATTACTAGACTTCTTATTTTGATCAGTTAAGTATGCAGAATCTTCAGGCATGGAAACTGCTGTGTTTCTTCTTAATGATTAATCTAATCTTTGATTAAGGTTGTTAGAATTGTGATGTTATTTGAATTGTAAAATTGGATCCGAAACTTGTAACATCCTATAAATATTATAAAAATATGTCCTCGATATGCTATAAAATTCCATAATTTAAGATAAAAAAATACTAAAATATGTCACAACAAGCAATACGAATAATCGATTATAGGCATATAAAAAAATTTATTATATATGTATATATACAAAGCGAACAATACCAGAAAAGAATAAAATGATAATTATAAACTAAAAGAAATTAGTAAGCAAATAATATCATTTTAATTTATTTGTCTTATTCTGCATATATAATTTGGACTTTTGGTAATTATTTTTCTTTACAATAATTAAATTCACTAATATCTTGTTTGTGCTTCCTTTTCATTAGTTGATGTTCAATATATAGTATATTTAAAATAATAGGAAAAAAAAATATTAGGACAAGTGAAAAAATATATGTTAAAGTAAATAGATAAAAAAAATTATAGTTGATATATAGAATTTTACAGTTAGGACCATAAAATTCTACTAATGAGATGCTACTATAATTCTATTATTTTAAGATTCTATTTAGAATCGTTGATCGTTTGGGAAATTTTAAATTATAAGATTGTAAAATTCGGATCAGGAGTTTAACAACTATGTTGTTGATGCATCTTTTTCGTTTAATTAGCAGATTTATTCTCGTGGTAGCATTTTTGGATTGAATCTAACCGATTGTGACTTTTGAACTTGTGCTCCAGTCAATTAGTTCATTATATATGTCCGACTTGTGTAATCTTTATCGGAGTATATAGTTAAATTAGGTTTCCAGTTCTTCCTGCCCATTTTTAGGACAAGTTTTCTACAGTTTAATGGTTTTTCACTTTAGATGATACGTGCACCAGCTATGCTCTGTCATTTTCGTCCAGTTGTGCTCTACTGGGCTTGATTCATCAATAATTAAGATGACATAGGTTAATTTGGTTCCTTTCTGTGCTACAGGTGCCCCTTTCTTTTTCTAAATTTGGTTTTGTAATGTGTAGGAAGTTACCTGAATCCTTACAATTGTATGCTTTCTTTTACATTGTAATGAGCCTGCATGACATATAGTTGGTATTTATGAGGTTAATTGGGTTTCTCAACTAGCTGATAGGAAAACCATGAAATTGTAGTTGGTGTGCTAGGTTGAAGTGGAGGTCCACATTTATGGCTGCTCACCAGATTTATGACTTGTTTCTTTTCATTTCAAGTTCTCGGCTAAATACAAGTCGGATAAGCTCATCATCAGTGTTAGAATATGAATTGGCATTGTAAATTGCCATCAGCTTCAGAACTGGGAGAAATTTCTCTTCTCTTTTTAAAGGTTCCTAATCAGAAGCTTCTATTCTATTTCTTAGTAGGCTTTGATTTTTTCTTGCAATAAGAGTGCATCTTCTGCTACTGGTTATAACTTATTTTTTCTCCAGTTTCTATCATTTCTTTGAGGCTGGGCACATCAAGTAATGCGTTATGTTTGTGATGACACTTTCATGTTTGAATACTGCTGTTGATATTTATTCTTGTCTTTCATTCAGGGGCGTCCCAAAGGTGTAACTCCAAAATTCAGCTTGGCACCACTTGTTCCCAGGCTCTCTGAACTCCTCGGTATCCAGGTATTGTCTTTCATGGAGATTTTGAATTGCACTGTTTTTTTTTGCGTACCTCAAAGAAGATGCTTATAAGATCGTAACTGCAATTGCCTTTGCTGCTGTAAAACTATTAATTTTTTGTTTCTCTGTGAACTTGGAATTTTGAATAGGTTGTAAAGGCTGATGACTGTATTGGCCCAGAGGTGGAGAAGCTGGTAGCTGGACTTCCTGAAGGTGGAGTCTTGCTTCTTGAGAATGTCAGGTTCTACAAGGAGGAGGAAAAGAATGAACCAGAGTTCGCAAAGAAGCTGGCTTCCTTGGCAGATTTATTCGTCAATGATGCTTTTGGTACTGCTCACAGAGCTCATGCATCAACAGAAGGGGTGACCAAATTTTTGAAACCATCTGTTGCTGGATTCCTTCTGCAGAAGGTGAGTGCTCATCTTCTTTTCCTACCTCTTGATTATCCTTTTGACTTCCTTCTGATAGAAAACTCATAGCGTGTGGTATTCTACCAACTCAGGGAGCATGCAAAAACAGTTGTTTTTTGCACAGTTTTTTATCGTCAATTGTTCCTGTATCATTTGCCTATCTTGAGCTTTTTAATGAATGTTGAGGCTTATGAGAAGCTGCAATTATAATAACACGTGCATTCTGTCACATTGTCGGATATATGGGTTTAGGATTGCCATCTGTTGGTTGAAGTCCACCTTCACAGCCTTCTGATTTTATTGGAGACGGAGAGGCTTGCACAAGTTTTAGAAAAGTGAAGTTGTGAATTTCCCTCGTGCACACGCATGTATATTTATGTAGATATGTTTGTACTCATTTGTTTTGAATTGTTGTTCTACAGGAACTGGACTACCTTGTTGGAGCAGTTTCCACCCCAAAGAGACCATTTGCTGCCATTGTGGGTGGCTCAAAGGTCTCATCGAAAATAGGGGTCATTGAATCTCTTTTGGAGAAGTGTGATATCCTACTCCTTGGTGGAGGTATGATCTTCACATTCTATAGGGCACAAGGTCTTTCAGTGGGATCATCCTTGGTAGAGGAAGACAAGCTTGAACTGGCAACATCACTCCTAGAGAAGGCCAAGGCTAAGGGAGTGTCATTGTTGTTACCAACAGATGTTGTCATTGCTGACAAGTTTGCCCCTGACGCAAACAGCAAGGTTTGTTATTTTTGTTTCTGTTGAATGCCGTCATCTCATTCCAGTTAAAAGCAGTGGACAAGAGGGAGAAATCTTTATTTCAATGCTTCCTGATCCTTGTGGCTGATAAAAGGCATTGATAGATTATGGTGTGGTATTTGATCCATTGACCTTTCTATGTCTGTATTATTTTGTTAAGTGCAGATTGTTCCAGCTTCTGCAATCCCAGATGGCTGGATGGGATTGGATATTGGTCCTGACGCAATTAAGACATTTAGTGATGCTTTGGACACTACCCAGACCGTCATTTGGAATGGTCCTATGGGAGTCTTTGAGTTTGACAAGTTTGCTGTTGGTACAGAGGTAAGGGCAAGCTGATCTGTTTTCCTTATGCATGGCCATGCATTTTACCTTTTCTTACTGTATCTATAACTGGTTCCACTTCCACGTTCCACCTAAGATAACATTTGTTTTTGTGGATGACCACTAGCGAATAGTACGTTTTGAATCTAGCTCGCCCATGAGGTTGCAAACTTCTGGTTATGATTGAGCTGGCTATGCTACTGGGTTGCTTGTTTGATCATTCACCTACACCGTTCACCTTTCCCCAACATGAGTGCCAAGCAAGTCTATGAGATTGTATTCAGTTGCTTCTTTGCTTGTTTTTTCAGGCCATTGCTAAGAAGCTAGAAGAGATAAGCAAGAAGGGTGTGACAACAATCATTGGTGGTGGAGACTCAGTTGCGGCTGTAGAGAAAGTAGGAGTTGCCGAGGCAATGAGCCACATTTCCACTGGTGGTGGTGCTAGTTTGGAGCTATTGGAAGGCAAACAGCTACCCGGAGTGCTAGCTCTTGACGAAGCTACGCCAGTTGCAGTATAAGACAATTTGAGCTGATTTTTTCTCCCTCCAGTTGTGTTGCTTACTTGCTTCTGGGGTTTGTAAACGAGAAAAGAGGCCCTTTTTTACACGAGTGGAGTCTCCCTTGTAGATCATTTTTCTTGTCAAAATTGTTGGACAAGGAAAGTGTCGAAGAGGGCTAGGAAGAGAATGTCCTTGCAGTCTATTTATTTGTTTCATTTTTTTTTTCTTGTTTGTATTTATATTTAATGGACGTTGAATGGATAAGCTGTGGAGTCGCTTGGTAAAAAGTTTTCATCATATATATGCCCCTTGGTAAAAAAACTCTGTACTATCTGATACCAGAGAATGTCCTTGCTCTAGTGTCGGGTTATCCTGGCCATACATATATATATATATATATGGTTCATATTGAATTCCAAACTGTTGTGGAAAGCTTCAATTGCACAATTCTAGCTGCTGGTTTAGTATTAGGATAATAGGAGTAGAATTTTTTTTTTATATTATATATATCTTGTATAATTTATTTAAAATTAAATACTCTTATAATAATGAATATTCATTTTAGATTTTAATTTGATATAAAATAGGTATTTTATTAAAAATATATTTATTATTATTAATGACTTAATATAAAAGATATAAAATGGAAGGAAATTTTTTTCACTTCTATTATTCCCGTACCAAACAAGTTTTAAGTATTAATTTGTTGATCATTATTATCATATCCATTACTATTATTCGTGTGGGGATGCATACCTTTCTTACATTAGTTTATGCTCTCTTGTATGTTTTTAGATAAGTTCATATCATATTAGATAATATAAATCTAATATTAACAATAATAATAATGATGATGATGATGATAAAATAGTAATAGTAGTAATGTAAAATATAAATTCTCACATTAACGATGGTTAAGAATAAAATTATTTGGTGGCTGACGAATGAATAGCAAGAATTATAATAGAATAATTTAGATCATTGAAATTAAAAGATCAATTTCTACCAATTACCATTATATATTTTTTATTCAAAAGGTTAGTTATGTTATTTATAAATTTCTAAACCTAATATAAGTTATATATAACATTTATATTTTTCTAATTATCTTATTATCCTTCCATTCAACCCACTATTCTTAAGTCAAGAGATCACAAGCATTTGGCAGGTTTTAAGGGTTATTGTAATTGTAATAATATGTAATAATTTATTTGACAAAACTAAGTTAGAAGCTTATAAACTATAAGTTATTTGAAATAGTTTTTAAAAAACTAACTTATAAGCTACTAAAAAAAACTTTTTACCAAACAAAGATTTTTCTTTATTTAAAATTAAATTAGTTTCGATAAATCAAAAGCTAATTTATAAACTACTTTAGATTATACCAGACACATTATAAACATATTAAAAGCTACAAATTTTGATTGAAAATTTCATCTTAACTTTTATAATTCAATTACCGCACCACCATTAATAGTTCTATTAGATTACCCTCTATAACACACAGGCCTTAGATTCAATATTCTCTATCATTGCCGCAAAAGAGAAAGGTGTGCCATGAAATATGGCGGATCCATCAACTACGACTGATTCTAAAATTCATAATATGATGTTTAGTGGTGGATCATGCAATATCGGAATTCGCCCAAACCCCATCCTATGTACTTCATTAATTAGAAATTGTACTTAATCTCGCACTGTCTGAAGGAAACTTTTAATATTTAATCCCATCGACAAGGGCTTGCATTCAATGTTATTGTAATTTTTTGTTTCAATTTGATGCATAGAGCTAATGAGGTATGGAGATTACCAAGATGGCGTTGGTGAATCGATGAAGGAAAGAGAAGAAGTAGAATTGGATTGATTTTTTTTTTGTTGGGTCAATGGAGGTTTTATCCACTGCCTGTAATATCATTCAATATAATTAATGAATGAGGAGAAGCAGGTTAAGAAAGCACATGAAAAATCTAAATAAGTTGCATAAATCATAGATAATTTTGATCTTGACATTACCTGATAGTGATGACACCTAATTTTGCGACGATGGAGTTAATCGAATATGTTGGTAGCAATAGGGAGGGTGACATGATAATTGGATAAAATTTTCTAATTGCTTAAAATAATTATAGACAACAAATTTATTTTTTTTAAATGAAAAAAATATTTAATGACTAATATCAAATATTAAAAATTAAAGGCACAAATTGTGTGGTTATAGTAATATATTAAACTGTTTAATTTAGATCTATTATTTTCGTATCTTTAAATATTAGATGAAGACGATATATATTTAATATAAGTTACATTTAATAGTTATTTCTGGCAAAAAAAAAATTATTTGAAAGATATTAGAAGAAAAACATTTATAATTTGAAAAAGTATGAAATGTTATTCATATCCTTTAATAAATTTAAAATATTCATTAAAATAATTATTTTTTTTCCTTTAAAAAACTAGATTACTTGTGAATTTTTACTCCCTTAGTCCCTCCTTAGGTGAGAGACTGTCACCTTTAAACTTTCATACTTTTTATGAAATAGGTTTATTCAAATTTAATCTTTTATTTTGTCATTTACTTTTTTATTTTTCCAACTAGAGGAAGCAATTAAAAACTTCTTGTATCTTAGGAAAATAAAAGAATATGGGTAAAAATGGACATGAATGTTAAACTTTTTCAAATGATACAAAAATTTATACCTAAAGTGATAATCTTTTGAATGCCAAAGAAGCATTGATTTTTGGCTGGTGTGATTCATTATTTTAAAATAATCAACATCATATAAATGTAATGTTACACAAAATGATATAATATTGTAAGGTTATGACTCGTACTTAATGTGTTTGCGTAGCATGAATGATTTAGACGTTGTTTGTGGAGTGTATTAGTTGGTAGTGATGTGGTACGTGACCATGTAGATGTGTGGAAATTGGAATAGTTATGGGTTTGGAAGAGTCAGCACAGCCACAACAAGGGACCCGCGCGTGGTGTCCCTAATAAATAGGTGACACCACAGGGGGTCATGGATGGTAGCTGGAACAAGGAACAACGCAACAAGGCAGTCACAACACGGTTATGTTGAGCTGAGCTATCATCAGAGGAGTCTCGTGTGGTGAGGATCGGAATAAGTAACAACCAGCAAGCACGAGCGCCATTGAAACATGCCATGCTCAACGTGCCGCAGGGAAAAAAGAGTAATCGTGGTTTGTTCCTGTAATCTTTTGTTCTCTATGTATAAAAGATTATATATTTTCACAATTGAATTCATCATTATTTTCTCTATTAATAAATCTTACAGTTCTCATATTTGATGGATTGAGGTTTTTTGTGTTTGTATTGGTCGATCCCCCAAATAAAAACTAATAAAATACACAACAAGACATTTATGATAATTTAAACTTATCCAACTAAGCATTAATAAATTCTACATAGTTGTAGTTAGCCCAAAAATTATAGGTATGAAATAGTTTGATTTCTACCTTAATATAAGCAAGACCCATAATAAATCAGACTCAAGCAAAAGCTTGTATTTTATTATTATTATTATTATTATTATTACTACTACTACTACGAAATAGGAAAACATATGAAACGATATAAAATTTAGGGAATAAATCATCTTCAAACGGATTATTTATATTTTTATAAGGTTATGGATCATATTTTAAAAATTTATCTATACAATAATTTATTTTTTCTTTGTGCAGACTTTTATCTTTCCTCTTTTTGGTTTAAAAAAATTAAACAAATGATGTTAATTTTATTAGTCACGAATCCTCATGACAACTTTAATAAATAGTCATCGAACACTCTCTCCCCCCCCCCCCACCCTTTTAGAAATCCCTTTCTTCGGCCAGCCCAGAAGACGAATACAGAGCCTTCTCGGCTTACAACTAGGCTACATAAGCCTCCTTCTTACGTAACCTTTGCTTTGACAAGTCATCGGCAATGGTATTAAACTCCCTACTTCTACTACGTAACAATCTCAATATTTTATCAGATACCCGTGACCTCCCTATTAAAATTCAGAAAAAGAGACACCTCTCACCCACGGATCTACCGTCTTCCATATTACGCCACTCAACGACATTTTTAGATACAATTTACATAAGACGCGCATTCCTTTTATAATAATCTAAGCGCGTATAAAATAGCAAAAAACTTCAACTGCATTAATTCTCACGTAGCCTGATCGGTACAAAGAAGATGCATTAGAAGTGACCATGGCGGACGAAACCAGATTGACTGATATGAGACGTGACTTGGATCAATTGAAGGATTCTATGCAGCAGTAGAAAATCTGGCTGAAGGAGGAGCATAAGTAGATCATCTCAGACTCGCAATAGGAGAAATTAGCAACCATGACGACCCTACTCTCTCAAACTCGTTCACCGGGTCGTGGTTGGCTAACGAACTTTGATCCATCGTCATCAAACTCCCTGAAACCCAATCAGCCTCGATCACTACCCCTGCACCACCTCCACCATCTTACCCAAACTCAACTTCGCCAATCCCAGCCCCATAAGCCCCTGATCTTCAACTAAACAACACACTTCCATCGCCCCACCAACCGCTCTACCTAATGTCCGAAACCCCTTTGGCATCTACATGATTCTGACTCGCAAGTCGCAAGGCTGAGGTTGAATTTCCCAAGTTCGACGGTGAGGATATTCAATAATAGATCTACAAAGCTAATTAATTCTTGGGAAATGGATGGAGCATCTGAGGATGGGAAGGTCTGGCTATCTTCTACCCACCTCGAGGGTCTCACATTGCAGTACGGGCACCGAACGTTTACTGAAGATCCGCCCTCATCCGTCCTACATTACTCAGTGTGACTACGCTAAGGCCATCGTTTTGCGTTTTGGTTCCACTTCCTATGATGACCCCATGGTTGATATTACTAATTTGAAGCAAACTGGTAGTTCTGCTGGAATATTAGACCAAATTTAACTTTACTGAATCATGTGAACCTCTCTGAAGAGTGAAGAATATGCTATTAGATATTATTTAGGAGGATTGCTTATTTCAATCTAAACGTAAGTGTGCATGTTTAAGTTGAGAACATTGAAAGATGCCTGCAGCTTGGCTAGACTGCAACAATCAGCCCTTCAAACTCTAGCCAAAGATCATCTATCCACAACTGAACCTCCATTATTATCTAATCCAAAATCTGATTATAAAAGCCCCAACTCCAACCCAAAGCCATCTATCCTCAGCAACCCAAACAACAAAAATATACGGACAGAAGGACTTTCAGAGTTCTATCTCATGAAGAAATGAAAGCAAAAAAATTAATCCTACAGTGAGGGTTTTTGGAACCTTGAGATATTCCATCTAGCTCATAGATGCGCTTGTAGACAGATCTTCTTGATGGATGTATCAGAACAAGATGAGGAGGTTTGTGACACCTCTTCGGAATAGTCAGAACCTGAGGATATCTCACAAATCTTTGTTTAGGGGTCCCCACTTATCACTCTGTGATAGTAGTTTTCCTGTAAAATCATTAGAAAGGATTTCTAGATTTCAATTCTAATCCTTGTACGTAATACCAAGTAGCTGACAACTAAGAAGCACTAACCAGAATATTCCTATACATAAATTGCGTGCTTCAGCCTCACCTTTATTTCTCCAATTACCATGATCTGTTACACCTCCCCTCTAATAGTCAACATGAATAGGTCTCAATTGAGAGGGTCTTTGGAAGAATTAGCTTCATCGAGTCACAACCAATTACTTTTTCAAGCCTTCTAGCAGCCAAACGAGCCCTTCTAGTTACTATATGGTTCATATATTAGTATGTAGAAATGAGGGAAAAATCTTACTAAAATGAAAAATAAATTAGTTAAGAGATAATGAAAGACCATGGTTGTGTTTGGTAAAAGGAGGATTGGAGAGATTTTTGCAGATGTGATAGCCTTTAGTGGATTTGCCTAGCAAATTATTAGATACATTTTGGTGACCCTCAAATTATTAGATACACCCAAAGTATGCAACTGCATACTCCTAAATAACGTAAGTATTTTTTAAAAAAAAATTATATTTAATTTAAATTAGCAAATAAATAAAAAATAAGATATATATAGTATTTTATTTCTCTATAAATAGATGTTTCCAGTTATATACTTCCGACATAAAAAATTGTATTTAGTATTTTTGCACTAAAACTTTATCATTTTTCCGGATTATTGTGTTGACTTGTATGATAATTGTGTGTGCATGTGTGTATACATATATGGTAATTATTTCTAACGTTATATGACATCCATTTGTATAGAGATTATATGTGATATTGTGGTTTTTAAGTATATTTTTATGTTGATGATGTCAACTACTTATTATCTATATTTCTATATTGATTGTGTATGCTTCAATGGTGATTTTTTAGGGTGAGTATGTATTCTATTGGGGTAATTATGTCGACTTCTATGGTAATTACATGTATCTATATAACAATTTTTTCTACCACAATGTGACGTTAACTTCTATAGGACTTATGTGTACTACTATAATTCTTATGTATTTTTGTATGCTAATTATCTTAGCCACTATGCTTATTATATATATACACATACATATGTGAAGATTCACTCTCTTAGGCTCACCGTCGAACACTCTCAGATCACAATGAGCAAAAGCAATCGATGAAGAAAACAAGCAGAAAAGTAAATGAAGAAAGAAAACAGAGACACGCAGAATTACGAGTTCCCAATCTCAATGTGAGAATTGGTACGTCTCGCCGAGAGATTATCCCAGAGGAATCCACTATCAACAAGAGAAGGCCACCAAGAAAACGTACAGAAGAATTTTTCCCGAGAAAACTCTCACCCAGAACTCTCTCTCTCTCCTTCTCACTTTCTCTGTTTCTAACTAACTAAAACAGAACCGTTTCCAGGCCTTATATATATATATGAGCCTTTACAAAGATGATTTTTTACCCTCACTTAGTTGTAACAAACTGTCGAAAAAAAAACCTTTAACCTTCTCTTACTCGAGACTCTAATAAGAAGCTCTAATCTATGTAAACCATCAAACCCAAAGCCACACACACCGGTGAGTTTTTAGCAACATTAACCCAACAACATATATACATACACACACAGACACAGACACAGACACACACACACACACACACACACATATAATAAGAGTCATTTGTTTTAACTCTCAATAAGTATTGTTCACTTGCGAAAATTCACATTCCTATTTTTGCTGACGCGGAAGTCGTGCATATTCAATACATGTTGGATTTGACTAGTCAAACAATTAAATGATATTGTTTGGTAAATGATAGTTTTTGTTAGTAGTTTCGAAGAAAAAAACTACGGATAGAGATGAGAGAGAAATTGATGCCTAGAGGGAAGTTTTTAAAAATTAAACCATGTTTCTAAAGATCTTTTACTTATAATCCCCCAACTATTTCTACCTTCATTCTCTAACCTTTTCTTTGATGTCTGTATGAGATGGTTCAATTGGTGCTTCTCAAACTTCTTTCTCTAGTCCGCTCCCTATATTCTCTTAGATTTGATTCTTCAACATTAAGAGGTAAGTTCTCATAATTTATGTTGTTATTTTTTAATCAATTTGTTTTTTTCCTACTTTTAAAGTAGCCATCGTAGATGATGAAGCCAAGAGAGGGAAGCTTCAAAAGTTCACAACAAAAACATGGGATATGGAAGAGATCAAACAAAATGAATGGATATTTGAAGGAAACTTCTTCAATGGAAACTAATCAAAACCAAGGCATGATGGAGATGCAAAACTTTCAAGTGAAACAAGGAAAGAAGAAGATGAATAGCCTTTGGCCAAGTTTATTTACTTGGAGATTCAATTACAAATGCAATCGCCATTTTAGTAAGCTTTTCATTTTAGTTTTGGTTAATGGTTTGAAAAAAAAAATTGTGGATAGAGATGAGAGAGAAATTGATGCCTTGAGGAAAGTTTTTCAAAGTCAAACAATGTTTTTGAAGGTCTTTTACTTATAATCCCCAATTTCTACCTAGGGATGTAAACGATGCGGGTATATCCATACCCATATCCATACCCGATAAGAAAATCCATACATGTACTTGAATGATTATCCGCTAACACATCCATATCCATATCTGTTGGATATCTGTTGCCCGATTAATTATTTGTTTATCCGTTAATGGATATTATCCAGTGGATAAATCCATTTCTTGACGGATAAACCCATTTAGAGTTAAGTCAATTTTCAATTTTAACCTTAATTTATGCTATATTTATTTTAAAATTAAGGATCAAATGGTAATTATATATTGGGTAAACGGGTATGGATATGAATACGGGTATGGTTACTGATACAAGTATGGATATCCTATACCCATATCCGTACTCGAATCCGATGGGTATTTTTTCATCCTCCATATCCGTATCCATTTATCCATATCCGTTTAAGTATCCGTTGAGTTTCAGATAAAATCTGCCCCGTTTACATCCCTATTTCTATCTTCATTCTCCAACCTTTTCCATTGATGTTTGCCTAAGAAGGTCCTGTAGGTGCTTCTCATACTTCTTTCTTTGGGTTGCTCCCTATCTTCTCTTAGATTTGATTCTTCAACATTAAGTTATCATAATTTTTTTTGTTATTTTTTACTCAATTTTTTTTCCTACTTCTAAATTATCCACCATAGATGATGAAGCCAAGATAAAGAAGCTTCAAAAGTTCACAACAAAATCATGGGAAACATAAGAGATCGAATAAAATGAATAAGGAACGAGGGATATTTTAAGGAAAATTCTTCAATGGACACTAATTGAAACCAAGGCACGATGGAGATGCTGAACTTGCATGTGAAATAAGGAAATAAGAAGATGAATGGCCTCTTCCCAAGTTTATTTTCTTAGAGATTCAATTACAACTTCAACCACCATTTTAGTAAGATTTTCATTTTAGTTTTGGTTAGTAGTTTGGAAAAAAAAAATACGGATAGAGATGAGATAGAAATCGATGCCCTGGAGAACATTTTTCAAAATCAAACAATGTTTTTGAAGATCTTTTACTTTAATCCCCCGATTATTTCTACCTTCATTCTCCAACCTTTTCCTTTGATGTCTGCCTGAGATGGTCTCGTAGGTGCTTCTCAAATGTCTCGTAGGCGTTTGTCAAACTTCTTTCTCTGGTTTGCTCCCTATCTTATCTTAAATTTGATTCTTCAACATTGAGAGGTAATTTATCATAATTTTTTTTACTCAATTTGTGCTTTTTCTTACTTCTAAAGTAGCCACCATAAATGATGAATCCAAGACAGTTAAGCTTAAAAAGTTCACAACAAAAAACACGGGAAATGGAAGAGATCGAACAAAATGAATGAGGAATGAGGGATATTTGAAGGAAAAGTCTTTAATCAAAGCCAATACACAATGGCTATGCAAAACTTTCAAGTGAAACAAGGAAAGAAGAAGATGAATGACCTTTGGCCAAGTTTATTTACTTAGAAATTCAATTACAACTTCCTTCCACTACAAGATGAACAAGCAGAATATATACACATTGAGATCAAATCCCTAACAACAACTGACCAACATTAATATAGCTTACAAACTAGATAATTTTAATTGAAACCCACATATTCAAAAACATAGGACCAATATTAATAAATCCCAAAGGTCGACAAAATGGTATCCAACAAATAAAATTTCTGAGTCCATAACCCAAACTAGCTCGAACAACTAATATCAATCCTACAAAAATCATAATAATATACCCAAATTAGTGGCAATAATGTTCCTAATATTCTAAAACTAAAAGGAATAATTAAGACTAAAATACAAATTAAAAATAAATAAATTTAGCCTATCGGGGTACACATCATTCCCCCCTCTTAAAAAGGTTGTCTTAAAACCTACAAGAGGTAGAATGAGAACATGAGGTATAAGATTAGGACAAATAATAAAATTTAATATTAAATTTGAAATCCATGAACAAGAAAGTAGATTAGAAAGGTGAAACTAAACTAGCTTGAGCTCCAAATCCATGAACAACAAATTCAAGAGCAAAATCAAAGGTAAATCCATGAACAACGAAGTTAACCAAAGGTAATATGATATCCATGAACAATGTAATCAAAGTTAATAAAAGGTAAATCCATGAACAACAAAGTTAATCAAAGGTAAATCCAAAGATCTAACCTCACCAACCAAATTCAAGAGCAATTTCCTTTAGAATTCTTACTTCCAAAGATAATAGATATGTTAAATCAAGATCACCCAAAATTAATACTGCCCATCAACACATGAGATGAAACACAATAAACCATTGTCAAGCTAATACAATTATGGCATATATAATTATACATTAGCCATCAAGAGGATTATTTGTAGAAGTTGAGGTTACTTTAACTCTCAAGTGCAGCGCTTCAACCTAGAGAGAGTACACAACACTTGAAGAGGAGCAACACTTATTTCTTAGTATCCTCAACATCAGAGGCTCACAACGTCACAAAAACAATCATACATATATGCAAAAAAAAATGTACACATACATGCTACACATTATACACTCTTTATACGTAAAAATCAACAACAACAAAGGAAACATAGATATGAATATTCAACAACAACAATAACTAGAAGCTACTAAGTAGAACAAAATATTTATATACAGGTTTGTAGTAGCAATTAAGGTTGTTAACGAGCCAAATGTCCCTCGGCTTGTGATTAGCTAGTTTAATTTTTTAGGCTCAAATTTGGATCAAGATAGACTCAATAAGGTTTAGGAGTGGGCCCAGTTCTACTTATTTAACTTTTTAAAAAAATTAATTAACCAAACAAGCTCGTTTATTATAATTTGATTTGTGACTTAGCTCATTTAATTATTTAGCTCATTTGAAAGTTAAATAAACCAAATCAATTTGTTTCATTATTCAGCTTGTTTAAAGGCTCATTTAACTATTTGACTCATTTATTATGCAATTAGCATTTATGTCAAAGTAGTACTCCTGCAAAAAGTACGCACAACACAACACCAACACTAACCAAGTTTTCAAGAAAAAGGCCTAAAGCATACTAAAAACACCACAATCATAAAAGGAACACACACTAATACTTTCAAAATAAAAGACTCACTAACTTAATATATCCATATTAATCTTAGTATACAACACCAATAACACCTTTGAAGAGGGTGAAACTCAAAATAGATTTCCCAAAGAATTCACCACAAATAGTGCTAACTTATCTTCTATAATGATCCACTATAAGCTCAAGTGTTCATTTCAATAATACCTTAGTGTTCTAAACTAGAAATAACAAGAACATCCAAAAACATAAAAAAAAAAGTCATATCCAAATATCACACAAGACTAAACACGTCAAATCTTACTAACTAAAGTCATACACTAACTAGCAGACTTCTTATGTAAGGTATTTTCTGCCTTAATTTGATTAGATTGAGTTGTTATATGTAACTGATCCTCGAAAACAAACTTAGATAAAAGTATAGATAAGACAATCCTTTTATCATCCTTATAAAATGTGCATCTATTTTTATACCCATCATATATCACTCGACAGTTATACATCCAAAGTCTACCCAAAAGTACATGAGCTAAGTGCATAGGCACAAAATCACATAAGATCCCATCCTCATACTTGCCAAGTTTAAGAGAAACCAAAACTTATTTAGTAACCTTGACATTACTTGATTCATTAAACCATTACAACATATAGGGTTGAGGATGTTTCATAGTAGAAGGACCAAAATTCCTAATTAAGATAGTACTGGCAAGATTTTCCCGAATCCCACTATCAAAAATGATATTACAACACTTGGCATTCACAAAACATCTAGTGTAGAAAATATTTTCATATTACGCAGACTCACCATCTATCTTAATTAGATTATTAAGAACACGTATAACTAAAAAAATTCCATAAACACAATTACGAAGATTAGTCATCTTCAATAATAGGATGACAACAAAAACAAAACATTAACACATAGTCCTTAAAGCCACAACAATTTAAAATACTAACTCTCACTGCCAAATAGCAATCAAATTCTAATAATTATTACATTATATTAGATTATGACAATAACAAGTCATTACCCAAAGAATATACCAATACCCAACCAAATATGAAAGCAAAGAATTAGCTAGGCAATATCCACACAAGAGGAGGGTAAACAGTCTAGCATAGATTTACATGAAAACAAAACAACCAAATTTAAACCACCTAATGTACACAAAATAAGTTGATACCCAAACAATCCCAGACTCTTAACAAAGTTGCAGCAACATGACTATAAGACTTGCTCGACAAATGATGACACATAGAAATCAAAACAAAAATAAAATAAAAGGAAATATAAGATTAGGGTTTGAGTATACCAACATTAGGAAAGGTAATGAAATTGGATTCATAAACTTAAGTCTCAGAGAACAACATCATCACAAACTAATTAATGCAGCAAACATTCAATTGAATGTGACCCAACTCAATTTATAGGAAATTACAACAAAATTGATGTAAGAGCTACTAAGAATCGACAACTCAAATAGTATAGTTTAGAAATGGATGCGATTCAGGAGAATGTAGCCAATGATCAAAATAGATAAATGGTTTCGATTATAATGCAAAAACTAAATGGAATTTAATGGATGGATTTATATCTCATCAAACTCAAAAAAAAATCAAAGCAAATTGACCCAAGCACATCATGCTACACGAAATCGAGTATAAGTAAGTCACAATTTGTAGCAATAAGCCAATAGAGCCTACATTTTTAGAGTAGCAAATCAATGCCAAAATAGGGAAAATGACACTGGAAGTGATCAGAATGAAAAATGACACTCTAATACCAAATGATGAAGCCTAGAGAGAGAAGCTTCAAAAGTTCACTATGGAAATGTCGAAAATGGAAGAGATCGAACAAAATGAATGAGGAATGAGGGATATTTGAAGGAAAATTCTTCAATGGAAACCAATCAAAACCAAGGCGCGATGGAGATGTGAAACTCACAAGTAAAATAAATAAAGAAGAAGATGAATGACCTCTGGACAAGGTTACTTACTTAGAGATTCAATTACAACTTCTTTCTATTACAAGATGAATAAGTAGAATATATACATATTGAGATCGAATCCCTAACAATAGCTAACCAAGAAAGTATCAAGAACCAAAGGAACCCTAAGTTTTACTCAATAAAATGCAGATAAATAAAACCACCATAGTTACTGTAACACCCCTTAAATTCACTACTGGAAAATTTCGTTTTAAATGAAAGAATTAACGGAAGTGAAATAACAAAACTGTGAATTATGGGGATATTACCGCCACACTCAATACCAGACCGGTTCACTCCTACCATTCCAGTACCAAGTGCTAAGGCTAAAAAGGATTATCATCAAACAAAAGCTAATACTTAAAACAAGAATTCATAAGGGAGTTAAATAGTTTACAATATAAAATTCAGAGTATGCATAAAAAGGTTTACAAGCCAAAGGGGTACATAGATAAAGTTCTCAAGGAACATAAAGTATCGTATGATAGAACAGAACTAAAATAAAATGATACAGGGTAAAACAAAATGAAAAGGAGAGTCCGGTCATGTCCCTCTCGGTCTCCAGTCCAAGTCCAGGCTCAACTCTCAACCCCACCTGATGCCTCTTAAGAGTCATAGTCATCGAAGATATCATCTCCTACCTGCACAAACTCAGGTAGTTCCTTTGCTCATGGGAATGAGCAGCACCCATGAAACGGGTGGTCAGTACGCTATTTACTGAGCAAGGGAACTATGTAGTTAAGGCTAAACATATAAAACATACAACATAGAATATATGGCATAATCACATAAGCAGCATGTAGTAATACAAATAATAAAGGCCGGCTATGGACCAGGTAGACTCATTCTTTAGATCTCTAGTAAAGATAGTCGATTCACATCATAGTCTTTATCAATCCATGTGAGTGCGGGAACCCCACTATTATAGCCGGTAGACTGGTCATGCAGGATAAAATGCGCCTAGCCATTATTATTCGTCGGTAGACCAGTCATGCAGGGCAAAACTCCCCTGACCACTATTATTCATCGGTGGACCGGTCTAGCTTCGACTCACATGATGTTTCACTATAATTACTTCATATCTTTCCCATGTCTTATCATCATCATATTTGGTTTGTTGAGCATAGAAACCCCGAACGGTTATGGAGGACAAAATGCGCCTAACCACTATTATTCGTCGGTGGACTGATCATGCAGGACACCCCGGCTCCTGGCCATTATTATTTGCCGGTGGGCCCGGCTCAACAATCTTTCTCTTTAAATGATTAGTATTTTATTCATGTCTAATTCGGTAAGCATTTCACCCTTGACATGCATGCCACTAACCTTCTACTTCTATCCATCCGAGAGGGCCCATCCCATATCTTGGGACTCTTGCGCCCCTTATCATACCCCGATATTCATTCCCCTTTACACTTACACACAATGAAAACCAACTCCTAAGGGTGTGGGTTAAGGCCCAACACCTCATGACATCAAACTCCACCCACTATCACCCTCTAGGGTTTCCTTTGAAACCCTAATTGGACCTATGTGGCCCAACTTCCTTTTATTTCACTACCATTATTTCATTTATCGTCCAACACCTCATATCATTTAGGTTCAACCCCAAATCATATCACTTACTCATTGATTTCGCAGGTGATCAAAAAATCCTAGTTGGCCACTCCATACCTTAGCACATTTCTTCCCCCACAAGTAATCTCTCTATTTTTCACCTAACATTACTTACTTCCCATGACACCCATACTCATCCCTCATATAATAAATATCCACTCTTAACCCATATTCCACTCTTCCTTAATTATTTTTACTTCCACATTTTCCCCCATATTAGGATTTCCTCCCAAACCCTAATCAAGTCCCCTATACATCCTTACACCAACCTACGTACTATTTTTCATCCAAAGTTTCCAATCACTCCACAACTCTCCCCTTACCTTACTTACACCCTAAAACAACTTTTCTCACATAAAGATCATTCCCATACAAACTCCATCCACCTTATGCAAACCCTAGAAATTTCCCATGCAAGGTTCACATCACTCATTTATTTTAATCATAATTTCCTATTAAGTTCCCCTCTTGGATCATGAGATAATTAGGTCAATCTCATGTCCCCCCTTAGTCAACTCACTTTGCATTTTTCCTTTTTTTATCCTTTTACCCCACATCATATTATTAACATCCTAGCATGCATGTCCTATAGGGTCACGTCATATAATATCATAAGCACAACAGAACAATCATTTTGCACATGCCATAAGGAATTCATATAAGCATACCTCAACTCTAAGCTGCGCTACAAGTAATTAGTTATTAAAATCATAAAGTACACAATATGGTATAACACATGACACCCAAGGCATATAACATACACATAGTTGTTCTTAGTCACATCCTTACCTAATATGACACCGGTCTTGGAGCACGTTCCTACACCTCCTTAGGGTTTTGACATGATTCACCTATAAGAGGGAAAACTATGGGTTAACTTCCCTCTAACCAAAATTACCATTATTCCTACCTTACCCTTGTCACAAATTACTATTAGGGCTAATAATAATAATAATAATAATAATACCTTTATAAGTATAAGTGAGGTTATTATTCCTAAGGTAGCTAATCATGCTACTACTAATCAAAAATAGTTCTTAATAGCTACAACAATTTAAAGTAATTATAATAATATTTATATTATTAATGGTAATAGTTTCAATGTTACTAATAATGATAATAGTAGTAGTGATAGTAAGGTTAGTGATATATGAAATATTAACAATAGTGACAAGGTAATAAAATAATAAAAATAATAAAAATAATAATAATGATGATGTTAAAATAAAAATAAATAATAATAATAATAATAATAATAATAATAATAATAATAATAATAATAATAATATAAATGGTAGTAGTAATATAAGGATTTGAATATTTACAATAATAATAAAAGTGCTAAGGTGCCAAATTTATCGTTAATAATAATAGCAAGAAAAAATAATAATAACAATGTTAAAATAATAATACTAAAGTTATAGGCCATTAATAATAATAATAATAATAATATTAACATTAAGAATGATACTAACAATACTGCTAAAAATAACTAACATTTTTATAAAAAGGGTTTAGGGGTTGGGGACTTTAGAGGACCACCTAGGGATGGTGGTGGCACCGACGGCGGCGGCAATGGAGGGAGAAGAGAGGTGGAGAAATGGTGGTGGAGGGAGGAGAAAGGAAGAGGAGAGGGTGGCAGGGAAAAATGAAGGTATGGGGAGGTAGAGGGAGCTCTCCTGGTCGTTTTGGAGGGCAAAAGGGGTGTTGGAAGCGGCGGGACTAGCGGATGGCGGCAGTGCGAAGGGCGGCGGGGCTCAATGAAGGGATGATCGGGGAAGGGACTTTACATGGTCGGGGTGGCTCATGCAAGGTAAACCAAGGGAGGAGGGAGACTTAGTTTGGTATAGGGTGATGCAGGGAATGGTTCCGTGGGTGGATCGGGCAACAGCGATGGGTGGCGGCGACGGGGCGGTTGTCTAAACTAGATGTGGCGCAATGGCAGGTTTTTCTGGGCTGCGAATCCAAAAGGTTTGAGGATGGATTCCTTGGTGGTATTTATAAGCTGAAAGGGGGGAGAACCGAGAGAGGGGACAGAGGAAGGTAAGGGCAGGTGGAGTAGGCATGCCGGCCGGCGGTGGCTGCAGGTGCAGGTCTGCCATGGTAGGGCTACATTTGGTTGGGGAGAAGAAGGGAGGTGGGGGCAAGCACACACAAGGAGAGAGGGAGGTCACTCAGTTGAGGAGGGACAAGCGAACGACCAGGGAGAGAGGGAGAAGGTGGGCAGGAGACGCAGGTGGCTGGTCGGCGCAATAGGGGGTTGCGAGTTGCAGCGAGACACGAGGAAGAAGGGAAAGGGAAAGAGAGGCTGGACTGGGCTGGTTTGGGGGAGAAAGAAAAGAAAAAAAAGGGAGGGGGATCGGCTGGGGCGACGGGCGAAGGAAGGAGAGTCAGGCAAGCTTGGGTCGCGCCGAAGGGAAGGAGGAAAGGGAATTTGGGCTGCAAGGGCTGGCCCAATTGAGGAAGTAGGGAAGAAAAGAAGGGATAAATGAGGGAGAGAAAGAAAAGGAAAAATAAGGGAAAAAGGAAGAAAAGGAAAAAGAAAATGGAAAAAGAAAAATATGTTGGTTGGGTGTTTAGGTTATTTTGGTATTTTTAATAGTTTAAATTAATAATATATATATAATTAAATCCCTTTTTAGATTAATTTGGGCTATTTTAAATAAATTTTTTCAAGTTCCATTTTAATTAGCAAAACACCCTATTTTTTTAACTAAATTATTTATTATTTTCCTCCTTATTTTGCCTTAATTTCCTCCTCCTATGTTAATAAAATAATTTATTTAATTAATTTCTCTAATAGTTCCTTATTTGACCATAATTTCCAAAATTAAGGTTTCAGGGTATTTCAGTTACTGTCTATATGTATGAGCCTATTTTAGTTAGAGTCCATGAATCCAATTAAGGCCAACTAATGTAGTTGGTTAAAGAACATACAATCTAATATACAACTCAACCTATTACATAAATCTTACAAACTAGATAATTTTATGAGAAGCCCACATATTAAAAAACATAGGCCCAATATTAATAAAGTCCAAAGGATGAAACAATGGAATCCAACAAATAGAAATCCTAAGCTTATGACTTGAAGTAGCCCACATATTATAGTTTTATTACATGAAATATGTAATTTTCCAGTATGTATGTCTAGAAGTGTTTTATTATGTTGAGCATGAGTAGCATGTGTAATATGGTATATATGTACGATTAGTGTTTTATGTAGCCAATGAGCTTAAATGTACTTTAGGGGAAAATGATAATTTATCCATTTCTAAAAAAATTCAACAATGTAAATTTATGATAAAGTGTTTATTTTAATGTTATTTATCTACTATGAATTTTATCTAATTCTAATAACAAATGGTATTGAAGTGAGGATTTATTGAGTAAATCACTAATAAGAGCGTTTTGGTCATTTATGACCTAATATGTCTAAATGTGAATATTTAAACTAGGATGACCTTGGCAGATCCTTAGGTTAACCTTAGTATTGACTTTAACTTTTTGTTGGACCGTTTACCCTAAGGTTGACTTGAATAATTGAAAATATGGGGGAAATAGTTAAGTATGGAATTTGATTTGTTGTGTATTAAGTGATATATTATGATCACTAAATAAAATATTAATATTTAAAGTTAAAGACCACAATATTTGGGAATGTTTTACTCTCTAGGGTTAGCTATCCTATAGACAAGGTAGGGGTCCTTGTTTTGGTTTGGTTTCATTGGTGTATTATAATGCCCTAATCTACTCTATAGACGACTTACATGCTCTATAAGGATATCAATACTTATATGTATTGTTATGTCTTTAGGTTAGATGGTTGAAGGGTATCGTGATACCTCATGCATCGCTATAAATGGTGTACTATGATGTCTTTCAGTTATCTCTTATACCCCCTCATGTAATTAAAAATGGAAGTAACTCTTATATGAGGATTTAATTAGATTGGTTTGATTTATTAGTTGGCACTTGACTTTGTGCACTACTTAGCTTTAATTTATCAATTGGTAGTTGCATCTGTGCAATACTTGGTTGGTTTGTTGGTTTGGTAGACGCCTCTGTGCTCTACTTGGTTTTAGGTTGTTGGTTTGATAGTTGTTTGCGTGCACTATTTGGATTTTGATTATTGGTTGGAAATTATATTATTGCTCCCTTCTAATGTTTATGAGTGGTATTATGGTGGTTATTGGACGTGACTTAATTATGGTTTGGTGTTTTCCCTTTCGTGGGACACCTGTAATATAACTTAATTAATGCAATAATCATAATATGGTTAAGTTTAATATGATAAGCATGTGGCATATGGTATAATATGAATTATGGCATGAATATGGTATTAACTATGGTATGTACTATTGGATGTGCTATGCCATGTTTTCTCTTATGACACCTTCTATGTGCTCTATGTGACCTTTGCATGATTAGTGTTGTGTACTAGGCTTAATTAGTATCGTTGTAATAATGGGTTCTATTTTATGGCCCCCTGCCTATTCAATAGGAAATATTAACCTTGCAGGTTCCGTGGCAATAGCAGTAGCTTAGGTTGGGTTCGAGCATTTTGATAAGGTTATCTGATGTCTCTCTTTGGTTGCATTTTTGTTGTTTTCATTACACCCTTTTGGGACTACAAGTGTTGTAAACATGTGGTTGAATGCATTAAAAGTCTCTTTGCTTTTGTTTGGTTGTTGTTGGTTTTACCTCGATCTTGGATTAAGTGCCGGCCATACTTAATATTTAAGACCGAGTTGTTTTGGTCTTGCAACCAACATGGGTTAGGTATTGGTCATACTTCACTTTGTGTTGGTAGTGGTGTAGTACCCAATACTTTGGATAATTGCTTCTGCTAAAATAAAATTTTGAAATAATAAATTTGGAAATGTTACACTTTTATACTCAATCTTTCTACAAAAGACAACAACAAATAATAGCTAGGGAGTATTGATAAATGATTGAGTAAGCAAAGGATCAAATGGGGTGTTTGTGGCAAAAGTTTCCCAAATTTGCAAAAAAGGAACATTCTTTCATGATGAAGAAAGAAATGAAAGAACAAAGACAAAGTTGGAAAATAGACATGATAGCCTCAACATATGACAAATGAAAAAAAGACGATGGGACAAAATGAATGGATGAAACATGAGTTGGAGACAAAGACTAACATAACTCCCCTACTGAGGAATGACATGCACAAAAGGAAAGGCAATAAAGTATATTGGGTTCAAACTAAATGACAAAGATGCCCCTAGGTAAAATAACAATGACTTAAAATTTAAGGACAAAATTATAATTTTAATAAAAATGATAATTACAGACTATTCTAATAAGAATTTGATTGGTTTCAATTTCTTAAAAAACCAGCTAATTTTCCACTTTCCCGGTTTCTTTCTTTTGTAAATCTGGTTCTATGAAGTGCCATGACTAGTCAAATAATCAATTTATAGGTTCAATCAGCCAATATGGCCCAAATTTTAATACTATGAATATACTATATTAAAATTATATTCTAATTGACTTTGATATATTCTAAATATAGGATAATATATTATCATATATTGGACATATAGTACAACATGAAAAATTGCAATATAATATATTCTAAATATAATATGATATAATACACTGTAAAATTGAATATTATGTCTGTTTTGGTTAATTTAGCAAAAAATTAGACCAAATATTCACTCTGACTGCAACTGTATATTTCTAGATCAATTTTTTCAAATACCACATTGGATTTGCGAATCTTAAATGTTTTGCACAACCCCAACTAAATCGTCAAATTGGTTGTATGGTGCTTAGTGTATAAAGGAAGACATTGTTATAAAATAAGCCACTTCTTTTATATGTTTGGATTAAAAAAATACCTTTAATTTGAGCTATTGAAAAAAAAAATAATTGTGTCAAAATATTTTGAGACTTATCCTACAAATAGACACTCATATTGCTAAATTTTCCTGTTAAAAAAAATGTTGGGTAAAATTTGACCCTCTAAAGTCGAAAACTAAATTTTTTTGAGCAATATTTAAATTTCAATATTGTTAGTGTTGAATTTTTTATACTATTTAAATTTTAACATTGTTTCAATTAAATTTTTATTAATTGGTGAAATGCCATCATATATAGATGATGAAATATAATCACATATAATTGGTCAAATATCAATATCGAGTTGGTGAATGAAAAGATCATCATATACAAGATACAACTGATGAAAGATTATCACACAATTGGTAAAGACGTTCATAATTAATGGTTGGATATATACCTCATCTATATTTATAATATAGTATGTTGAGTATTTAATCCGTATAAATTAAAGTTGTATGTGATTAAGGTTTCACAAGATAAAAATTATATCTTTGTGCATGATTATGTGCAATTTATGTGTTTAAATGACGAATCATGCCATAGATTATTCTTATTGATAAATGTTATTGATCAAGGATTATACCGCCAACGGGTAGAGGATATTCTTTCCTCCTTTCGCATAGTTGATAGATACGGACTATTACACGCCTCATAAGTCGCACATTTTGGTTGCTGACATGTAGTTGAGACATTAGGGAGTAGATCTCAATATCTTAAACTAAACACATGCCGTCGCCCTCACTAGTCACTTGGGCGTAGTCCTCTTCTCAGGAATAGCATCGGTTTTGACACTGTCTAGGACCCATGATGTCAGAGCTCACAGTGATAGCAAGTTGGCAAGTGGCAACCACTGCCGCTGATTTACGGACGGTGTTTCACTCGTCATTTCCGTTTTTAAACACATTAATCCGTTTTTGATTTTTCATATTCATAAGTTTGTTTTATTTTTTATATTTATTTTCGTATCTGTACAACACAACGAACACTAGCTGATCATTGATTCGTTTCTTCGTTAGGCTTTTTGCTCGCACCCACACCGATTTCCTCGGCACACGAGTTACGACATCCAGGCCATCCATCCAACTTCCACACCTCTGCGTCCATCCACCGCTTCTGGAAACCTTCAGAAAATATTTTCTCCTTTTAAAGTATTTTGATATTTAAATTTATATTAAAATTATTTAATTAATATTTTTATTAAAAAATAATTATTTATAATTAAAATTAACTAATATAAGTAATAATTTTAATAAATTTAATCTATTTTAAAGAATATATATATATATATATATATATATATATATATATATAATGTATGTATATATATAAATTTTTTTCGTTTTCTACCTTTTTTGTTTTCTTGACTTTCATAAAATAACTTTACTAAATTTTATTCCGTCTTCATTTTCTCATCCCCGTCTCCCGTCCCCGTGCAACACAATCATCCACTCTGCCCCCTTCTATTTGTCAACCTACCCATTCATCAATCTAGAGATAGCAATTACATGCTATTGACGTTTGGGAAATGTCATGACCCATGATCATGCATGACTACATTTACATCATCAAGCACCGTATAAGTCAGCATATATTTTTATAATTTTTTTATTCATTCAAGTTTTGACTATGTATAATTTATAATTAAATAAATAATTAATTTTTTATTCATTCAAGTTTTGACCATGTATTTATAAACATGTATACTTTGTAGATAAATAAATAATCGATTTGTCTCAGTAAATTACTCTAAGCTTTTATTTATTAGTTATGGGACTATATAATAATTAAAAAATAATATATATATAAATTTATAATAGACTATGAAAATCTAAAAGTACCTAACTATCGGAGAGGTTACAATAATTATTATGTAGTATATAAATGTAGACTATACGTAGATATTCCATTTATATGTATATTTAGACTAATATTTTAGAATCAAATAATTATTTTTTAACCATAATTTTTCTTGTAATATAAGCTACTTTTAATAGATTAATTTTTTAAATAAAAAAAGTGCTCAAGAGCAACAACCAATAGCTACTACTCCCTAAACATACACTATGGAATGTAAGCGGTGTACACTGAGCCTTATTTACTTCATAATTGTTTGTCGATAAAATCGAGCACAAAGTTTTAAATTGTTAACAGTCACACTTAACCATTTATTTTTATTTCAAAAACTAATTAAGTTTTATAAATGTTTAAAAATTATAATAAAAAATGTAAATTCTTTCCTAACACCAAATCAAAAATTGCCTAGGGGAGGGTAAGCCAGGTTTGCCCACGGTAAGTCGACGCGCCCACCGTCTCCAACAAACAAGAAGTAAGCCATGAAAGCCCTTCGTGTCCTTGCGCTGTGCAACGCTTTTATTTAAAACGGTTCTCGAACTTTCTCCTCTGCCACTCTTCGACTGCTCCAAATTCCAAATTCGCTACCTAAGCTACTTTTTCTGTTCTGCGTAAGTGACCAATATTCTCATTTCTACCTTTCTCAGTGTCGATCTGACCGAACTACCTTGAAATTAATCAGGAAAACTCCACGATTATATCAACTCAATTTGATCTGATATCTTATTTTGTGTTCATGTGATTTATTTGTATAGATAATGGCAACAAAGAGAAGTGTTTCGTCTTTGAAGGAGACAGATTTGAAAGGGAAGAAGGTTTTTATCAGGGTTGATCTTAATGTTCCTTTGGATGATAACTTAAATATCACCGATGATACCAGAGTTCGTGCTGCTATTCCAACCATCAAATACTTGATGGATCATGGTGCTCGGGTCATCCTCTCTAGTCATCTGGTATCCGGTTCTCTCTTCCCATCTCTCTCTCTCTTGTTTGACAATCTATTGTTTATGAGCTGATTTTTAGGTTTCTGACTGTTTGATTCCGTTGATTGTTGTTGTGTGATCCAATTTTTATCACTCCTTTTCATCATTCCATTTATTTCAGTGACGTTCACCATATGAATCGGTGGGAATTTTCAAATCAGTCTATAGATTGGTTATTTTGTGAAGTGCTTTGAACTTTGACATCTTAATAGTTGGCATTTCCGTGATATATTAGTTCGTGTTTTGTAATCCCCCCCCCCCCGGTTCCTTGTAAGTTGCAAAGTCTCAATTTCTAATCGAAATGATTAACTACCACATGAGAAATTTACGAATTTTTCTACTTCCGGCAATAGATGGGCTGACATAAGTTTGGATTCATACTTTTCTGGTGTCCTTCTATCGCCTTTGTTATCCGGGGAAAAATAGAATGGTTTTTGAATCTACTGTAGTAGTTCTATTCGGATAGGTGATCTACTGTAGTAGTTCAATTCTGATAATTGATCCACTTTATGTGCATTCATCCATTGTTCAAATTCTTCTGACTAACTTGTGAATTACTATGCATAAGTGTTGTCTATAGTTCCCGGCTCTTATTTCTCGTTCTTGCCAGTGTAATAGTCTGTAATATTCGACAATTCTGTCATTTTTTCAGGGACGGCCAAAGGGCGTAACACCCAAATACAGCTTGAAACCCCTAGTGCCAAGGCTCTCCGAGCTCCTTGGAGTTGAAGTATGATATTATTTTTGTCCAAGCTTCTTCCTCCCTTTTATTATATCTTCCTAACCAAGTTTTTCATAAAACTAATTCTACATTTTCAATACTCTAGGTAAAGATGGCAAATGACTGTATAGGCGAGGAAGTTGAGAAAATGGTGGCTGAACTTCCCAACGGTGGAGTTTTGCTTCTTGAGAATGTGAGGTTTTACAAAGAAGAAGAGAAGAATGACCCTGAATTCGCAAAGAAGTTGGCTTCTCTTGCTGATCTTTACGTCAATGACGCCTTTGGTACCGCTCACAGGGCACATGCCTCTACTGAAGGCGTTGCTAAGTATTTGAAGCCTGCTGTTGCTGGTTTCCTCATGCAGAAGGTAATGCCCGTCTCATAAAAATATGAAATTTTGTTTCAATCTTTCTCCTCGTCGTTGGATGATAATGATACTGAACTGCACCAAATCTATTGCTTGTTGACATCAATAGCACCTCCCGATTTCATATGGCGAATAATAACCATATTTATTTCTTAAACTGGTTTTTGATTGTGTACGGGGTGAGGAGAGTCAAAATTATCTGATTTCTTAATTTGTGGAGAAGTCAGTCCAATTGATTTTGAATGTTATTGATTATTCATCTATTTTACTCCAATGTCATTAGGAACTTGATTATCTCGTTGGGGCTGTGTCAAATCCCAAGAAGCCGTTTGCTGCAATTGTTGGTGGCTCTAAGGTATCAAGTAAGATTGGTGTGATTGAGTCCTTGTTGTCAAAGGTTGACCTGTTGTTGCTTGGAGGAGGGATGATATTCACCTTCTACAAAGCACAAGGCTACAAGGTTGGTTCATCCCTTGTCGAAGAAGACAAGCTTGATCTTGCAACCTCACTCCTTGAGAAGGCCAAGGCTAAAGGGGTGTCCCTTATGCTTCCGACTGATGTCGTTATCGCTGATAAGTTTGCAGCTGATGCCAACAGTGAGGTTTGAGCATTTTTTCTTGTTAAGACCACTCCCAGTTGTACTTTCTCGTGGATCACTATATCTCAGAGGGAATTATGTGTTGTTTTGCCAGGTTGTGCCAGCATCTGCTATTCCAGATGGTTGGATGGGATTGGATATTGGGCCAGACTCTATCAAGGCTTTCGGAGAAGCTTTGGATTCGACTCAAACCATTATTTGGAACGGACCCATGGGCGTTTTTGAGTTCGACAAATTTGCAGCGGGAACTGAGGTAAGAGAAGTTAGTTCATTTTTGATTTGTGCCATCGTCAATCGATGTTCTAAACTGTTGGTTTTGACCATTCTGTTTGCTGGTGGCAGGCAATAGCCAGGAAGTTGGCAGAGTTGGGCGGAAAGGGTGTGACTACGATCATTGGTGGAGGTGACTCGGTTGCAGCAGTGGAGAAAGCTGGCCTTGCTGACAAGATGAGCCACATTTCTACCGGAGGTGGTGCAAGCTTAGAGCTGTTAGAAGGCAAAACACTTCCTGGTGTTCTCGCCCTCGATGATGCTTAAGCTCAAATGTTGTGCTCGGTGTGTATTTCCTTTTGTGGAATCCAAGGCATTGCAAGTGGCCTATTTTGTACGGCAGGAAGTTGTTGTGTGGTTCTCAGAGGAGCGAGACTGGACTGTTGTAGAGGCTTATAAATAGGTTTGATTTAAATAAGAAAATCCAGTTCCTTAGTTGGCAGGGCTGGCTTTTGAAACAATGATATTAATGACTTTGTCTCGGGTGCTTCCGTGGCGATTCTGCTTCTGCTGGAAAGTTCCCTAGTACTTACTTTCTGTTAATGGTTTCTTTCTGATAGGTCGGTGGATCCTATTTCATTAATTATCCAATTTTTTACAGAACCCACTATAAGAGCACCTGCCGGCAAGAAATACGAAAGGCGAGAAGCTGCATGCGGCTTCTTAAAAAGTAGAGAAACTGAAAAAAAAGGGGTAAAAAAAGAGGGTCAAAAGTAGACGTGGGAGGAGGGGGTATACAATTAAATATCGATATCGATATATATTATCGACGAATATTTATTGGATCTAAAATTTTATGTATTTATCAATCATATATCGATTATTGATTGATATTTGTTGATATTTACTAATATTTATTATAAAAAAATTATGTTACAACAATTATAATATATATAATATTATGTGCGCCTTCCACTCCAATTTTGTAACCGATCAAAACCTGCATCAAATGTGATCAAAACCTGCATCAAATGTTTGCTTTCCACCATCGGTGGATCATTACATGACTCATTCAACTAGTGTAGTATCAGTACGGGTATAATACTGAGTAAGTCTCACTACTCTATTTTATGGGAGAGACGTCTCACTACCTTATCTTATGAGAGAGACGTAAACTATAACATCAAGTATATATTAAATTATGATACAATACGTTGATACAATATCATACATACTCATAACCCACAACATGAATCTTGCCATACACCTATAGTAATATATGAAACATATGTAACATCTCATTTAAACATATAAGCATGGTATAACCGAAATATAAAATGGCTCATGTGCCTCAAGTAGAAATAATCCATATTATTGGAAACTCAACGCGTGACATACTCACGTAAGCAGCATATAGTAATACAGATAAAAAAAGCTGATCATAGTCCAATTAGACTTATTTGCTTTGAGTCTTTATTAAAAGTAATCATTTCACACTACAGTATTTATTAATCCACGTGAGTGCAGGAACCCCATTATTATAGCCGGTGGACCGTAATATATAAACTCAGGGCAGAACGCTCCTGACCACTATTATTTGCCAGTGGACCGGTCTCCAAAGTAGAACGCTCCTGGCCACTATTATTTTCCGGTGGACCGGTCTGGCCCCGACTCACATGATGTTCCACTGTAAGTATTTAGTATTTTTCCATGTCTTATAAATTTTACATTTGGGTTGCTGAGTACGGAAACCCCCACTATTATAGCTAAAATTAGAACTACTGCAGCTATTTTATTGCTTGGGAGGGGGGTGTGAGCGTGAAAAAAGCAAGGAAGAGAACAAAGGGGGAGGGGTGCCAAGGAGAACGGCCGGAGAGGGGTTAAGGGGATTCATTTTTGCCTTTCCCGGTTGTACGATCATATCTTCATTGTGTCTCTTCTTCCATCTATTAAAAACTAACTATCTATTCAAATTATTATTATTATATTTAATATACTGTCTATTATAATTATTGTTTCTATAACTTTTATATTATCAATTACATTATTAAAATTATTACTACTACCGCCACTAAAATTATTGCTTATTAATATTAGTATTGTTATTTCTACTGTTATTATTATTAATATTAATAGTGTTGTGCATGTAATTTATTATTATCTACATCTACTAATACCACTAAAAGTATTAATTATTAATATTTTTTTATTGATGCTCTTATTTCTCAATTCTTTAACAACTACTATCATTGTTATTATGGTTGTTTTTACTACTACTACTACTATTATTGTTCTTATCTATTGAGTTTTATTAATACTTTAAAAATGGAATCAAATGATCATAAAGCTAAAGGTAAAGGTTAAATGTCAACCAATCCAATTCAACCTCAACCTAATATTATCCATAACAAAATTAAGTATTATAAAGTACCACATCCTATGGAAGGTTGGGTGTTTTTGAAATTAATTTAAGCATTCTTAACTCATCAATTTCCTAAACTTAACCTTCTAGCTATCCATGTTATCCACCTTATCCACCTATGTAGTTCGGTTTCCAACAAGGTCTGCGACGGTCAAACCTTTAATATCCTTCAACCACTCCATACTTTCTCCAATTATTCGCAATTTGGCTCAAATTCCACTACATCACACCCTTCCCAACCACACCTTATGTTTCCATCCTCCCAAACCTAAGACTGATAAACTAATCGATACTTTCTATGCTCTCAAGTAGAAAGCCTTAATTCGAGGAGATTCATGGGATGTTCTTCAAATGAACAAACTATGGATCAACATTCTATAACCCCTAGTTTTGAAAAAAGCTCTTATATGTCACCATCAATATACCCAAAATTTGATAATGATGATGATGATAATCATCAAGGTGGTGGTGGTGAGCTTATTTTTCAAACTTCTCAAGAAGCAAATGTACCTAAAAATGGAAGAAAAGGAAATCAAAGTTTCCTTCGTCTTGTGATGACAATAGAATATTAATAGATGCATTTTTAATATGGCGAATACTACTTATACTGGAAAAAAAATGAAACTTGCAATATGTTATGGACCAATGTTATTAAATGCTACAACACATATCATGGTGATTTTCATGCACATGGCATGAAACAGTGCAAGAGCCACTACACTAGGGCTTCACATAATTCCAAAATATATAGTGGCTACTCCAACCAAGCAACAAGAGATAAAGAAAAGGGAGAATATGAATTGGTTGTCATCGCTAGCACACATGTTTTTTATAAGGCAAGCATTAAAGGATGAGTAAAATTCGCATAGATGCACATTTGAAAAAAATTGAGGTTTTGGCCAAAGTGGTTGGCTTTGAATGGACTAACATTTAATGGTGCAACTATAGGTTGGGTAAAGAAGAGTAGGATTAATGAAGTTGATGGGAACTCAAACACATCCTCAAATCTTGATACTCCAATTAGTACTACCCCAACTACTCACTTTGTTGTTCGTCCACTAGTTACGTAAGAGAGCCATTAAAAAAAACATGTTGTTTCTGAGGAGATGATGAATACTTGCAATGAAACCTATCGCGTGATGGGAGTTTATCTTCTTCTTTGAATGAATATGCTATACTGAAAAGGGAGAGAATTGATCAAGAAATATGCATTTAGGAGCATAAGCTCAAGTGGAGGCTCATGAGGTAAAAATGCAAGAGGAAAAGATGATGCATAAGATGTGGTTATTGTTGGAAAAATTAATGACAATTACTAACAAGTCACCACTATAACAACTCAAGTACGAATAAATGTGCAATGAATTCTATCTGTAAGGTGGTATATGAGGAATTTACGTACATGATAGCTGTTAATTTTAATTTTGTATTTAGTATGAGTGTAATGAATAATAACATTCACTATTTTTTTTCATATGTAATTTATAATGTATTTGTTTTAGGCTCTAGTATTTTTTATGTCATGTGTTAATATTATCATTTGATGTAATATATTTTCATATGTACCCATATTAATGTGTTCACATGTTTTTCGTTGTCTCTTTATATAACATTATTGAAAAAGAATCTAACATTATTATTGTATGCTTTTGTTCCGTCATATGGAATATCAAATCATGATGTAAAAATTTAGCAAGTACAAGCTTTTAAGAAAAAATTTTAGGAAAAAATCTCATAAGAATTTTGCACCAATAGAAAATAGACAACAAAAATTGAATGAAGGTGTGGGGCATTTGTCAATAGTAATTTTACATCAACATTTCATTATAAAAACATATTGTAGGCTAATAATGTTACATCATATAGAGAAATAAAACAAATAATGCATGGCACAAGGATGAGACCTTTGCCAATAGTACTTTTGCATCATATTATCGGGGAAGGTAATTTTATATAGTAATGCATGCTTCACATAGGCTAATAATGTTATATACAGAGCAATGAATCAAACAATAAAATGAAGATGCATTTTCATTGTGGTGTTGTGTTTTTTAATTTGATGTAGTATTTCATCGTTCCATTGTGTTGTATTTCATGATGTTCTCTAAATTTTATTCACCATTTTCATTGTACTTTGACAAACGTTTGTAATTATATTAAAATGACTCTGTAAAATACACCTCAAGATCATCATTAGATTTTTATCATAATAATGGTAATTGAAACAAATACAATGATGCCTATTCACTAAATTATTATAATAATATTTCTAATATTTAAAGTAAAAATATATTAGCAATGTTTCAACATTAGTATATATTTTCAAAATAATAATAGCAGTAATTAAGTTTTCCAAGAAATTTATAATAATAATACTTCTAATCTTCAAAACACAAAAAACTACAATATTATAAAATTAATATATAATTTATTATTTTTTTAAAAACATAGTAATTAATTTTTCTATCACTAATACAAAAAATTAAATATTATAATTTTATTTAAAAACAAAAATTATATTCAAATGAATAATATAAATCAAAAATTAAGTATGTTGGATAAAATTGATGTGATATAGGTTTATAGGATTGCATATTTTATTATTAGATTGGGAACAAAAATGCAGAGTTAAAAAGGAATGAGAGGCAAAGTAAAAGACAACTATTATTTTAATATTATTAAGTGTGTTTAATAGGTTGATGAGAGACAAAATGAAGAGTAAGGCTAATAAAGAAGGCAAATCATAAGTAGCTAGTCGTTTCAATAAGATAAGAAAAGGTAAAGCAACCAATTGGTAGTTTGCCTCTCATATCACTTTATAGGCAAAAGAGGCAAGGCATAGTCTTTGACACAAGCTCTCGTGCATCTCCAGGCAAGGGGGAAAGGGAAGAACAAATGGAGTCCACAATTAGATTATATATATTTGTTAATGTTACTAAAATAAAACAGGTAAGATTTAGATCGGTAAAATTGTAAATTATATAGTAAAAATGTCAAGGTAAAAATAAATGGAAGATAAAGTAAGAAATATATATATATGATTATATTATTATTTTATGCGTCACACAAAGTAATGAAAGGCTAAATCAGTGATAAGAAGACGACAGTCTAACGAGGGTCATCAAATTTGAATATACCAGATTAATTGACATCATATATATTAAGGCTTCAATTAGCTAGAGCTTATATTAACATGGTTTATGAGGTTTAATATTATATGATTTAATTTGATTTAAAAAAAATTAAATAATTGATCCATCTGATAAAATGTTAAATAAATTAAATATCTAATTTGATAATTATAAATAATAATTAATTTTTAGACATATATTTAATACAAAAATATAAACATTAACCTTTTGACATTTGTATAAAGTATTAATATATTATTATAGTTTTAAAATAATTAAATAGTTATTCTAATAATTTTATAATTATTTATTAAAATATAGGATTTAATTGAATGGTTAGTTTTTAAAATTTATTTAACTTTTTGGATTCAAAGCTTTATAATATATTTTAATTTTTTAGATAAATATAAAAATGAGTATTATTCAAATTTAAATTATTATTTTTAAATATTCTATAACATTTTTTTTTAATTTGATTAATAAGAACATTTATATGAAAATTAAATATTTTTCTATTGATATTGATATGTGTATAAATATCTTTTTTTTTTTGGATATTCAATATCTAATGTGAAAGATCGACATTGAAATCCAAACTTAGATGCGTATATCAACTAGAAGAGTAAAACAATGTTGTCCGGCCAAAAAAGTGGAATCGGACAAATTTGATTATGCGTACGAGTGCAGCATGGAAGATACACATAGGTAGCAATATAACATATTCGTGCATTAACATATTATTATCAGATAGGGCAAAATAATTACTACATTATATTATATGTAGCATACCATCACCTTTTTTTTTATCCTGCTAATCAACTAGGAAAGGCAACACGAAAATATTCTTAATTAAAAAGTCATTTATAATACGTAAGACCATAATCACTTGAGATAATTCAATAATCATTTGAATGAGCTTGATAATCTCATATAAATCTTACGTAGTTCGTAATTCTAAATAGATATTTTGGTACCAATAAGATAAAATTTACTATGCTAATAATATACTGTGTTTAAATAATAAAAATGTAAAAATAAATACATAAAATACTTGATCATTTGAGAGCGTGAAATAATTATTTAAATGAGTGAAATAATTATATATTGTATAATTTTAAATAGATATCTGAGCATAAATTTAATTTCATCAATGATATTAAGTTTTATATTCTAATACTATGTTGGGTTTTAATATAATAAATCTCTTTAGTTTTGTACTTAGAAAAAATAGTATAGTATAAATTTTAAATAAAAGAATAACAATGTTTGGATTTAGAAAGCATTATTACCATATAATATTGATAATAAAGAAAATCTAACTACCAACGGAATTATTTCAATATCTTTAACTATTTAAATCTTATTCACATAAAAAAAATTAAGTATATAAAAAATTATTTTACATAATGTTTAAAATTAAAATATGGTGACTTATTAATTTTATTCAATAATTTTATGCAAATATTATAGAAAAATCCAAACCAAAGAAAAAAAACCTTATTGAAGAGATAATTACTTAAACAATCTAAATAATCATATGAGTGATTCAATTAAACACTATAAAAATGAGGTTGAAATAATAACTAAAAAGGCGTAAATAATCACCTAGGCTCCGTTTGGTTCGAAGAAAATAAAGTGGAAAGAAAAATGTAGAGGAAAGAAAATTAAAGGAAAGAAAATGAAAGAAATTTATTTTCTTTTCTTTGTTTGGTTGTTGGAGAAAATTTTGTGGAAAATTAAATTCTTGGAAAATATTTTTAGTGTTTGGTATATAGAAAGAAAATTTTAAGAAAAGTTAAATGTTATTATTTAAATATTATTATACATTTAATGTTATTAAAAATATTATATTGATATATAAAAAATTACATAAAATTCCTAAAAAATTTATAAAAACTCCATAAAATCAATACTTATTCTAAATTTTTTTATAGAACTATTCTAAAATATTACATGAATAACTTATAATAATTTAAAAAAATTATAAAAAAATGCAAAATATTTCATATTCCTATATCCATATGTCCGTTACTCAAATCCGATAAGAAAACCTATACATATATCTGTATCCAAACTTGTTGGGTATTTTTTTTCATATACTTATATCTATATCCAAACCCGTTGGATATTTTTTCCTTCTATATCTATATCTATATGTATTTATTCATATCTATTTATATATTTATTAGATAAAATTTATTGAATTTCAAATAAAATTCATTGTATTACGAGTAAAATTTGGGCTGACTATCGGCCCTTTTACTATGCTTAGCGGGGAGACGTGTTTGGCTAATAAATTGTCTGTACGAAAGCGCTGCCGTCAGAGCACTCGGCTCCGAAAACTATCACAAAATATATATATTTTTTAAAATAAAAAATTAATGATTCATTTTATATTATCATTAACCAAAATACTATCTCCCTCTCTATTGACCATGGGAACGATCTTGCAGTGCGAATTGCCACGAGAGAAAGCGATGAGGACGAACATAAATAATAATAATAGTAAATAATATTTCATTTTTCGATCGATGGATTTTCCTTCCACTATTTTAATAATCGGCCAAGTACTCTCCCGTCCCTCTCTGTCTCTCTCTCTTCTCTCTCTCTGGGAATATTCTCGGAATGAAAAAAATGCCCGACGGCATGCCCTTGGCTTTCCCATGTACGCCCAAGAAAACAAAACGAAACGAATTATGTCACCGACGGCATGCCCTGTCGATGAATTCTTCTTCGATCAAAGGGATCCAATTTTTTTTTTCCCTTCCTCCTTTTGGTCTTACCCATGCACGCACTTGGTGTGGCGGCTCTCAAGATTGATCTTCATGCAACCAAAATAAAAATAAAATTGAAAGTGACAGCGGCTCAAGCACCCGATAAAGATCTCTGTATCCCTCTTCCTCTGCTTCTTCTTCATAACCTCTTCTTCTGTGTGCGTCAAAAACATACACGCCGCCGGTATATACTAACGATTGATGATAAAAATTCTTACAGACAGAGAGACGGGCAGCACGTCGTACTTTATGAAGGAAAGGGAGACGGAAGGATTATTTCGAGCCAGAAATAAAAATACATTATATTGATTGCACCTATCCAGAAATAAAAATATAAATAAAAAAAGAGAGCATTGGATACAATCCGCCGCTGTTGGTGTTGCCGATGGCTACTGCGGAAGAGCTGCTAGCACCCATCAGCTTTAAAATATTGATTACACAATCGAGGCGCCCTCCTAGAAGCTGCGGAAGGGAACGAGGCTGAATCGATCGAATTCTAACAGAGAGAATCAGTCTGGGCTGGATCGTAAGAAATTAGGGGTTTAACAGGTACAAGGGTGGTCGCCGGCGGCCCGGCGGGGGAGTGAGGGGAAATTGTGGCTTGATTTAATCGAAGGAAATGAAAAACCTGGAAGAGAGGGAGGAGGACTTGGATTCGGAGTTGAGGCTCAAACAGGAATAGCAATTGATTTGGATTGGAGGTGCGGAAAAGTAAGAAGGAAGGAATGAGTCGCATAAAATATCAGTTGACGCGAGGTCGGTGGAAGGGAAGAAGAAGAAGGGCTGAAAAAAGCAAGTAATTCATACTGATTTGCTTCGGGAGTCGGGAGGGAGGTTGCAGAAATTTTCTCAGACATTTTCTTCCTTTCCTTCGCTAATCCGGAGGAAAATCCACTTGCTTAACTTTCATTAACATTTTACTCTGTATTTTCTTTCTTTCTAACTTTTCAGGCAACCAAACATGTATAAATTATTTTCCATCAAATTTTTTTTCCTTTCCTCAGTTTTTTCCGTAAACCAAACATACTCCTAATTTTTTCCCAAGCATATCCAATCATCATAGGATTGGTTGAAATGTAAGGAGGTACTAGCGAGAAATATAATGGAGAGCATTGCGTCGTAAATAACAAAACCTCAACTTGCACATATAGGTGTCAATTGGGTTTGGTATAACAGATTTGGTCGTTATCAGATTGAATTATTTGCAGATCATTTCTTGTGCGGGATGATTTTGAGGTTGGATTGGGTTGTTTTAGATTCGGGTCATTTCGAGTTACCCTATTAGATTATATCAAGTTAATTAATAGAATTAGTTTGGGTTTGGGTTTGGGTTGAGCAAGCTCATATTTGAAAAATTTTGTGTTCAAATTAATTTGATAAGTCAGGTTTAAGTTAACTTGACTAATCATGTCTTTTAAGTTTTGATGGTCGGGTTGGATTCAAACCAAGCTAGTTTTGAGTTGAATCATTTTAGATTTGGATCAAATCATATATTAACTACTAAAATTAATCTAACTCAATAACCTCTTAAACAAGTATTAAATTTAACTTCATGTAAGTATATGATTAATAATATATTATTAATTGTTATTTGTTTATTATTATGACTTTTTAATATTATGCTTTATACAAAAAAGATTAGTAAAATTATGATATTGTTGGTGAATAAATATATCAACAACAAAAGTAAGAAATATTTATAAAATAATATAATTTTCAAAGCTTTAGATAAATAATAAGACACGTATAACCTTTTATTATCATAACTGATTAATATCGAATTTAGTTTTGTCAAGTCGAGTCGGATTGATACCAGATCGAATTAATGGTAGGTTAGGTTGATAACAGGTCGGATTGATGGTGAGTTGATAAACACATATTTTTACATATTTAATACCATTTTAATCTTTATTTTTAGTCTTTTATTTGAACAATGTATGAGGATAATTATAATTTTATACTTAAGTGACAATAATTCCATATATTTAATTATTTGAACTAAAATGATATAAAATAAATAGGTTTACAATCTAAGATTTTTTTCATTAATTCTTCTAATGTTATTTTGTGCTAAAATAAGAAAAATAAAAGAAAAAAATGGTTTGGGTCCTTTTGACCTAAGGACCAAAGGACCAACGATTGAAGACTAGAGAGACCAAGCAAACCAAGATTGACAACAAGGTATAAGAGAAAAAAAAAAGGGAGAGAAGCAACACAAAAGAGGAAGGAGAGAATAGAGGTAGGGTTGCAGGAAAAAGAAAGCAAAACGCAAAGAAAAAAAGAAGGGAGACAAGAGACAGAAAGGGTAAGAGGCACATGATGACACAGAGAAAAGAGAGAAGGGAGAAGGCTTGAAGCATTATTGAGAAATAAGGATAAAAGAAAGAAAGAGAGAGAAGAAGAAGAGAGGGAGTGATGTGATAGGCAACATACGGGTAACGATAGTACAAAAAGAGAAGAAGCGATCAACAAAAGAGGAGAAAGAGTAAAAGAAACTGAAATAATTTATTTCATATGAAATTAATCAAATATTCATCCAATAAATTGCTCAAATTTCATCCATATTCAATTTCGGTTATTTCATTCTCTATTTCTAATATATATATATATATATATATATATATATATATATATATATATATATATTTGTACTATTAATTTTCTTTATTTTATGATATATTTTTTTTACTCTACTTTAATTGTTGTCGTTTGTAAATGTGATTTTATCAAGTATGATTTATTTGGCGCTTGCCTTGTTATAATTGTCTTATAGTGACAGTATGTAAGATTGCATGGTTGGTAGGTGACTATATGGATATACTATAATTTAAATGTATAAATTGTAATTAGGTTAGATAATAATTCACCTAATAGTTTTATTATTATAACTGGAGTAGTGGAATATTTAGGCACGCGTGGGTCAAAGGAGAGGAATGCAACTAAACACGCTTGAGGTAATAATTTGAGTACTTAAACTGACATCCTTCCACATGTACTTAATGCTTTAAATCTAGCTAAATATAGGAGTCGTTTGTTAAGAATATATTACTAACATTTAATATAATTTACTATTGATAATTTGTCGTATTAATTATTTAAGAAAAATAATATAAGGTGTATATACCTACTTTTGATTTGCAACTTGATTAGTCTCTTACTTGTGATTAAAAGATAACTTAGAAATTATTATTATTATTATTATTATTATTATTATTATATTTCGACCTAATGTAATGGTGGATTTCAACTTTTCTAACACATTCATCATATTTGCATTCATCTATTATTTTTATAAATTTCTTTTATTTATTCTTTTCATTATTTTTTAGTTTTAAAATCCTTATTATTGTGTTTTTCTTATTATTTTTTTAATGATATTTAGAGTTCATTTTATTTATTTTTTGTGAGCTAACTTAATAAATGTGAGTTTTATCAATCCAAAGCATAAAACAATATCCTTATTTACTAATATTACAATTGATAACAAAAAGATTTAAATTATATATTGGCTACGGCTACACATAAGTCAAGTTGATAGTGGGTCAAGTTGGCGTTTGATTATAAGTTATGTTAGGATCAGATCACTTATATTCATATCAACGTCAAATTGAGTCAGTTTTGGATCATATTTGGATCGAATGCTATCGATAAAATTTTCAAATTATATCAAATTGATAAAATTTTAAATTATTATTAATTAAATTGGATGAGTTAGATTAACTTTTATCAGCTTAAAATTCATCTGCTCAGTGGGTGAGGGTCCATCTCCTTGGCTGATACTACAAGGGAAGGGAATCCTCATGAAAGCCAACCGATGGACGAACGGAATGAGTTGTAACAGTAACCTATCCAATTTTTTGGTATTTGCTATCTACTATTTTTATTACTAGGCGAAGCAATAAGGAGTACCTAGAAGACGCATGCACGGACAAGACGATAAAATCATCCACAACAAAGAAGCAAAAAAAAATTAATACATCTTTTAAAATTAAAAAGTAATTTTTTTGTCTCTTTTAAACTATAACTCCACAACAAAGGCTCAATAATATAATATTAAAATATACTATCTTATCAATCTATATCCCAATATAAACAACTAAAATATTTATTTAATTAATAATATTATTAATTAAATGCTAATTTCTATTATTAAAAAAATAATTTTTTTAATTTAATAAAATGATATAATTTTTTTTACATATATTAATTTATTTTTATCATTTTAATTAATTACAAAATTAATTATCTTTTTTATAATATTTGTATAATACTAATATTAAATATTTTTATTTTTATTTTTATTAATCAAATAATGAAAAAATTATTGTAAAGTTATTATTATTTATTGTTAAAATATTAAGAATATACTGTATTAAATTTTTTTGCGTCGGCGCAGAAAGTTGCGCCCGACGTAAAATATTGAGCTTACTGCGCCACTGTTGTAGGTCGTTGCGTCGACGCAACGGGCGCGACAAATTTTTTGCTGCGCCGTTGTGGACGACCTAAATGAGTCAAAATGTGCATGTATCAACCCAAGCTTTAGTCTTTATTAATTCAGGTCATTTAGTAAGTTAAATAAACTGAGTTTGAATTTTAATTTTAGATTCATTTATCAATTAAGTTAAATCAAGTATACATATTTTTATTTGACTTATTTATAGTAATAGATCTACAAGTTCGACTTATTTATTTAATTAAATAAACTAAATCTAAATCTTATTTTATTAGAAATACTTTGCTCAACTTAACTTATTTACTATCTTATGCACCAAAGAACTACTCTAAAAAAATCCTCATAAGAGGAGTTTTGGTAAAAATGGTATCAATCTTGAATTGCATCAATAATTGTTTGGAACTTGTTTTCCTTTTTTTTTTTCAAAAAAAAAACTTAATTCTTAGCTTTAAATGAAGAAAAATGCTACCTAATCAAATTTGAAACCTAAACTGAAACCTAAATTCATCTAAAAAATATATATTAGTGTACACATTTTTTTTTATTGATAGTTATATAATATAAACTAATAATAATATAAAATAAACAAAATTATTATACAAAAAAATATAATAATAATAATAATAATAATAATATCAACAATAATATAGTTCATAACATTATATATATGTCAGATAAATTTGAGTTTGAGTTTCAATATATATTATTGACATGAATTCACATTGTAGACACAAATAAAGAGGCTCCTTCACAACTAAAAAGGGATTTAAATTTTAACTTTAAGTTTGGGCGAATAGTATTATTATAAGTTAGATTTAAGTTATAAATGCTCAATTTTGTAACCCAACTAATTATTATACATTGCTATATTATTTCAACTAATATAACAAAATAATTATAGAAGCTTAACTATTAACGTCATCATTCATTATAAATTTGTATAATCACTTTCAAACAAAAAAATAATAATAAGTACATGTCAAAATATATCAATATATGATATTTTTATTTCTATCCAAGCAAAATATTTTCCCCAAATAAAGGTCAAGTGATTTATTCCATAGCTTATTTCATAAGCACAAGTATGATATATACATATATAACAAAGTTTTACACCATATTTTTTTCCCACATTAAGTAGTTTATAGGTTGAGAACCAAAAAGTATATAAAATGATACCAATAGGAAAAAAAATGAATATACATATATATATATATATAAAGGTGTGGATAAATTGGATTAACCTAGAACGAATCGGACCAACTTAGAAAATAATAACAAGGCTCGGGTTGGATCATTTTAGAAAAAAAGGTTCAAATTACATGACATATCTACTTTAAAAAAAGTGAGTATCTTAATAGGTCCAAATAACCTTAGTTTTCCGATCTAGCATAACTTCAACCCATTTTTATAAATTTCTTAGCAAATATGATCAAAACCAATTGAAAAAAGATTAATTTCAAAATCAGGTTAAAATAAAGTTATTTTTCAAATAAGGTCAATATAATCAATTTAAAATTGACCTAGTTTCTACATTCCAAATCTGGATATATAACATTTTAAAATCGGTTTGAATTTTGAGTTGTAGTTTAATAAAAAATAGATCTCCGGATCTGATCCGAATTTATCTTGGTGCACATCCTTATATACACACACACACATCAAATGTTTAAGATTAAGCTACCCACTTCTCTCTCCTTCCCTATTTTTTTTTATCTATTTCTAACTATCATGTTACTTATTTGTAAGAAAGAACAAAATGTGCAGGAATAATAATAATAATAATAATAATAATAATAATAATAATAATAAAAGATAAAAAACATGTGATACCCTAAATAGCTTACTTCATGACGACAGGGCCAGGTGCACTTCATGACTTCTCATTGCAGTCCAGCCGCCAAATTAAAGGCTAAAAAAAACCCCAGTTAATGAAATCGTTTGTTATAAAGGTTATTGTTTTCCCCGCTAAAACCTCCTAGTAAGAGAAAACCTTAAAGAACCCCCCCCCCCCCAAAACCAAAAAAAAAAGAGAGAGAGAGAGGCAGTTTAAAGCGGTTATTGACTACTGCATCTCAATTAAACTAAAAAAGCAGAGAAAACACAGCCGCCGCTACGACTTAACCTTAATTACGGTCAGCTAGAGTGAACTACCCTTTGTTAGTTACGCAGGGACCAAGGATGACGCTAATGTCTTCAGCTGCATTAGAAGCATACGAGTAACAAGAAGCAGCAGCAGCAAGCTCTCTTGCCTGCTTTACTTTCAAGATGCTAGTAGCATTAACCTTCAATCCCCACCTTCCTCTACCGCTTTCAACCTCGAAGTTCTCGGCCTAGACATGGACATGAATGGTATCCTTGGTCCTCTACTTAACAACTTCTTCACCACCACCACCACTTTTTCTCATCCTCTTGCTAGTACGGCTACTACCAACACCGCTGCTGCCGGCACTACTACTATCACTGCTCTATCTCAGATCAATTGCGATGATTAAGATAAAGCGTTTCCTGAATCTAAACCATTCCCATGAACACTAGAATGGCAAGATGATAGTCATCTTCTTAGCTCAATTAATCAACCAGTGCCACCATTCTTCCCTGATGATATATACCAGGAAAGGAAGGCCCAAGCCAGAACTCACTAACAGCTACCTAGTGGTTTAGCTACTCTTTCTTATTTCTATGTTTACTGTTATTGTAGTCCCTAGTGTAGTTGATCTTTTATCTTTTTATTGTATCCCTACCTGAAATTGATTTCTTCTCCCCCTAACTAACTCTTTAGTTGGTTAGTCCCGGCTACCCGAATATATTACCTAGTATGAATGTTGGAAGAAGGCAGAGAATGAAATCAACCTTTTCCTTCTAAACCTTTTCATATCCTATTTGTTTCTCCTGTCAATTCTCGATAACTATTCTGCTCATGTAGGTGCCCTGGATTGGGATGTGCTAACGGTAACTATCACCTGACAGCAACAACAACAAATGTATGAAATTGCCAGCGTACCCAAGGAACTCCTATCACCATAATGTCCTTCCTCTGCCTCCTCCTCCTACTACGACTAATAGTATTACCTGTAACTGCTGTTTTGATGATAAGTGTGTCGAGCTTCAATGTTTCTACTTATGTTCATCCACAGCTTTATTACCCTACGCCTGCAGGAATAGTTGTACAGATTGCAGAAGTATACAGTAACATCAATAAAACTAATTATGTTCCTACAGTATTCCTTCAGGCTCGAGATGATCAACAGTTCCCCATACGACCACCGCGACCAGCCCATTGCCTCCTGCTACGGCCACTGATGCCTATAATTATGTCAGCACTGTTGTGGAAGATGATTACTTCTTCAATGATGGCTATTATTATTCCAAGGTATAGAGGAAAACCAGTGGCTGGAATTGCAATGGCATTTATAGTATGAAGGAGAAGTCGATGATGGTGAAGACAGAGACTAGTAGTGGCACTAGTATTAGTCATGTGTCATCGCGCAGAGTATATCAGGGAGGGATAGGAGGAGGAAGATAAACAGAGAAGACACAGGAGCTAGCTAAGATGGTACTAGGTGGTAGTAACATGAATACGGGTGAAATGCTGCGATTTGCTTCCAAGTATGTTAACTTCTTGAAAGATGAAGTTGACTTGCTTCACTTTATAGGCTCCCAACACCCTCAGTTATTTATTCTTTGTTTTAATAATTAATGATATGCTGTTGTACTTTAGTCACCCCGTATCATTATCATTATTACTTATGGTAAAAAATGGTTAACAATAACTTAATATCAGTGCTTCCTTAAATTCTCAGAATCTCAGTTCATGTAAATTGCTGGAAGTAGGCAAGGAGGAACAAACCCATAAAGAACTCCTGCTGCAAGTTCTGCTCATGTCTCAGACTACTCAAGAGAAACTGTACATGAAGCAACAATGTTTGAATCTGGCTGATTGCCTCAAATTTCTGACAACTGATTAGAGAACTGCTTCTGAATCCAAAACAAATCATCTCAAAGGGTTGCTGTTGAGACTCTCCGCCTCAGCTTTATATAGCTAATTTTTATCAGCATATCTTGATTAGGCCAGGTCTTGTTTATAGAGGCTAGAGCAGTAGGTGACTCCTAACAGTACGACTTAACCTATGCGTTTTGTCTTTATTTTTCATCACATGTATGTCGATCATCAAACATTGGTCTCGATTCCAAAGTCTTAACTTAGGTGACTTGCTACTAGACTACTAGTAGTGTATAAGGCTGTAAATAAGCTGAGCCAGTTCGGTATTTGGCTCAAATCGGCTCGTTAAAAGCTCGGTTCAGCTAATTTGTTTGATTAAATGAGCCAAGCCCGAACCTCACTTTTGAGCTCGTTTATTAAACAAGCCGAGCTCGAACTTGAAAAATTAAGGCTTGGTTCATTTTTTAGCTTTGGCTCATGAGCTCGACTTAGCTCGGCTCGTTCGTTTAGTTAAACAAGCTAAGCTCGAGCCTTATTTTAAACTCATTTAGTTAAACAAGCCGAGCCCGAGCCCATAAATATTTGGCTCAACTTGGCTCGTTTACAGCTCTAGTAGTGTATATGTAATTCCTTCTCAGCTCTCACAGTTACTTTCACGCTTGTAGATCTTGGTTCCTTTTTTGTGCAATGAGTTGAAAGGCTGGTTCAGTTCCTTCTTATTTTAACTCTGGAATTTGACTAGACTCAGTTCGAGAGAGCAATAGAGAAGAATAACATCGATTATAACACAATCTGATTCTTTTCTCTTTCTCAATGTTTCAGATTAATCAAGATAAAAATTCAGTTAAAAAAAATGTTTCCGCGAAAACATGCAGAAAAACATTCTGCATCATGACTTAAAATCAGTCCAGTTGGGTAGTCATCAATACATTGTTCAGTAACAGTATAGTAATTGAAGCAACCTTAAAAAGTGAACATGAGTCAAAGACAGGCGCCCATGAACATAGAAAACCGGAGGGTAGTGAATGATACATTGTTTAAGTGAATAATAATGGTAAAAGCGGTATCATACTTCAGCAAAAGTACGGTATCAGCAACTATGAATAAGCAATGATTGTACCAAAATCAGAAATGATTTACTAAAGTGGAAGTACAAAAAGGATGGAAGGTCAAAACATCAAAGGGTATAGTAATCAATTACCAAGTACAACAGCTATCAGCCAAACAACTCAGGATTTAAGTAGCTGAGAGAAATATGCCACTAAAATGATTACAAAAAGAAAACGCAAATATGAGTTTGTTACTTAAACAGACGGACAAGGAAAAATGGTAAAAGCAAACTCACTTAAGCGAGCATATAGATCCTTGAGGCGATATCCTGCACCAACCAATCAAAACCCTCAAGAAGCCCTTCTCCTGTGTATGCACTGCATCCCACAATTTTCCAGTGCCTGGTTTTATCCATGGTTTCCAAGTTCAGTACCTGCTCAAACAAAGAAGAGGGTTGCATCATTAAACTGCTGAAAAGGATGGCAGGTCGAATAGAAAAATGAAAGTTAAATGAAAATGAAAATCAATCTTCAGAACCCAGGGGCTGGTTGATCAAGAGATTAGGTACATATTGCTCTACACATCCAAATGAACTCACATGCATTCTGCCAAACATTGCATTGGAAAAGATTTGGTATACTGTTTTTCCAAACCAAAAGCAGCAGGAAAACGGTAAGTCGTATGACATAACTACTGCCTAAGAACAGTCAATGACATGTAGGGGTGATGTGCAAAAAAAACATAAGATAATTGATGAGTTTGTAAGCTCTCATGCGAATGGGTTTTCCTTGTTACCTCCAGCCTAATGTTAACATTATCATTTACAAACAAATGTATGAAATAATTCATTAAATAAGCACGCTCCCATCTCATACATCCAGACCAGCAGAGACAACCAACATCCAACACACACGACCAGAATTACTAACGTAATGGTGACTGGATAAAAAAGCAGGAGGTGAACCTGCAAGAATTTATATTGGAAAACATCTAACCCCAATAATAGATCATCACTCCACTCTTCTGAATCATTTCTTTCAATTAAAATCAGAAGTAAATCTGAACCTTACATGAGCAATCTCTCCAGGCGAAAGAGCACCTTGAATATCCTGTTTATTGGCAAATATCAACAAAGATGATCCCGATAGCCTCTGCAACACCACTGAACTTAGTTAAGTGCTGTCAGAGTATTTCACATAAAAGATCACTCTGATCATGCTGCATATCATAATGGAAATCAGAGTAACATTTCCAGAAGAACTATGCCAGAGTGTAAACTTAGAAACGACAAAGTAAAATCTTGAGAAATTAATGGCATGTGCAAGTTGCCAGATATTTGAGATAATGTTCAAATAAGAGACATATATATAAATTGGCATACCGAGGACTCTTAACAGCTGAACTACATGCAAGACAAAGTCAGAAAATGAGAAAGTACCGGACAAACATTTCTTTACAAGACCACTGAGCCTAATGGGATGCCAGTACTAAAAGAAGGTATAAGTACCTCCTCCTTCAGAAGATTATCCAGCTCATTTTTACAATCATCTAACCGTCTAAGATCTGAACTATCAACCACCCATACCAAACCATCAGTTTGCTCAAAGTAGTTCCTCCAATAGGATCTTATCGTCTTCTGGCCTCCAACATCCCATATATTAAGAGTATACCTGCAAAGTATACATCAATTGAATGCAAATTCAATGTCATTCCCCCTCCTAATAATGCTCTACTCATTAAATTGCTGAAGATCAAACACTTGCACTGTTTTGAATGGGCTTCCATCACACTATTATTCATTTAATTCTCTAGCAGAACCGCTTGAAAATATATGCTGCGAAATCAGGGAAAAGGCCAATAATAAATAACAGAAAACATTATCCATAATTTGATAATAGCAACAACAATCATATCCTTGTGATCTAGCCAAGTACAAATCTCAATTGAGCTGATTCATTTCTTCAGGGATGGTGTTTTAAAAACTTCTCCCATCCATAAACAAAAACAGTAATATGATTAAACCAGATCAAATGAACTTCATCAGCTTGATTGCGCAAGAAAAGAAAGAAAGAGAAAGAACAAAAATGGGAAGAAGTAGACCAATAGAAACACAAGGCATGTGATCCAAGAACCTGATACTACAACTAACAAAGCAAAACAACATCCACTCACAGCAAATTCCTTAGGAAGAGAAGAGTATTAGTAGCATTTTCTTCATGATTATCACAAAATCCCTAATTCATGGTGATACACAAATTCCGTTCTCTTTTGAAGAGAAATATCTACCCATCCTCACCTAAAAGCTTAGCAACCTGAACAAGTCAAAAGCCAACAGCAAATGTGGAATGAAAATCGTAATATTAGGTGGTACCATTGAGTGACTAAACAACAATTAACCAACAAACTGAAATTCACAAAGCAAACTACTCCCTTCGTATAAAAAAGAAAGTCATTTTAACAATTAGCATACTTTTTTAGAAATTAATAAAATTAATCTTAAAATTCCAATTATGATCTTTGAAAAATAGCAAAACATGATGGTAAAAGTAGAAAGTAAGTTTTGAATTTTCTAGAGTAATTTATTTATACAAAAAATTAGTGTTAGAATAACTTGTTTTTTGGTATAGATGGAGTATAAATGAGGCTTTAGAGCAGGAAAAAAAGGACAGGATAACCAAGACGGACAAAACAGTGGAACTTTGATAATTTTCTAAGGTCAGCTTCAGCAGCAGTAGCTGAAAAGCATATATTATAGATAGCAAAAATAAGAGAAAAAGAAATTACTTTTGATAGGAGATGGTCTTGATATTAAAGCCCAAAGTTGGACTAATAACACTAGTATCCTCTCCATTTATCTTTAGAACAATGGTTGTCTTCCCAGAATTGTCAAGACCCCTGTGTAAGAAATACTGCATGATCAAGAAAAGAATCAATGACGTAAAGGAGGGAAATCCAAATAACCATGAGAACATACACCATCAAAATTCGCATCTCTTTCTCTTTTTTCTTGATTTTCCGAATTATGCTAAGAAGACCCATTTTCTACCAATGCCAATCTCAAATACCAGAGAAAATGATGGTTTAAACCAGTCAGTCACTGCAAGTTCCTCCTTCAGATCACTCGATATCAATTTGGGCCCGCCATTTTCCAACCTACATAGTAGTATCATTAAATACAAAGAAAACATTAATTAATAATCTAATGCCATTTTCCTTGAAGATTGTTCAGTTCACACACGAACACTAGCTTTACAGCTATTACAGCAACCATTTATTTTTATCTATTCATTGGAAAGAAGCTCGAAGCAAATCACAAAAAATGGGCATTGTGCAGAAGAAAAAGGAAGAGGAAAAACAGAATTTTAGACCATCCTGGGCTTAGAAACAGTTAGTTGAACCACTAAGAATTAAGTCAGTCTCTCAAATCTTATAAAATTCATTGCATTGATTTCTACTTTTCCAAGACTATCATCATATTTGTTGATAGGAATAGATAGAACCCGGCTCAAAATTATACTTCATCAGCAGCCAATTGCGAACACAAACGCCTGACAAGCGCCATGGATTATGCGGACATCAAACTCATCTCAACCAAGTCACAGATTGAATAAGCAGCAATGACGAAAACAAAAGCTGAAAATTCAAGGACCAACTGTGAACACAATCGCCGGACAAGCACCGTGGATTTTTATGCGGACATCAAACTCATCTCAACCAAGTCGCAGATTAAGCATCAACGACGAAAACATAAGCTGAAAATTCGAGGACTGAAATGGGGAAAAAACGCACAGGCAATGTCGATTACTGTGATCATCTTTAACCGCGAAAGGATAGCAATGTCGATTTATAATGATCAGATTAAATAATACGGAAAAAGATAAACTCACAGGAAATAATTATTGAATCAGTCCACGCTACAGGAACTTCTCACAGTCTCATCAGCATCCACCCAAAGCAAGAACGGAGTTGATACTGTACCTTGTGAGAGTCGGAGAGCGGGAGAAGGAGGGCATAGACCGACTGGGAGCTTCGTCCGATGTGATTTTCAATGGAAAAAGAGGCCTGCGATGGGCTAGGTTCGGAGCAAGTTGAACAAGAATACCTAAGTTGGTTCGGAGTTGAGGTTGTGCCATGAGATACCCGAACCAACGACCCGAGACAAAATGACGTTTAAAAAAAAAAAGATAAAGGGAATAGAGGGCCGCTTCTACTTCTTCTTCAAGAAAGGGATATATATGTATATGTGAAACCTTTGTATCATTGTATACTGGCACACAGTCGCTCCCTCTCTCTCGCGACGAATCAAGGTACGAGCTAGTCGATTTGTCGTTTGATTAAACTGTAAAAACATGTAATTCTATATACGTGTGTATGCAAATTTATTTTGATTATGTTATTGCAGTATTCTAACTGACCTAAGTTCCTAACTATTCCTTTGTTTCTGTTCTTCAATTGATGTTTACATTTATCGTGATCACATTTACTGACGAAAAATTATCGAGATGTAATTCGTGCTACATTCTTCCTTCCTGGTCTTCTACTTGTGTTGGCACAGTCGGTTCATCTATTTTTTCTGTGTCGTGTGCGCAGTTTTCTGAGTACGACATGGGAGATAGTCAATATTCATTCTCTCTCACCACTTTCAGGTGTGAATTTTTTACCAATTTCATTACTTCATTTGTTGCTTAGAAGTGATCCCTTCTCTAAGGTTACCGATTAGCTCTATTGGTCACGAGGGCATGCTTCTCATATGCTTTTCTATTCCGACAGTCCATCTGGAAAGCTCGGTCAGATTGAACACGCCTTAACTGCAGTTGGAGCAGGGCAAACATCCTTAGGGATAAAAGGTATTGCACAGATCCTTGTTTTCAGCTAATACGTACCGGTGGGTTAGTGGCCGACGACGTTAGTGTTCTAATTCTTTCTTTGTTGTGCTATGGTTCTATTTGGTCCGATAGATTAATGTGCGTCAGACCGATTACTTATGTGATAGCCTTCTGTTAAGCCAGATCTGCCCATATGTTTTCCCTTTTAATGCCTGTGAAGGCGTTGGCCTTCCATGATCCTTCAAATGTGAGCGTGAGATTTTCTTCCCGCTGTATCTTATCTCAAGGTCGTGGCCCTTCTGCATACTCGAAGGGTGTGAAGGAGTTCAACTAGCCATCTCACTTCATTCCCTATTTTTATGTGTCGTTTGAGCTGCAAAATAAGACTCCTTGAATCAAAAGGCTAAAGTTTCACTCTTTGATCTCATGGTTATTGGCTTTGAAGAGAATGAGGTGAGATGATGGCGGGTTAGTATGGATATATAACAATGGTGCTGCTTGTTGGAGTTCTTTATTTGTCCAAGCTGCTTTGTTACAGTTTTTAAAAATTCAGAAAAGTAGTAAAGCTTTTGGTTGCTAACAAAAACGTGGATGTCGTGATGGACACCCAACAAGTGAACATTGTGGCTGATTGCTGCTCACAACCTGAGTCCATGTATTTATGTAGTGTTGACAAAACTTATAGTGTCCTATAGCTAGTTGGCTCCTTGTCTGACTCCTGGAAATACAACCTGTCATCTACAATCTGTGAGAACTTGAGAATCGTTCACTTTATTTTCAAAGGCTCTAAGAACTTTTGCTTTCCATTTTGACCGAAAAATTCTCCAAGATAGAATTGCATCTTTGCACTTCCTTCCGTACTAGTACTATAGCCACCAGAAGCATCCTAATGCATCATTGCCTATGACAATATGAACTTTGGATCCAAAACTGTTCTAGTTATTCCCATATCTTGTATAGAAATGCAAAGATGCAGATGACAATTAAAAGGGAAATAGCTCCCTGCCCTCATTGTTTCTCATCCACTTTATTTTTCACTGTATTTCATGTTATTGTTCTTTGAATGTTAGTCCTGTTGTTCAATAAAATTGATACATGAACTGAATCTTTTTACATGTTGGTTGCAGCCGCTAATGGTGTTGTGATTGCTACAGAAAAGAAACTTCCATCCATCTTGGTTGATGAGGCATCCGTAAGTATATTTATCTCAAGACGCATATGATAAACAAAATTTTTTCTAAGAAATATCAGATGTTTGTTTGTCATATTCCTATCTCCAATCCTTTCCTACTATTATTATTATGCTATTCTTGCTCCTCCTGCCTTTCTGAGAAGAATACAATCATAGCAGTGCCTCACTGCTTGAAAAAACAAATGATAATAATAATATAAAACTCAGAGATGTGCTTTCTTCAGACCAATACATCTATAACTTTGTATTGTCTGGAATTTTGTTGGTAACAGGTTAAGAAGATTCAAATTCTTACCCCAAATATCGGAGTTGTGTACAGGTAAGGGCCATTGCATTATCACTATCTGTTAATGTTGTCAATGCTTGACATTGTGATTGCATAACGTTTGAAATTCTTATGAGTTTCAATGTTGTGAACTTCAAATATTTGTTGATGCAGAGGTGTTTGGGCTCTATAATAATATGCTTCTTATGAGCTGTTTATAGTTTTCTTATTACCTTTGGTTTTGTCTCAAATAAAGAGGCAATCTGGCAGACTTCTATAACTCATCTCAAATCTCTATGATGCTTCTCAGAAGAATTGATCCTTTGTTGTCTTTGTTATATATATATATTGATATATCGATATATTGTCTGCTGTATCAGTACTATATATTTTACAAATCTCCTATATCTTGCAGTGGCATGGGTCCTGACTCCAGAGTTTTGGTTCGGAAAAGTAGGAAACAGGCCGAGCAATATTACCGGCTATACAAAGTATGATTTCATCTTGTGACTCTATAGATCCATTCTTAAAGTTCTTTTTATTGATATGACTCTTTGAGTTTTATTGTTTGCTGGACTTATTCACATCAAATAAGTAGGCCGATGACACTTATTCTTTGTTTTTAGCCTGCATGACAGGAAAAAAGGCTCAAGTCTTGGGGTGCCCAGAAAAAACCTATTGTGTGGTGTTTTTTTTTTTTTTTTTTTTTTTAAGTTCTTGTTGCCTTGTTAATACAAGTTTCGAATTAATAAGTGTTTTGCTCAAAGAGAGCTGATGAATTCATCCTATATATTTGTATGTAATTAAATTCTGTATGTTCATGTAGAAGCCACTTGCATATTTTAATATTTTTTTCCAAGCAACATAAAGATTTGACTCAGTACCCATCTCAAAATATTTTTGATGTTCTTTTACTAGAAGGCAAGGAGGATTCTCCTTGGGTAGGCTGGTGAGGTAATAGGTGCTTCATTATAACTAAACAAATGAAATGAGCTGAGCTCACAAACCTAAGCTATAAATGAGTCGAGCCTAACTTTTTTAGGCTCGGACTCAGCTTGTTTAATAAACGAGCTTGAAAGTGAATTTCAGGCTTGGCTCGTTTAATTAAACGATCCAAGCCAAACAGTTCGCAAGCCGGCTCGGTTCATTTACAGGCCTAGTTATAATCCTATTAGACCTGTGTAATGCAAAAAATGGGATAGGAACTTTTGGGCTCAAGAAAAAATGGGTGAACAGTGGGACACTCTTGTCAATCCGATATTATGTGTTGATTCTTTCATCGTACTCTTTGTGCTTATTGGCCTTGCATCAGATTCTAACTGATCCTATATGCCACCACTGTTGCACGGAAATGGTTGGAAGGTGCCGTTTTGCATTCTAGAAACATTTTTGAGACGGAAACGTGGCTGCTATTGCCTGCATGCCATATCTTGTTGCTGCTATGTTTGTTGCTCTGCTGTAATCATGTGCTACAGCTAGTCATTGGTGGAGCTCCGAAGGTGAAAAAGAAGAGTTTGGGAAAGCAGTACTGGGCACTGAGTCTACTGATGGTTCTGTGAAGTGTGAATGAGCAATAGGTTCTTTTGATTGAGTGTATTGGGCCACTTTTGGGCCATACTAATTATTGAGGTCCAAGTGGTTTTTTTGACCAAGTATAGTGGGCTATTTTTTGGGTATAGTAATTATTGAGGTCCAAGTAGTACCATTTCCCGTTTTCTAATTTTTTTAGAATTGTTGTTTTCTCCTTTCTTCTCGTTCCCATTTCCTGTCCTTGTCTCTGTCCCCATGCAATGATGCAGATCTGTTTTAAGCGAAGGATAGTGGCCACTTTTGAGCAATGATCAAGCTCCAAGAACAAAGAATTATAAGGGAGAACAAAGATAATTTGGAGAGACTCCAAGAGAGACAAGAGATTCGTCAATTTTCTGCTTGCTTCAGTATTTCATTCATCTGGTCTTTGTACAGGCTAAAGGAATGTTCTAGATAGACTGCTAACAGAATAGTAAATGTCCACTAACATAACAAGAATTAGCTAATAACAGAACAGTAATTAACTAATAAGATTATCTTAAAACTACTGATAAGTGTTGGTCCTGTCCTGTCACATTTTGTTAAATAGTGTATTGTATACATGCTTTTCTGATAAGTGAAATTGATTTCATATATAAGAATGAATTGAAGTTTTGCATTATCATTATTCCTGAAGTGAAACTGCAATCGTCGATTTGCAGGAATCAATTCCTGTTACTCAACTGGTGAGAGAAACAGCTGCTGTGATGCAGGAATTCACTCAGTCAGGGTAGACAATTTCTAAATTTACACATGGCAACTTGTCTCTTAAAGCTATTAGCTGTCTTTATTCTAGTCTCCTGCTCTTAATTCACGTTGGGGGCTAACTTGATTCCTTGACTATTTTTCACTGCCACTGATTCCTCTAATTACTGTGGCAGAGGTGTTAGACCATTTGGTGTGTCTTTGTTGATTGCTGGATTTGACGAAAAAGGTCCACAACTGTATCAGGTATGTCACTGGGTCTATCATATGTTGATTGGTTAACTGAACTTGAATATCAAAGATAAAATTGAGAAAATGTAGAAAAAATGACAACAATACAGAAATTCCTGCATGACATCATCTCTCAAATGCTAAAGGAATCAGAGAGAGCACTGAGACTCAATATTTGCTGAACCAATTTCTGTTTGTGTGATTGTACTGGAGCTTCTCTAGAAGAAATCAAATTTTCTATTTATATATGCAAGAGGCTATAACATTGAACATCCATGCTTTTTAATTTTTTCCTTTTTCTTTTTCTTTCAATCTGCAAATCAGACCTGACACTTGCTAATTGGAATTTCAGCACATTCATTTTTCTTTTCTTTTTTTTCTGCCTCCTTCCAAGCTTTGCTTCCCAGTGGTTGTAAATTGGTAACGAGGTACCTTTTCTCTTTCGCATGAGTGGCTAGCTCTATATCCTTTTTCATGTTTTCCTAAAATTTTAGCAATGGGTTGTTTTGTTTAGCTTCTATTATGGTGGTTTCACCCAAACATGTCAGTGTTATTGGAACAACCATCAACTTAGAGAAATGGAGCTATATTTGTTGGTGGATTCTTTGATTTTATGTTTTCTGTAGGGATTTAAACTTGTCCTCTTCCTGCGGAAAGTATTTTCCATGGGAAAACTTCTATCTGACATTCTGGTGCATTGCTTTATCTTTAACTAGTTACAAGTATTGGTTTGCTTTAGGTTGATCCTTCTGGTTCATATTTTGCTTGGAAAGCTTCAGCTGTGGGGAAAAATGTCTCAAATGCTAAGACATTCCTTGAGAAGCGGTGAGTTTTTGAATAATAAAGCGGTACATAATGCTGTTGCTTTTTTTGTCTCTTTAATATACCTTGTGGTGAATGCCATGCTTCTGTTAGTCCTAAGTTGAGAACATGGAAAGAATTATTGTTGTTTCAGAGTCTCCAATGCCAGTTTGTATGTTCTGTTTGCAGGTACAGTGATGATATGGAGCTTGATGATGCTGTCCACACAGCCATACTGACATTGAAAGAAGGGTATAGCTCTTGTTCTTCTTTATATTTCTTCATTTGTTTATTTTCTTTCATAGCTGTCTGCTGGCTCTTTGAACCTTACTTATAATCGGATTTGCTGCAAGCTGCTGATATGATTCTTATTTGTGTTATATGTTTGCTAGGTTTGAGGGACAAATTTCAGGGAAAAACATTGAGATTGGAATAATTGGTGCTGACAGGAAGTTCAGGCAAGTTCACACTCAATTTTCTCGGTCATTGCTATTAATTAGGATTGTTCATGTTATTCGACATCTGCTTATTTGATTCGATATCCGAAGCGATTCGATTCGAAAAAGCAAATAATCGATCCAAGTTTTTTTTCAAATCAAATATCCGATTCGATCAACGAAAAGTCAAACAAATCAAATATCCGACCGACAAATGCAAATAATATCTAATCCGAAGAAAAATATTTATACATTTTTTTATAATTTTTTATTTTATATATAATTGTATATAAATAAATTTAGATGTAAGTGTGTATAATTTTTACTTTATTTATTATTTGAGGCAAAATTAAATTTAATTGAAATTATATTTTTAATACAATCCCTTTTTAGATATTTATAAATAAATAAAAAATATTCTGTACGCTGATAGATTCCACCCACTTCTCTCTTATTTTAGTTTTAACATCGGATATTTGTTGAGTAAGTCAGATATTTACTAAGCGAATTGGATATTTGCTCAACATTCGCTCAGCAAATCGGATAATATCAAATATATTTGTGATTTAGTAGTTTTTTTATATTTGAAATTGTATTTGGATAATATCGGTTATATTTGATATCCGATCCGAAAATTCAAATATCTGATCTTCCGGATATCCAAAGTTTCAAATCAAATATCAAATATCATTTTTAGATATCCGAAATTTCGGATATCCGACAATCAAATATCCGAAATATCAGATATTTGAATCGTGAACAGCCCTACTATTAATAATAGGATTTTTTATGTAGTTTGATGTTTGACCAATTAATTCGATATACGATTATTTTTTGGAATCAAATAATCAAATCCTATTATGTTTATGCAGTCTAGATTGATCTGATTCGAAAAATTAAATAAAAGATCCGATTATTTTTTGGAATCAAATAATCATTCTGATTAATAAAAAGTCAAACAAATCAAATATTAGATCCGACAGATGTAAATAATATCCAATCCAATAAATTATATATATGCATATATATAATTGAAAAATAATGTATTTTTCATATTACTTTATTATTTATATTCATACATATATATTATAGTTTACTATTAGACTAGTTATTTTATTTATTGTTAGAATATTTTCTATTTTAAAATTTTTGTTTTATTATAGATTTAAATATTATTAGATATTCGAAATTATTAGTTGGGTATTATGCAATTTAGGATTAGGATCGGATGTAAACGAGCCGAGCCGAGCCGAATACCACGAACCTAAAATGCTGTTTGGGCTCGACTCGTTTAACTAAACGAACGAGCCGAACGAAGCTTTTAACGAGCCGAACCGAGGCGAGCTCACGAGCCAAAGCCAAAAAATGAACCAAGCCGAGCTTTTTCGAGCTTGAGCTCTGCTCGTTTAATAAACGAGCCGAGCCCGAGCCTCACTTTGAGGCTCGTTTAATTAAACGAATGAGCCGAACCGAGCTTTTAACCAGCCGAGCCAAGCTGAATACCGAACTGGCTTAGCTTATTTACAGCCCTACGGATCATTATCACATCAGTTCAAATCAAATTGGTTTAGTATTTCCTTATCGTGCATATCGTTATATTATATTTCATATATTTTGATCTGATCAAAAGTTTTAGATATCTTACATATTATTTTTAATCTGTTCTGAAATTCCGGATATCCAAGTATTTTCTTTTGATAGCCAAATTTTTTTACCAGATCTTGGGAGCTGAAATTTCCATATATGATATCAACCCCTTTAAGAACTAAGAATTCTGTGAAAGTTACGTGAGTCTGAAAGAGGAAGAAGAAATAGATTTTAATCTATGCTTTTGGGATCGGTGGCTCTGCAAATAACGTACTCTGCCACCTGCGTCATGCATTCATGGTTTAAAAAATGCATATTGATAATTGAGCATGGCATTGAGTATTTGCTCGTCATTCCTTTTTGGATTTCCAAAAGATCTGCCAATACCGAGATCTTTTATTTGCTAGTTCATTCCAGTCAACACGAATGGGGTCACATTTGTTGTATTTTTAACATGAGGCTTGAAATAATGGCTGGTTATGATGTCTTGAATTTAATGATCTGTGGTTTTATATGATCTGATTCTTGCTTTTAACTTCTTCCTTTGGGTGGTTACAGGGTACTAAGTCCTGCTGAAATTGATGACTACCTGGGTGAAGTTGAATAATGCTACAATATATGCGTGTCAGAAACATTTGACTTTTGGGGGAAAGGGCGGGCTGACGAGGAGGCAAGCTACTCGTATCGTATGCTAGATGTTAAAGTTTTATCTCGTTCCTGAACATGGGAGAATAGTTATTATTATATTTACTTACTTTTAGAGAGAACGTTAGGACGAGGAATTGAGGGAATGAATGTGTTAAATGAACCATGAATATTGACGGCGGATCATTGGAGAAGCTATTCTGCTTAAGTTTTTCCATGTGAAACGTGTCTTTGCATTCCGTCGCCTGTTATCTAATTGTGACTTGAGCACCTCTTAAGTCATCTGTGTTATGTGAAGAAGACTAACCGTGAGTAAATTTAGTACAGGTAAATCTTAAGGACTGTTATCGGAACACGATTTTATTCAAGAACTTCAAGTACAAGCTCTGTAGCCTTAATTATCAGACGGACACCTTCTATACTTGTTGATAATACCATATTTGGAAGTGTTACCGATAGCACTGTGAACAACCCCTCTGCCGGATCCTCCCTTACCACGTGCAATCCCAATATCCCATTTTGCTGATAATCATAAACTTCTCTCCTGCTCTTACCCAATCTCATCTGTGATTTCTCATCACTTTTGCTGACATTCTCTGGTAATGTAAGTCTAACAAAAAAAACCCTAGACTGACTTTGTCATCACAACGAGTATTGGAAGAAGACCTTGATGTCCAACAATCAGTTGAATCAGCCGAATTTGGTTCCATAGATGGAGAAGAAAACCAATGCTGACCATTACCCACAAAATTGTAGCTGCCTGAGGATTTTTCCTGTTCAATATCTCCTTTGAGACCAATATTTTTCATATTGTTACATACTTATGGAAACTAGGCTCCGTGGAATCAGCCGCACCCACAGTTACCTGTGATCCCTCTATTAGAGGATGATTCTTTCTCTCGAATTTCTTCTTCCCACCAGGATTAATATTGCTAGCAACAAAGGTGTAGTTGTCTATTTTTTGCTACATAAATCTATTATAGGGCTTCTTAGCTTGTTCTCATCCGCAAAATCATACGAAAAATCGGAGTTTGTCAAGGACTTGAGATCAGCTACTGCTTCAAGGATTGAGTTGGCTTTGGTGATAGAGACTATACTCCAAATGCACCACCATCAATTTCCTCTAATTTTCCGACTACCAACAATAGAGTACACGATAGTAAAAGCTCTATACTAAGATTGAATAGGACATTTCTTCACTTAAATGGTAACTCCCATACATTTCTTTACTTATAACAACATAACATACTATATTACGATTGAAAAAGGAAGAGAGATAAGGGAAAGAAAATTGGGGTTTCGTCAATTAGCATCTAGATATGATACATGCAGCTAATATAAACAAATTTGTTCAAGTCAAGACGTAAAAGATTGGACAATATCTCTGAATATATAGTTGGTAACAGCCAGGAGATGGTGAATGTAGTAGACTAAAGGTAGTCGATAAAGATCAAAGAATGACGAGTCGACGATGTAGTAAGAACCAAAGAAGATGGCACTGAGCCTAAGAACAAAGTGAGTGAGTGTAAAATAAATGTCAAGCAATTTCTCAATAAAATTTTCTCAATTAGTTTCCTTATTTTCCTTATATATGAGTAGGGATGACAATGGATTTCGGACCTAACCCAAACCCGCTAGACCCCACCTTATTTTTAGCCGGTTTAAGTCCATACTTTTAAGACCCCACGGGTCTGGGTCGGGTTTAGGTTTATATATACCTAAATGGGTCTAGGTCCAATAGTTCCAGATCCAGACCCGCTAGACCTGTTTTGTGTGTGTGTGCGCGTGCACATATAAATACATACTAATATTATATTTGTTATTATTGTCATAATCTTATTTAAGTTTCTTATTTATTTTTTAAATTTTATTTTTATATATTCACTTTATAAGCAATATGTATAATATTGTATTCCAAAAGCATTAAAACACCGTTTAAAGAGGTAACATAATGATTTTAAAATGTTTATTTTTTTTACTTTGATAATTTTTTTAACAAAAAATATATATTAAAGTATATAAAACATAAATGTATTTGTATTTATGTAGATTTTAAAAAAAAAAATAGTCGGATCCTTTTGGAATTTGTTTACTTGCTAGATCCGATAGATTTGGGTCTAGATTTGAACTTTTGAGACCCAACTGATATGAATTGGGTCCAGATTCAGATAATATAAATGGATTTGGATCTAGATCCGACCCAACCTGACCCAAACCCAATCCATTGTCATCCCTACATATGAGGTAAGAAAATATTACTCTTTAACTTTCCTAGCCTTTTCACTCACTATTTTCTGTCCTTTTAATGTTTCAGTCAACCAAACACTTTGAAAGTATTTTCCATCTAATTTTCTTTCCTTTGCTCTCAATTTTCTTGAAACCAAATGAAGACCAAGACTTATGTTTATCAATGGCGGTATAAAATTGATTCCATATTACTACTCTTTTCTTTTTATCCAAAAAGGTATAAAATCATTGGAGAAATCAACCCAATGTGACCTCAGCAATGTTAATAGTTCCTAATTTTTACCTATACTTCAAATACTATTTCCAAAATAATTATTGTTTTACTTTTATTATTTATTAAAAATTACTTTATGGATTTCATTTTCAGTATTTTTTTATGTTGTTGCCTTCTCTATTTTTTACCTATTATTATTATTATAATTATTACTACTGTTGCTGCTATTGTTGCTGCTGCTGCTATTGTACATTAAAAACCTTAATGTCCAATGTTTTAGAATTTTCTATGTTATTGCTCTAATAAGATAGAAATGCTAGAGAAATCAATTGAGTATATTATCAATCAAAAGAGTCGGGAAGATAACTTTCTAGATCCTCCATCCTTTAATAATAGTCTTGTTCGTTCTCTTCATTTTTTTTATTTGTCTTAAATTATAATTCTAGTATTTTTTTGATAATAAAGTTAATGAGTCATGTTTCTAGTATGTGATATGTCCCCGTTTATTTTGTTTAAGCTAAATAGGATTGAATTTTTATTGTCTAATTATTACTCCAATTAAATTATTATTATAAGAATATAATAGGATAAGTAAGTCTAAACTTTTGGTATTTCTTAATTATATTAGCTGCTATATCATCTTTGATAATCTGAATATTATATATATATATATATATTTATTTATTTAATATGCTCCATTACCTTTTATGAAAATTTTAGATGTTTCATACACCATGCTCTATCTTTCAACTATTTATAGGAACTTTAGTATATCTATTAGCTTTGTATAATATATACGGCCAAAAAAACGACCACCCATGTGTCTCACAAGTATAAAACTAGAGGTGGATATCAGATTGGGGTCAATTTGGTTTTAGTCCTTCTCAAGTCATCTATCTTGCCTTCTCAAGTCATCTATCTTCCTAGGTTAAATTAAAATTAATATCACGTCATTTTAAGTTGAGACATCTCAAATTATTCAACTAATTTGGATAAATTTATATTCAGATAAGTTTAAATAATTCTACATTTCAAATAGGATTTGATTTGAGTTCGAATATAATTATTTTCAAATAAGTTTGACTTATTTTATCGTTTACATTCAGATTATTTTGAGTTATTATATCATTCATTTCATATTCAAGTTGGATTCAAATTAAGATAATTCAGTTTATCATTTTAAATGTATTAAAGTACCATTTATTTTCATATTACTTTTAACGTGGCATATTACTTTTTATAAAAAATTTAAAATTACCCTTACGTTTTATTAGAACCTTCTATAAAAATAACTTTAAATAAATTAATTAGTATTAAAATACATATCTAAAAATATAAATATATATTAATTTAGATCACAAATAATTTTGTTAATCTACCAAACGATGCATAAGTCAACTATTTTAAATATAGGTTATTTCTAATTATTTTATCTTCCTTTTTTTATTCAATGTTATTTGGATTCATATTATTTGTTCTGAATCATTGTACTATTTTGTCATTATTTATCATTTAGAGGTAATGACAAGTCCAGTAATTGGGTTATTCTAAATTTATTAGAAGTGGATTTACTTATTTAAAATAATTTTTCATTTTCATCTCTAGTCCCTAATGGAGAATATGAAGAGAAAAATAGTCTCCATTTAAAATTGAGATAATACATTCATTTATGCATAATTGCATATAACAAAACTAGATTTTAAAATAGGAAGAAGAAGAAGAAGAAGAAGAATATTTATCTACTTTTAGTAGTAGTAGTAGTAGTATTACTAAGTTGGTTTACAAACAAACTAGTCAAACCTAATTTGGCTTGATTGTCTTGTTTCATCAATTTTCTTTCTACTTTGCTTTATTTTGCCACATTTCTCAATAAATTTGTGGATAGAGTATCCTATTGTAACACCCCAAAATCTACACATTTTTTTAATAAGACATTTAAATTTAAAACCGTAAAATCTGGGGATGCTACCGCCACACTTAGTACCAAACCGGTTCACTCCTACCGTTTCAGTACCAAGTGCTAAGGCTAAGAAAAACATTTCCATCATCACACATTAATACATAAATTAAAGTTCGCAAATCATTAATCAAAGTACGTATAAATTTTATATAATTTGAAATACTAGAGATAATTCTTTAGAGAAGAAAAATAGCTACAACAATAAAATTATTTCTGAAGTTTCAAACATAATCACAAGAAAACAGGAATAATAATCTCATAAATGGAAAACGATCACGCCATTCCAGGACTCGATCAAGCCCAAAATATCACTCAGCCCCACTTGATGTCCCATAGGCATCAATGTCATCAAAGAAAGCATCACCTACCTAGAACACTTCATACGAGCCTTCTTCTCGTGGGAACGAGCAACACCCATAAAAGGGGTGATCAATACGCTACGTACTGAACAAGGTAGCTAAATACTAAGGCTAACACACAAGCACATAAAGTCATGTAGCTGGTGGATTGGAGTATGCTACAACTTATAAATGATCAAGCCCGCACATAAAGGCCCAAATGGTCTAGATTAATTATTTAATTAATCTCTTATCGGAAGTCGATTCACACCATGTTCTTAATCCAATCCATGCGAGTACGGAAGCACCACTATTATAGCTGGTGGATTGGAGACAAACAGGGCACAATGCTCCTGCCCACTATTATTAGCCGGTGAATCGGTCACACATAGAGTATCATACCCTAACCACTATTTTTTACCGGTAGATATGCTGGCCTCGGCTCACATGGTGTTCTGTTGTAAGTATTTAGTGTCTTTTAAGTGTCTTAGAAACTTAGGTGTTTGGTTTATTGAGCTCGGAGTCTGCTACTATTATAGCCGGTGGATCGGAGGCACATAGGGTATCATACCCTAACCACTATTATAGCCAGTGGATCGGAGACACATAAGACTACGCGTCCTAACCACTATTTCTAACTGGTGGATCGGTGGGACCCGACTCAATGCTCTTCCACTTTATATAATTAATGTTTTAAGTATCTTATTCAAAGCTTTCACCCAGATATGCATGACTGACTTCTACTATTCTTATCCTCCAACTCTAGTTAACCACTCCAACCCTAGTTAACCACCACCACCAAAGTTAACCATAGTATACCCTAACACCCATGCAAGCCCTAACTCCATGTAAATCATACCTTCCATGCAAACCCTACTTCCATGCAAACTCTAGCTCCACGTAAACCCTACTCCCATGCAAACTCTACTTCCATGCAAACCCTAACACCATGCAAATCCCAACTCCATACAAACCCTAACACCATGTAAACCCTAACACCATGCAAACCCCAACTCCATGCGAACCCTAATTCCATGCGAACCCTAATTCCATGCGAACCCTAATACCATGCAAAAGCCAACTCCATGCAAACCCTAATTCCATGCAAATCATAATTCCATGCAAACCCTAACACCACATTATTACACTCCCCATCATAATTTTACAAAACCTATCATGCATGTCTTATGGGCCACACCATACCATAATAATAATACAACCCATATACAAAATACACATGCCACTACTTAATGCACAATCTCACCTCAACTCCATATCATGCTGCATATATGACAGTTATACAAGTACACATAAAATACAATACATTATAATTTATATCACATGCCATGCATGGCATATAAAGCACATAACACATAAACGACCTTAATACTCTCTTACCTAAAACGTCACCGGTCTTGGAGCACGCTCCTATACCTCTTTAGGGCTTTGACTGGTCTCACCTATTATGAGGGAAAAACTAGAATTAGGTTCCCTCCTAAAAATACTATTATTTACTAACTTATCTTAAGACTAGTGTAACACCCCCAAAATTTACTATTGAAAATTTGTATTTTATGAAAAGAAATAGCATAAGCAAAATATAAAACAGTGAATTTCAGGGATATTACTGCCACACTTAGTACCAGACCGATTCACTCCTACCGTTCCAGTACCAAGTGTTAAGGCTAAAGGAATGAGATACACTTTGCTAGATTTTCAAAACATGTTTAAATTAGAGTAGCGCGATACATTTTACAAGATTAGAATCCACCAGTGATGGTTACAAGAAAAAGGAATACATTTAAACCAAAAAGTAAAAGAAAAGGGAGAACCCTAAAAATCCGGATAATCCTTACACTCTTTCCCATTGCCCATTTGAGTAGCACTTGAAAAATACATGCAAGGTACATTTCCCATTGAATAGGTAGGGGCCCCACGAATGGAACCCTTCAGTACTATAGTACTGAGTAACTCTTTAAAAACACACTTAAAGGCAGGCCCACAATGCAACACATGAAACAAAGTTATAAACATCTATAACAAGATGTATATATATATAACATTCACATAATTAGCATTCACATCAGATATTAATAGGTCGTAATGTACGATCGATACTTTTTGCCTTAAGCCATGTCATAGTGCTAAATTAATACTTTCGGGCCTTAAGCCATTAGTCCATCATTATTCAATCATTTCTCAGATTTTATATCTATGTGAGTGCGGGAACCCCACTATTATAGCCGGTGGACCGGTTATGTAGGGCAAAACGCTCTTGGCCACTATTATTCGCCGGTGGATCGGTTTAGCCCCGACTCACATGATGTTCCACTATAAATGATAAGTATTTTTCTATAACTTTATCCACATCCATGACTGGTATTATTGAGTTCGGGACCCCCACTATTATTATCGATGGATCGAAATATATATCAACATCATCTAGGGCAACACACTCCTGGGCCGCTATTATATCCGGTGGATCGGTATTCATAATCAACTACCAGGGTAACACACTCTTGGGCCACTATTATATCCGGTGGATGGGTACTCATAATCATTTTCTAGGACAACATGCTCCTAGGCCACTATTATAAGTTTATAACTGGTAGATCGGTACACAATATCATAATTCAATTGGACCCGGCTCATTAATCTTTCACTTTCATGATTAATGTTTTCTCTTTCTTAATCAGCACAACAATTCCATTTATTTGCCTCGAACGGGAGATCAAGAACCCGGGACACAAAGGTACACTAGTCGTACTGGTGCATACAAGCTACTCAGTACCCTTCAACCATCAACCCTAGGACGCAAAGGTACTCTGGTCGTACTGGTACATAAAGCTACTCAGTACCCTACCGACAATGACACCTAATCCCTAAGTATGCATACCCTCTAAACAGGTCTGTAGAGCTATATAGAGTAAGATATAAGGCTTGGCTAGGGCATAAAGGCACACCAATAAATACCAGAATAATCGTGGGCTAAATCGCATCTTTAGGATAGCGACCCCTAAAGAGCCACAATTTTCGATCTCGAATACTTTCACTTTAAGTATTAGTGTCTTAGTTAAGGTGATCACGAAAAGCACAACAATTAGATGCTTATTCACTTTTGATTATTTTTATATCATTAGGCATTTCTTATTCATACGATTATCCAAGATAACATAGAGAAATCATTAAGGCCATCATAATCTCCTCTAATTCTGATTTAGGATTTGTTCTCATGATACTTACTAATAGTCAAATACACTTACCTTATTATTCAGTGTTACTTGGGCCTTATTACTAACCTCTAATGTCCCATCAACATGTTAGATATGCATTATTGATTTACCTCTTACTTGTATAAATTACCAAGTTATCTCCTACACTTTTTAAATTACCATTCACCCTTCATAATTGTTACACTTAACATATTTTCCATTTGGTTGGTTAGATTACCGTATTACCCTTCTCATTTGTTATAATTACTAAATTGCCCTTAAGTTGAATAAATTATCAAATTACCCTTCTTCATTATCATGATTACCAATTTTTCCTTTTATTTGGTTATCGGTTAAATTACCAAATTGCCCTTTTCCATTATCATAATTACCGAATTGCCCCTTTAGTTGGATAAATTATCAAATTACTCTTCTACAATCTCATAATTGCCATATTGCCCTTATCCATTATTATAATTACCAAATTACAATTACCAATTTACCCTTCTCCATTATTATAAATACCAACTTACCCTTCTCTATTATTATAATTACCAATTTACCTTTCTCCATGATTATAATTACCAATTTACCCTTCTCCATATTTATAATTATTAATTTACCCTTCTCCATATTTATAATTATTAATTTACCATTCTCCATAATGATAATAATTAATTTACCCTCCTATATAATTATAATTACCAATTTACCCTTCTCCATATTTATAATTATTAATTTACCCTTCTCCATAATTATAATTACTTTAATACCCCTTTTACTTGTAATTTACCATTTTGCCCCTTATTTCTAAAATTACTATTTCACCCTTCTACTTATAAAACTACCATAATACCCTTCTACTTGTAAATAACTATTTTACCCTTTTACATCCAAAATCACCATTTTACCCCTATTCTTACAAAATTACTATTTTACCCTTCTCTTCGAAAATTACCATTTTATCCCTTACTTCCAAAATTACCATTCTTACCCTCCATTTTACTCCCAAAATTACCATAATACCCTTTTACTTATAAAATTACCATTTTGCCATTCAGTTATAAAATTACCATATTAGCCTTTTTGCCTCCAAAATTATCACTTTACCCCCTTTATTACACCACTTTTATTAAATTAACATTACCACATGGAATAATAATATTAATACTCCATTAAAAATATCCAACTCCACCAACCATTATATTTTAATATAATACTTATTAGCACCCACACATATTAGGCCATATTCTTACACAAGAAATATTACTAAAATGCCCCTAGGGCTCACAATAATATTATTCATGCATAAATGGTCACAATAACATAATATGAATAAGTACTTAACACTTTCATTAATAATCAAACTCTTCCCTTAACAGCATTTCCACACATGGCATATAAACTAGCATACTTTCCTTTTTATCAATCAATACAAGCAAATATATATATATATATATACATATACATACATATATATATATATATATATATATATATATATATATATATATATATATATATATATATATTAAACCACAAATATCAAGCATAATAATAGATTAAAAATATCTTAATATGCTAACATACGTTTATCCGTGCGTTTAAGTGGGGTTTAACGATTACCTTAATTTTCACAAAAATCAAACCTTACCAGTATCCCAATTAAATATTCAAGCTTTAAATATCAAAATCAACACCTAAAAATAATGTCAATAACTATTATATTAGATGTAGGAAATTAAAAGGATAAAACTTTATAAAAACTTAATTAATAACACACTTTATTAACTATTAATATACATTAATAATTAAACAAATCAATTTCCAAAACAATGTGGAACTCACGCTACATGAACAGCGTAAGCCACATGCAGGCTATATGGGGGGAAAAGGGTCGAAGTTAGGGAGGTAGAAGGGAGGGGTGGTAATTTTCGGGTTGAGGCTTTGGAGCTAGAAAAAAGGGTAGGTGAGGGAAGATTGGAGGCAAGGGAAGGGTGCAGGAGTGAAGAGGGGGTATAGGTGGAGGTTGGGGATAGGTTGTCGGCGCCAATGGCAGCAGAGGTGGCGGCAACGAGGCTGCGAAGTGGGTTGCAGGAGTGGACAAGGCTGAGAGGGAAGGAAAAAAGAGGAGAAAAATGGAGGGGTGAGGGGGATTGCTTCGGCCAAATGAGGTGTGCGGGTGGTAGAGGAGGTTGCAAGGAGTGGACTAGTAATTTGAGTGGCGGTAGAGGTTGTCGGATGGCGCCAAATGGTGGGGATAGGTTGTCGGCGCCAATGGCAGCAGAGGTGGTGGCAACGAGGCTGCGAAGTGGGTTGCAGGAGTGGACAAGGCTGAGAGGGAAGGAAAAAAGAGGAGAAAATGGAGGGGTGAGGGGGATTGCTTCGGCCAAATGAGGTGTGGGGGTGGTAGAGGAGGTTGTAGGGAGTGGACTAGTAATTTGAGTGGCGGTAGAGGTTGTCGGATGGTGCCAAACGGTGGGGTTGTAGGGGGGATGCCAAAAAAGGAGAAGAATGGGGAGAAAAAGAAGAGGGGAGGAAGAAGGAGTTGCGGGGTGGCTTGGACGTTGTTGTGGTGGTGTAGGGCGAGATTAGAAGGGTGCAGAAAGTGGTGCAGGTGGTTGGTGAGGCAATTGAAGTGGCGGAGGGTAGTGACGTAGCCAAAATAGGGAGGAAAAAGAAAGGAGAAGAAAGGGAGAAAAGGGAGGTGGTAGTGTTTAGGGTGGCAGGGAGGTGGTAGGGTGGCAGGGAGAAGGAAGGGAAGAAGGGGAAAAGGGAGGCCATGCGTGATGGGGGTGCATGGCCGGCTGGGTCCAAAATTGTGAAAAAAGGACGGGGGAGAGAGAGAGGGGAGGGTTGTAGTGGTGGCAGATGGTGGTAGCAGGGTGGTGGCCGGCATGCTCGAGGTGGCAGACATGGCGACGAAGACAGCTCGGCCACCTTCCGTTGATCAACAAAGAAGAAGACAAAGAAAGAAGGGGGTGTAGGAACAGTAGGTTAGTCAGGGAAAGAAAAAAAATGTTGGGTCGGCCTGGTTGCTGGGGAAGGAAGGAAGAAAAGAAGGAAGGGGGGCTAGGTCGACTCATGCGTGGGAAGGCATAACAGCCCGTTGCCAGAGCGCGAGGGAAGAGGAGGGGAGAGGGGAAGATGGGCCAACGGCCCAATCGTAGGGGGAAGGGCTTGCAGGTTGGCCTGGAGGCCCGAAGAGGAGGGGAAAAGGAAAAAGAAAGAAAGAAGAAAAAGGAGAATGAGGAGAGAGGAAATAAGGAAGAAAAAAGAAAAAGGGATGGGAAATTAGGGGAATTTAAAATAATTTAATTTATAAAATAATAAAATATAATATTTTTGGGAAGTAATTTTATTTAATAATTTTATTTTATTTTATTTATGTGTTTAAAAAGGATAATTTTATTAAAATATTGGTTTGAATAATTATTTAAATAAAAAGAGCATGATAAAATAACAAAATATTTATTTTAATTGTCAAATATTCCTATCCAAATTTATATACTCAAAAATCCATAAAATAATTTTGAAAGCTACATTATCCCAAATAAAAGCTATTTATTAAATTTTAAGTTTTAAAAATTTTGAGGGATTACAACTAGGTTTTTAAATAAAATAATACTATACTAATAATAACCATACGAAATACTACTAAAAATACTAATAATAATATTAATGTAATTCAAAATGGATGGTGATATAAGGGTTTCTACCCTCCACCAAAATAATACTAAAAAAATATCATTAAAATTATTAATAAAAACAATACTAATAATAATAATCCAATTTTTTATAAAAAATAACTTAAGCATAAATAATACAAGGTAGGGTTTTCGACCCTACCTTCAAATAGTAAAGGTACCAATTAATAATAATGATAATAGTATTAATAACACATTTTACTTATAATAATATTAATAATAATAAGGATAATAATATTAATATTAATATTAATAATAATGGTAGAAATAGTAATATTAATAATAAAAATAGGAGTATGAGAATCATAATCATAAAATAGGGCTTCGTCCCTCCTTAGATAGATAATAATAATAATAATAAATTAATAATACTAATAACAATAATAATATTAATAATGATAATAAACTTAAAATAATACTATTAATACCCATAATTTTAACTAACAACTTAAATAATTTTTAACTACTCTGGACCCTGCCAAGAAAATATAACATTAATATTACATCCAATAATAATAATAATAATAATAATAATAATAATGATAATAATATTAATAATCAAATAAATGATAAAAATTAAAATAAAATAGAATAAATTTAAATAAATAGGGGAAAGGGCTGAGAGGGTCTAGGGTTTTACCTTGAGTCGGCGGAGATAGGTGGCACCAGCGGTGGCCGAAAAAGAGGTTAGAAAAGGAAAAAGTTGAGGTTTGAGAAGAAAAGGTGGAGAGTGAAGGTGGAGGTTGAGGTGTTGGTGGTAGCCTAGGCCGAGAGGAGTAAAGTGAGGGTGGTGGCACAACAAGTGGCGGCGGCCGAAATGAAGAGAAGAAGAAAGAGAGGGAAGGAGAAGGAGAAAAGAGAAAATAAGGGTATGGCTAGGTGGAGGAAGATTGGTAGCAGCTTTTGGGTGGTGTAGGAGGCAGTGATAGTGGCGGATGTGGTGGTGGAAGGTGGTGTGAGGGGTTGCGGTGTAAAATTTTGGCTTGATGGGCAGGGAACTTTGCACGGGGTGTGGTAGCTCATGCAAGAAGAATCAAAGGAGATGGGTGGCTTAGTTAGTTAGAGGGCGGTATAGGGAAGACTTAGGTTGGCAGAGGTGGCGGCATAGTTGGCTAACGGCAAAGGAAAGGTCGTCTAAAGTCGCGGTAGTGCACATGGTAGGCTCTTAGGGTTTCGGGGAAAAAGTTTCAAAATCAACCAAATAAGGGGTATTTATAGAGTTTAGAGGGGAAGGTAGGGTTCTAGGGGTCGGTAGGAGCATAATGCAGGTAGGGTTTGGGATAGCCAGCGACGTCAATCGGCTGGCACAAATTTAGGTCAGGGTCAAGTTTTCACACAGGATAAGGAGAATTTTGCTCGAGGAAAAAAGGAAAGTGGGTTAGGCTGGGTTGAATTGCAATTCAAGGGGAAGAGAAATAGAGGGGAAATGGCCGGTCAAGTCAAGCATGGTCGGTGGCGCCATTTTCGGAGCTTCAAAGTTGCAGGTCGACGGCGGAAGAGGAAGGAGGAAGAAAGGAGATGAACCGAGCGGCTGGGGGAAAAAGAAAGAAAAGAAAAATAATAAGAAGAATAATCGGGCCGGTCGGTAACGGTTATAAAGGTTTCAATGGAAGGCGGCGTTCCATGGGGAAAAGGCACAATACGCAGCGCTTCGGCTGCCGAAGGAAGGAAAGAAAAGAACAGCGATGGGTCGCGGAAGAGAGGAAGGAAAAAAGAAGGATTGGGCCGTGACAGGCCCAATCGGTAGGAAGAAGGAAAAAGAAAGAAAAGGAAAGGAAAAGAAAGAAGGAAAAAGAAAAAGGAAAAAAGGAAAGTTTAAGTAAATTGGGGTCAATTAAATTAATTAGAATAATTTGGGTATTTAAAATAAAAATATTTAAATAAAATAATATTAAATTTCCCTTTTATGCTAATTTAGGGTTTTTAAAAGATTTTTCCTAAATTCCTTTTTAATTAACAAAAAGCCCAAAATTTCCCTTATAAAAATATTTGTAAATTTCTTATTAATTTTCCCTAAATAATTTCTTCCTATTATAATACAAATAATTAATTAAATTAATTCCCCAATAAATCTTATTTAATTATATTTCTTAAAATAAATATAATTGGGACGTTTCACCTATATATTTTATTTAAGCTATTTTCTAAGTGTGGTTATTTATTTTTTTTTCTTTAGATAGTTGTACATTTATAACAATCAAGCTCAATTTTATAAGTTCCAAGTACTAAATTGTATGTTGAAATTTAAAATTAAGTTAAACCTTTAATTATATTTTTAGAAAAATACATGATATAACCCTAAAATTCGATAAAATATATAATATGACTTTGAGTTTAGGGGGTTAAGCACCACATAAAACACTGTGAAAAATACTTGTTGACTTTGTGTTAGAATTCAAAAAAAATCTTAAATCACTTAATGAAATGGCCATTTTACCTTTTATCTCTAATGAAACTCATTTCCCCCTCCATTTTTTTACCCTTTCCCTCTTTTTTCCCTAATCAATTAGATATTTTTTTTCTTTTTTACACTTTATTTTATTTTCATACAATTTATCTATTTTTTTATGATTTAAGAAAATAAAAATTATATAATCCATTCTTTTCTCTCACACATAATATAAACTACCATAAAATAAAAAGAAAAATGGAAAAATATAAAATAAAATATAATATGTAGTGTACTCTCTTTTATCAAGGTCATAAAATCTAACTAATAAAAATAAAATTTAAACCTAACAGATGAAATGCAATTTAAAACAAAACAAAAGAACTAATGTTCTTGATGTCTTTGACCAAAGTTTGGTTTAAAATTATTCTTCGCTCTTCTTCACTACGGATCAAAAACTAAGTCAAGTTTATTAAGGGGTTAAAGAGAAAACACCCCACAACCTAATAATTTTACAAGGAAAAAAATATCAAGCTAAGAATATATGCACCAACCAAATTTGAAGAACAACGCAGTAGAACAACAACAAGCACACCTCTCAAATATGGCATAAAAAACCTCAAACCACCCAACCAAAACTGATAATTCAGTTTGAAGTACAGCCAAGATGTGGTATTAAAATTAGTCAGTAATTTCAAAGTCCTAGATAGCTACTCTCACAAGTTTCTAACGAGACCACACAACATCATCAAACCTTAACAACTCAAAAAATCAACCCAGAAATACATTGTAACCCAAGATGATTTAATAGAATGAATCTAAAGTGTTAACCTTTTAGAACAATCAACCTTGTTTTAATGATAAAAAAATGTTTTTTTGTCTAAATTGTTTAGTTCATGTGTTAAGCCTCAAATGTATACTTGGAACACAACAAATATTAAAGGATAAACAAGTGTACTCAAGGAAACAAGACTCAAGCTTTAAGGTGTACAGTAATGTCTTGGATTCTATGTACATGTGTTTTACAAGTTAATCTCTTAGGATAAATGATGTATTAGTCCTTCCAAACAAGTTTCAAAAGAATTTTGAATTACTTTATACTTGTTTATGAAAAATAAAAATTATTTAATAAAGCTTTTCAAATATACCAAACCTTGAGAAATATGACAATTGATGTATTTGATTTTTGAAAATAAGTTTGATATGATTTCTACATATTATATAATTATTTGAGTTCAAATACAATCAATCATAAATGGGTTGTAATTTTTTCCAAAAAGGTAAACCTTTTTTGTCAATAATTAACCAATCCAATATGGCAGACAACCAGTGGATGAGGGCCAACAACATTCGGTTAAATAATTGCAACTTGGGAACAAAGAATTAACACAATGCAGTGTTCATGAAAAAAAATGATAGATGAGATCTGGATGACCAGAGGTCCTTGGGTGGTTAACCAAAGCTAGCTTTGCGACAAAAATACACTCGTTATGAATTGATTGTTATAGCACTTTTTAGGCCTAACAACTAGTTTTGAATTTTCCCACCATTTTATCTTATAATAAGAGTCGTTGTGTTTAAAAAAAATCACAGTCTTCTAATTTCATCCCCTTCATATTTTACTCAAATTAAAGAGAGTTTTAATTTCATACGTTTATATCCGAATCAAAATTCTAATCAATTTGTTCTTCACATTCCGCTAGAATGTTCATACACTTGTAATTTTCATTTCTCTAGTTGAATTATAATCTCCTCTAGTAATATTTACTTTCAGATTTTCTCCGTTGAATATTCATAATATATTCATTCAAAGTTATTATCTCAAACACAAGTGGAGAGTAGAGTGTTTTTAAACATTACTGAGAGAGATTCGAGGAGAAATTGTCTCTTGAATCTAAGAGGCCAGGATATAAATAGGCCAAGTATAAATAATCTACAAAGATGTCATTGAGATAATAGATTCATAAACCTAATAGAGTGATCATCATCAAAAACCCGCTCTAAATAAAGAGAGATTCATATTCAAAAGGAAAAATGATTTGGTAGTAGATGTAGAGAAACTTCGTAGAGTTTCTTGAACTATTATAAATTGTGTGTTCGTTGTTTTCCAAACTCTCTACGTAATTCTCTAAAAATATTTAAAAACAAATTAGGCAATATTATTGTAAAATATACTATTCACCCTAGTTGTAGTTATACATTTTTTAAATTAGTATTAGAGCTTAGAGCTTCATAAAATTGATCTAACAATTTGAAGCTTAAGATGGTTAAGTTATAGATAGATTCATGAGTGAATACATAGCACCTTCAAATCTTCCATTGTTCATTGGAGAAAATTTTAGACTTTGGAAGTCCGTGATTAGGAGCTTCTTCAATTTTAAAAATAAAGACTTGTGGTTCATCATTCAATATGGTCCAATTAAGATTTAAACATCCTTCATCATTTGATTTATTGTTAAATAGGCTGAAGAATGAATGGAGTTCAACAACAAAAAAAAGCCACATTGAATTACAAAGCTATGTTGATGCTTCATTGTGGCCTTGTAGAAGAAGTGTGCAAATAAATTCTAGAGTGCACCACTACTAAAGATATTTGGGAAAAGTAGAAGATTACTTCTGGAGGTGAAGAAAAAGAATAAGCTCCACATCCTTACTTCACCATTTCAGATAAAACAACTTCAAGTAAAGAAAATTAGGTAACAAATTATTTCCTTAACTCTCAAAATATCTTAATTGGTTTTGATGATTATAAATTGGCTAGTTAAAATTTTAGTTTAAACAAAATGCTTTCTCACTTATACTCATGCCATGAAAAGTTGAAAGTTGAAAATGAAATATTTGCATCTATAGTTGAAAATTTGAAGCTTAAGTTAGATCACTTTTCATCAAACAATGTTGAAAAAGAAAACCTCTTGAACTTTATAAAAACATGTGTCAAAATTTCTCAAGAGGACTGCACAATAACTTTATCTCAACTTTTAAATTTCACGGCATTTCCTCAAAGAAATTTCAGATTCTAAACAGATTTATTTTTATTGATTATGCATTGTGATCTATTCCCTATAGACCCAAAAGGATATGAATACTAGAAGTATATATTTAATATTTTATTGGAGGGGAAAAGAAACATAGGAAGAAGAGAAGAATGAATAATCAAAATCAAAGTCTCTTCTACTTATTCAAACAATAAAATGGAAATACTTGTAAACTTTCTAAATTCAATTCAGTATTCTCTCGTTTAAGTACATTGTGTTTACATTAAAGTTATTTCATGCTATAACTATGAAAGTGTTCACTGTTAACTTTAGTTTGAGGTTTGCATGATCATATGAAAAATGGATATAATCCAAGGTCAAATCGGCATTACTTGGCATGCCTTCTCTTTGAAAAAACATTATGAATTTTATTTGACCATGTGTTCTTAGTTGTTGTCTTAGATTATATTATCTATGTTTAACATTTTACTTAGGCCTTAAATCACATTTAATAAAAATCTTACTCAATTGAGTGAACCAATTGACTTGTTTGGTTAATTAGTCAACTAGTGTAAGAGAAAATAGTTACAATAAAAAATGGCCTAGAAATTCAAATTTTAAGAGGGTCAATCAACCGTCCATTAGAAGTAGGTCAACTAAGTGTCTAGGCATCAAATAACCCGATCTTTGAACATTTTTTTCTCTTTTTTATTTCTCCTTCTTCTTTATGTCTGGCTTACCTTTTTGTTGCTACAACCTTTCTATTTCATTTCTCAATTAATTCTCATACAAATCACTTACTTATTGGTTATATCATATATTTTACTTAAACTCAAGGTTATATAATACATTTATTTTCTATATACATTTTTTAAAATTTTTCTTAACGTCTTCATTTTCAAAAAAAATTAAGAATTAATATTTTTTTCATTTCTCTTCCTCCTCTTCCCCACCCTCATCATCATGTAACACTAGTAGAATGTGTGTTGATATATAAGTTAAATGTCATTTTGTACCTCATATAATTAACGATGTGGGTGCTCTACTAAGGTTAGGAAACTAGCCTGGCTAGATTGCTACAGAAATCTTATTATTTATAATGTTCAAATGATTTACAATATTTATGATAGCAATTTATATCATGGAGTTGTTTTCATCGAGTACAATGGAAAGGGTGGCAATCTTGTAATATTCTAGAACATTTTTTAAAACGACTACAAATATTGCCAGGTCTTCATTTCTAATTTTACATAGCTACACCCAACACTAACATCAAAGACATGGTATAGGCAATATTTTAGCAATTAACCAATAATTATGCAGCACAATATGCATATCTTTGATTGTGTTATCTACAAGATTCAATTTAGTAATTTAAAGCTTCCAATTATCTCAATTATTCTTAATTTTTTATGCCAAAAGTTTGAAACTTTCAAGTTATATTACTCAGTATCACTGTTCTTCTTTAAATATTTTTGTGTGAACATTCATGTCTAAAAACTAGAATTGGGTATTTTATTCCTATCCTCTATTTGATGCTACTACTAAATTGGCTACCTTCATCAAATACATGTGTCTATGAGTAGATCTCACGAATATATATATTCTCTAACAAAGTATACATTTTTGAGGATATAAATATATATCATCTAAAATAATATTTTCTCCATATCAAAAGGGAATTCATTCTATCAATTCACACACTTTTTTAAAAAAATTAATAAAAGTAGTCTTAAAATTATACTTATACCCCTCATTAAAAATAATAAAATATTTAATGCATATACAATTAAAAAAGTGAGGATATTGTTGGAAAGTATACTTTAAAATCTCTAAAATAAATTTCTATTTTATATAAAAATTTAATGATAAAATAATTTTCTTTTTAATACATATGGAATAATACATATCTTTTAGAATATGCATTTTGTTGGATATAATTGCATATCTTACAAAATAATAATTATACACATATATTATGATATAAATATTTTTTTTATAATATAAATACACATCTCTAAAATAAAAATATACATCTACTAGTTATATAAGTACAAGGTAGAGGTACACATATCTTAAAACTAAACCACGTCTTCGAATACTACGATACACATATTCATAAACAATAATACATGTATTTTATTTAAAAAAAATACATATCTTTTTATTTATGCAAATATAAGTATGAATACATACATCAAGAAAGAAAAATACACATCTTATATGATAAAAATACTCATCTTTCATAATATAAATACACATTACATATTTATATAAGCGAAGATGCACACGTTTTATAATAACACTCTTATTCTTCAACAAAATATACGTGTTTCAACCTATAAGAATATATTTCTAAAATATTGGTACACAGTTTATATAGATTTTAAAATCAACACTTTCTTATCCACCTCAAAATCAAACCAGCTCAACCCTTTTAAGATCCTGTACCAAAGTCGTACATCGAAGGATCCAATACTTTCCCCTTCAATGAATAAGACAGCATACAATGTTTTATTGTATATGCGTCAAAATCAAGCACCTAGAATCCCCTTCTCTTCCCTGAAACATCCAAAAATGTCTCAAACACTTGCGCTTCCTATTTGGAAAAGTAACATGCTTTATTTTGTCAATTTACCTTTGAAAATTCTCGTCAATTTTCCAAGTAGTCTTGACAACTTCATCACTTAGCTCTGTCTAAGGATGGCTACCTTAAGTCTGAACTCAATCTAAACCCACCTAATTTTTAGTAAATTTGGATCTACTAATTTTTAATTGGACAGATTTGAATCAAGTCTATATAATAATATTATATATATTATCATCATCGATTTAGTGTAATCTTATTTAAATTTTTTATTCATTATTTTTAATTTTATTTCCATATATTTACTTTATAAATATAATATATATATATATATATATATATATATATTATTTTATTTTAATAGCATTAAAATATCATTTGAAAATTATAAGTGACTATTTTAAAATATTTCTTTTTACTTAAAAAAATTAACAAAAAAACAGTATATAAAATATAAATAATTTTATATATAAATTTTTTTTAAATAGAAAAATATTTTTATTTTTATAATTTATTAATCTGATATATCTAAATCTGGATATAAATTTTTAAAATCCGATAGTATAACTGTGGGAAACTAAGGGAAAATGAATGGATTTGAATCATTTAATAGAGGAAGCGGCGACTGCGAGTACTGGTGCCACTGTGTAAAACAAAGGCGGTGAGTATGGATACAAAGTAATTGGCTCAAATAAGCATGGCGGCGGCCGCCGTTTCCAGCAAATAAGCTGAAATCAGTACTATGACGCAACAATTTATATATTACATTACATGCAATGCAACTAATTAAATATAAATACTCTGGGATATAATTTTTCTCTTTTAAAATCTTGACAGAACCGTCTCGAATTTCTTATCAACAAATAATAGATTGCTAATGTGAATTTACACTTCCTATATCTTCAAGAACTGAATCTTTACAACAATAAAAAATAAAAAATGAAGATGAAGGAGCGAATATAAACAATGACTAATAAATTAATTCATAAAAAAAATCAACAGCTCATCATAGCAACAAATTCGTCAAAACAAATAACACCATCTCCATTCAAATCAAACGCCTTAATCATCTGCTTACACTCGTCAACCGATTTCTTATCACCTAACCGACTCAACATCTTCTTCAAACTCTTACCCGTGATAACTCCACCAGCATCATTCGGCGTCTCCACCGCAAACATTGCAAACGCGTCTTTAAGTTCGGCCATCTTTTCCTGTTCCGATACATCTTTCGCCTCCATTAACTTCTGAAAGTCCTCAAACCCTAAGAATCCGTCACCATCGGAATCGGTAGATACTACTGCGGCTTCTGCTTCTTCCGTTGAAAGTCGAGGCCCTCCTAGTATCATGACAGACGCTTGGAGCTCGGACGGTGATATTACGCCGTCTCCGTTCTCGTCTATGTGCCGGAATACGCGCTCTATGTCATTGAGGTTGTTATTGCTGGTGGCGGAGGCGGTGGTTGAAGAATGAGAATGATCAGTAGGCAGGGAGTGTTTATTTGGTGAGGGGGAGAAGATCATTTTGAAGGAGCTGATGAGTTTGGAAATGGCGGATTTAGGACTAGTTTCGGAATGATTGGATTTCATTGGATAAGGAAAATGGAAATCGATTTATTGCTACGAAATGGAACGGTGAATTAACTGATAAATGACCGTGTATATATACGGAGGGAGGAATTAGAGGGAAAAGAAGAGGGGGGATGGGACTGAATTTCGCAAAGGGTACGTGGAAGGATGAGCTTATGCTGCTTAAAGAAATTGATGGAGACGTTTCTTCTTTAGATCAGCGTGAAATTTTGTTTGGCGGGAAGAGCACACAGATTAATTTTCAGAGCAGCAATGACGGATTTGGAGTTTGAGGTTTCAAGTATATAAATAGCATTTGGTTTTGAAAAAGCGCGGTTAAGATAGGGGATGTATCGTGTGGCCAGGCTTGTCGGATAAGGAACATGGACCAATTTGGGAATCAAGGAAGTGATGTACGATGACAATACGGCATGTGTCGGCTACGCGTACTGGAACTTTCCCCGTAGCTTTCCCCTAGTCTGGACTCGGGAGCGGCGGAGACTAGCATTCCATTTTCTTAGTTCCGATCATTCCAATTCTTACAAATCAACTCTTAAGACTTTCTAGGCCAACAATATTCTAATGAATCATATTCTTATTAAATATTTGTTCATAATTATGAGTAAAATTATTTTAAAATAATAATGATTAATATTAATCTTATAAGCAATTTATATATTATTAAAATTAATATTATTTATATTGATTGATTAACTATAATTATGATTCATAATACATTTATTAATTATTCATTCATATTTATAACAAATATTATCCTTATTAATTTTTAATTCAAATTATAATTAATATTTTTATTGTTGATTGATTAAATATGTATAATTACTAGTAATTTTATTTTTTATTATTAATAATTTATCATTAAATTTACCGGTATCATTATTACTTAATAAATTATAATTATAATTCATATTATTTTAATTTATTAATTAATTACAATGAAGACTAATGGCACTTTTATTAATTCAAATTAATAATTAAGACTAACATTTTTATTATTATTTATTTATAGTTATAATCAATATTATTTCTTATCATTATGATTAATGTATCATTACAATTATTAGTATACTTATTATTTCATTATTTATAATTATAATTCATATTTTTTGTATTCTTTATGCACAATAGTCATAATATTGTAATTAATTATAAAGAATATTTCTAACTAATGATATTCTTATTTGTTTTTTCTTTATATTAATAATTAAAATATTATTTAAAATTATGATTAATATTAATCTTATAGATAGTTTATATATCATTAAAATTAATATTATTTATATTAATTAATTATTTATATTTATAATTGATGATAACAGTATAGGAGTAGTTGGGGTAAGTGGTAATTAATAAGGGCTATAATAGTAATAGTATACAGTCGTTTTGATATTGAGTAAAAAAATAGTAGATTTTGTTTATGAAATAATGATACCATATATAGTAAAAGTAATAAGGTTTTGAAAATAATATACAAAATAAACGGCTTGGTTTTTATTTTTGGTGCATATATATAGCCGTGTGTGTCTTAGAAAAAATATACATAAGATAGCACAGAAAAATATTTTAAAATACATAAAATCAATAATAGCTAACGATTACTACAAATTAAATCATGGATATAGGTCCACTGTATATTGACTTCAAAAGTAATTGGTAAGAGTTCAAGATTTTAATTTTAAGCATTTAGATATATATTTAAATATGTTTTATTAATTTTAAGTACATAATTCATTCAATCCTAACCATAAATGTAACTAACTTTTATAAGGTAATCAAGTATCATAGAAATGTTATACAAATACGCCTAATAACATTTATTAGTGTACATGTCATCAAGACGCATAAAATTAGAAAGAACATCTCACTGACTTACTGTAGTAAAATATTTAATTTTAAGATATGCCCTAAATTTTTACATCTAAACTTCATCCAAAAGTCTAAGCTTCATCCACTAGTCATTATTCTTATTTTATATGGATATAATTAACCAAATATTGGGTACTATTAGGACATAGAACAAATTAGCAGTGTAATTATTAAATTAGTCTATTTATTTAATAATCACTAGTATTTTTGTATTTATTACATTAAAAATATAAAAAGAAAAGAGAATTATTGAAAATTTAAAACAACGCATTCTTTTTAAAATATTCCCAAGAAATACATAAAATGATAGACTAACTAAACACATTAGTACAGTGATATGTCGAATATCGTTAGATTTGAGTTGTTTGCATATCTATGTTACTTCAAGGAAATGACAGCATAAGAAACCAAAAGAGCAATTGATGTATTAAATTATTTGAAAGATTTTAAGGCTTGCCATCCAAAATCTTGGATCATTCATAAAAAATTTAAACGGACTTCGGTCATTGTTGCATCTATTAAAAGATCATTCTTAAAGTTGAAGTTAATCAATTATTATATTGACTTGAAGTTAATCAATTATTATATTGACTTGACTTTGTTATAAGAAAAAATGAATGGTTTGGTTATAATATCAATTGAAAGAATAATTTTAAATATGAAAGTTTAATTAATACTTTTAATTCAAAAAAATATGAAAAGAGTAATATTTTAGTTATTTTTATTGTAATTCAATTAAAAAAATGTTACATATATTGCTTTTAATTGCGTGCAGATTTAATACTGCTAAAGTATATTATATTTAAATTTGTAATGTATATACATATATAAGCTGACCCTTTCGTGAGTATCTTTGTTTTCTTCTTTACAAACAGCCGCAAACATGTTTATACCATTTGGTCCATTTCTATGTTTGGTCGACATAGGCTCTTTGTGTCTACTCCTAAAATGCATCTTCTTCTTTTTCTTTTCTTTTTTTTTGTATTTTTTTATAATTCTCTTTTTTTGCGCGATAATAAAATTCTTCCTCAGTTTTTTAAACAATACTAGTCTTCGTACGTAAAGTACTATAAAACAGTAAAACATTATCCCGTCGCTTTTAAACAACCCCCCCCCCTAAAAATATCTTTAGAAATTTACGGATTGAGTTGTAATATTAATTAGAATTTCTCTATTAGCGTAAGGATACATTAGTCGGTTTATATTTAAAAAATTTAATATATTTTTTTATCACTTTTTAACATGTGTAGTAAAATACTAAAAAAAATTTTATCGTAGAAAAAGTGAATGTCGAACGTCAAATTAAATATCTATTTATATTTTCAAATATCGTAGTTGAAACGACAAGAATAGAAATATTGGTCAATTAATAATATCAGACAACTTGTTCCTTTTTTATTAATATATATATTTGAATTAATACTATTTTCCAAAGTTAAATAATTATTTAAGGTAGCCCAAAATACACGCCCCGTAGAAATCAACAGAAAAGGACAAATTGCTTATAACATAATGTGGATGGATTAAGTGGATCCTCTAATAAACGAGCGAGGTGAAGAAGCCTCCATGAATCACATTCCACTAATAAACTACACACGCATCAAAAGTGTCAAAATTTGACCCACGGCCACGGGCTATGGTACGGGAAATACAAAAAAATATTGACTGCCCAGAACGTAATTGGTCGGTCAAACTTTTAACGTGTTGCTCGATGAATCGACCAAAGAAGGAAGACAAGCCCCTCCGCCTCCGGGAAATTGAACACTAAAGTCATTTTAAAATCGAAAGAGGGTTGATAATGATCGATTAATTTTTAGGTATTAAATGTCTCGTATTCGATTTTTTTTTTCATTATGATAAATTTATAGTAAAATTATTTATATATTGATTTATATTTATCTTTATATACTCCTATAAATTAAAAAAAAATTATCATTTTAAAGTATTCATTAATTCTACACACGTCTTCCATAAATAGAATCACCGCTAGCCTGTCTACTTTTCTTTTATATAGGTTTTTTTTTATTCATATAGTTCAGTCTAATGGATAAATATTAATTTATTAGAGTTCTAAATTTCAAATCTTGAGCCCAAGGTTACGGATTACATATATAATTTCACCCGATATTTTCCGACATCACATACCTTATCAGCAGCAAATACCCCACGTGGATTAAAACGTTATATAATGAAGGCGGCCGACGTGGATTTTGGTGGGCTCATCACTTTTTATTTTTTTCCCTTTCTGCGGGGGAGGGTGGGTGGTAAGTATTGATCAACAATTACAAATGCGCATGTCCCAACGTTGCTTAATAAAAGTCAGCTTAAATTCTAAAGGAGGTTGACGAAGTCATTTGCAGCAAACTGTACGTGACGCTTATCATCCTCGTCACCATGCTGCAAATGGCGAGCCACACACGCGGGTTCTTCATCTCTGTTTCTCATTAATTAATAAGTCGCAATAAAAGTCAGGTAAGTTCCGGCCCCTGCCAGTTCCAACCAGCAATCAAGACTATATCTGGCCTTCTGGGAAGTTGTCTGAAGTGAAAGTTGGTGACCAACTGACCATCCATGATCCTCGTCAACAGGCGGGATTTAGTGTATTCAATGTACGTACCAATATTCCCTCCCGGAAAGAAGGATGCCAGGTTCCATCTCATTTTCTCAGCCACCTGCCAAACTTATCCAATACGATCGATCAAGTTGGCTTAACGACCATGCATGCCTAATAAAATCACATGTAAATAATATATTCAGTAACCTAGGTTAATTATTCAAGTCATATTGACCACGACCAACATCGCCGCTCCAGGATTTTTCCTCGGTCTCTACTGCTGCCCTCCCCAAGTCGGGCAACGAAAACAAACAAGAAAGCCTGCGGGTCTCTGTTGGAAACGAAGCAAAGACTCCATTAAAACGAGCTGAGAAGCTCGAAACAGAAGATGAGACAATTTTAGAAAATTTTATTATTAACCGAATCGTATTTTACAATGGGTCAAATGTATTTACATACAACCAGCTCTTAACTAACTGCTATGTCAGTTGCTGACAAACGTTTAACAAATAAAAACAGAATTGGAACAGTAATATAATCGTGTCAACACCCCCTAAAGTTGGAGAGGGTGAAGGAGAGTGCACTCTCAACTTGCCGAGGATACAATGATGGGTGCTGCCAGGTAGGCTTTTAGTCATCATACCAGCTAGTTGTTCCTGTGTCAGCATGGGTGAAACTGATAAGGCCAGCCTGGAGCTATTCACGAACAAAGTGACAACCCAATTCAATACGTTTAGCCTGCTCATGGAACACGGGATTCTTTGCAATGTAGATGGCAACTTAATTATCACACTTAAGACCTACAGTTGTAATGACAACAATAGAAAGATCAACTGGTAAGCTTTGCGGTGACACGACGCATGGATCTGTATTCTGTCTCTGCAGAAGATAAAGCAATCGTCAGTTGCTTCTTGGACTTCCATGAGGTAGGACTATGGCCAAACATAATGTAAAACCCACTAATTACACTCTGTTTGGTATAAGGACATGTTGCCCAATCTGAATCACGGTAAGCTTTAAGTGCAAGGGAAGTACCGTCATTCATAAAAAAGACCATTGGTAGGATAATGAGCAACATAGCTCAAAGGTGTGTAGAACAACCTAGAAATATGGAACTCTGGGAACACTCATAAATTAACTGAGATAGCATAATAAAGGTAAGGACGAGAGGTAATTAATTTTTCCAACCAAACTTCTATATTTTTGTGGATCATCCATCAATAAGCCAGTATTAGGGGTTAATTTGAGACCAGTTGGAAGAGGATAGAGAGTAGGTCGGGCATGTTGATAATAAAACTCCTGAATTAGATCAGAATGATATTTTCGTTGAGTGAGATTTACCGCCTGAGGTTCCTGGAGTACTTCAATTTGCAAAAAAGAATAAAGAACACCCAAATATTTAATCTTGAACTCACCATCCAAAAAGGACTTAAGAGCATTTATCTCACCCATGTCATCACTCGTAACCAAAATATAAGAAAAACTAGGGAAGTACCGATTTTCTTATATAACAAGGAATAATCATTCTTAGAATTGCATTAACCTTTGAAATAAAGAGAAACAAATAGGGGATGATACCACTCCTTCAAAGATTTCTTGAGGACATATAGAGACTTGCAAAAGTTTGAAAACAGTGTCAGCTAATGGAGTAGATAAACCAGGAGGGACTTGCATGTAAATCTCCTCATGGAGGTCACCACGTAAGAAAGTATTATTAATGTCCAACTGAAACATTAGCCAATGACGTTTAACAGAGGCATCAATAAGACTCCTAACAGTAGTCATTTTAACAATTGGGGGGGTCAATATAATATAGCCCATGCTTTGGTGTAGATCCACATACAACCAACCTAGTTGTACAATGTTTTACTATCTCGTTAGCATGATGTTTAACTTTGAACACCCATCTACAACTGATAGGCTTCTTTCCTTGGGGCAAGGATACTAAATCCCATGTCCTGTGTGGTTAGCCTCCAAAGCAACAAATTCCTTTTGCATGGCATCCCACCAAGCAAGATGGGAGGCAACTTGTAATCCCCTAAAATTTTAAAAACCTTTAATTTAATAAATAACCTTTATTTTGGATAAATTAGCTTTTAAATTATTTAATTTAATTATTTTCAAGCATATAAAATTGGATAGGAATATTTAATAAATTCAAATAAATATTTTGTTATTTTATCATACTCATTTTATTTGAATAAATCCCCAAACCAATATTTTTCTAAAATTAACCTTTTCAAACTCATATATTAAATTATATTAAATTAAATTATTAAATTTATTTATCTACCAAAAATATTATATTCTATTATTCTATAAATTATTTTATCTTATTTTTCCCAATTTTTCCTTTTTCTTTTTTCATTTTTCCTTTTCTTTCTCCTTTTTCTCCTTTTTCTCCTTTTTTTCCTTTTTTCTTTCCTTCGGGCTGCCAAGCTAGCCCGCCCTCCCTCCCCTCGTGCCTGGGCCGCCGGCCCACTCCCCTTCCCTCATCTCCTTCTCCCGCGCACGCAGCCCACCCCTTCTTTTCTTTTCCTTCCTTCTCCCCGCGACCAGCCCAACCCAGCTATTTTCTTTTCTTTCCTCCCCTCCCCGACCGGGCCGGCGCATGCTCTCCCTTTCTTTTTCTCCCTTGCCAACCTGCCCCTTCTCTTCCTTCTTCTTCTTCCTTTCCACCTCCGCCATGTCTGACCGCCCTGCAACTCCTCCTTGAATACCACCTACCTCCCTACTACTCTCCCTACCTCCCTCTCTCTCCCCTGTTGTTTCCTCTTTTTCTCTTCTCCTTCTCCCTTCTCGGCAGCCACCCTGCACCGCCCTTTCCCGCCGTCGTTCCACCACCTCTACCGCCATCTGAGCCACCACAATAACCCTTGCAACCCCCTCTACCACCCCAAGCCTCCTTTAGCCGAAACCACCACCCACAGGCCCTTGTTTTCCCCCTCCCTTTTCCTTCCTTCTCAGCCCTCCATCTCGACTTCCTCCTCGGCAGCACCACTTCATAGCCTCGCTGCCTGCCTCCGCCGCCCTTAGCTCCTTCAACCCATCCCCGACCACCACCTACACCCCCTCTCCACCTCTTCACCCTTCCCTTGCCCCAAATCCTCCCCCATCCATCTTCTTTCCAAGCCCCAAACCACTAACTCGAAAATGTCCATTTTCCCTCCTTACACCCACTTTCGAGCCACTCCCCTTATTCCTTTGCAAGCAGCTCATGCTGCATGAGCAGGATGAGCTGCTGCTTTTCTTAGTTTGTTTGTTTAATAAATTTTAAGGTATAATAATATTTTAATTCAAGTATTTGATTAATTAAGTGTTATAATGTCTTATACTTTGATTTTCATTATTTCTAATATAATAAATCTTGATATTATTTTGGGTATTGGTTTTGATAATCAAAGCTTAAATCTTTAATTAGGATACCGGTAAGGTTCGTTTTTGCGGAAAGCAAGGTAACCGTTAAATTCCACTTAAACAGATGGATAATGTATGTTAGCACATTAGGCCTTTTAATGTGTATTATGCTTGATATATGTTGTTTAATATATTATATGTGGTTTCTTGTGTTGGTTGATAAAAGGAAGCATGATAGGTAATATGTTATGTATGGAAATATTGTTTAAGGTAAGAGTTTGGTTGTTAATGAAAATATTAAGTATTATCCATGTTGTATTATGTTATTGTGATCTTTAATGCATGGTTACTATTTTTGTGAGCCTTAAGAGTATTTTAGTAATATATATTATACAAGAATATGGCCTAATATGTTGGGGTGCTAATAAGTATTATATTAAATATAATAGTTGTGGATGTAGTATTATTATTAATATTTTAAGTAGTGATGATAATTTAAAATGAGTGGCATAATAAGGGGAAAATTAGTAATTTGTAATTAAAAGGGGTATTATGGTAATTTTATAATAAAAAGGGTAAATTAGTAATTATGTAATTAAGGGGTAATATGGTAATTTTGGAAGTGAAGGGGTAAAATGGTAATTTGTAATTAAAGGGTAAATGGTAAATTTGTGATTAAAGGGTAAAATGGTAATTTTGTAATTAAAGGGTAAAATAGTAATTTGTGATTAAAGGGTAAAATGGTAATTTTGTAATTAAAGGGAAAAATGGTGATTTTATTATAAAAGGGGAAAATGATAATTTTATAAGTGAAAGGGTGTTATGGTAATTTTTCGAAGTTAAGGGGCAAAATGGTTAATTTAAAAGTAAAATGGCAAAATGGTAATTTGTGAACACAAGGGGTAAAAGTTGAAATTGGAAAGGAGTAACTTGGTAATTATAATAATTGAGAAGGGTAAAATGATAATTTAATAATGGAGGAGGGTAAAATGGTAAATGTGATAAATGTGAAGGGCAATTTGATAATTTAGCCAACTAAAGGGGATAAATTGGTAATTAGGATAATAAACAAGGGTAATTTGGTAAATTGACCAACAAAAGGGCAAATTGTTAATTATAATAAAGGAAAGGGAAAATTGGTAATCTAACCAACCAAATGGGAAATATATTAAATATAACAATTATGAAGGGTGGTTAGTAGCCTAATAAATGTGAGAGATAACTTGATAAACCCAAATCGAGCAGGGATGTGACTAAGATCAACTATGTGTGGGTTACGTGCCTTGTGTGCCATGTGTTATGCCATATCATGTACTTTATGTTTAATGATTAATCGTTAGTAGTGCAACATGGAGTTGATGTATGCTCATGTAACTTCTTTATGGCTTGTGGGTGATGATTATATGTGTCGTGTGTATGATGTTATATGATGTGACCCTCTAGGACATGCATGCTAGGGTTTAATAACAGGATATGGGGTGAAAGGTATGAAAAAGAAAAATGGGAGAATAAGATAACCAAGGGGAAGTAAGTTGGCTAACGTAGGTAAGAATGACCTAAATAATCCATGATTCATGAGCGGTGGAAACGAGGGGGGACATAAGTAAAATGAAAGGGTGGGAGAATCGAGGGTTTGCATGGGATGGTTAGAATTCGTATGGGGGCAAACTTTACGTATGGAAAGTTGCCTCGGGGCGTGAGGAAGGTAATAGAAGGGTCGTTTGGGTGTCCGGGGGCTTTGGGTGAAAAATAGTATATAGGACAGTATAAGGGTGCATAGGAGACCAAGCTAGAGTTTAAGAGGAAACCCTAATTTGAGGAGGTGAAAGAAGAAAAGGAAATAATAATAATAAAATAAATGAGAATGAGTGGGGCATGAAGTGAGGGTTGAATGTAGGGGTCGTGACATGTGACGTGTTAAAATAGTTGGGTTGTGTGAGGTAGAGAAGGATGGGCCACATAGGCCCAAATTAGGGTTTCTAGAGAAAAACCCAAGGGTAAGGCGATGAGTGGACTTTGAGGGTATAAAGTGTGGGCCTTGACTCACGCACTTAGGAATTGGGCTCTCGGTGTGAGAAAGTGGATTAAGGGAAGGATGTTGGGGTGAGTTAGGAGGTGCAGAAGTCTCAAGATATGGGACGAGCCCTCTTGGGAGGATAAGTGTGGATATAGTTAGCCATGCGTGTCTAGGGTGAAATTTATTGAATAAGATACGGTAAAACACTAATCATGTAAAGTGGAATATTATTGAACCGGCCCCAGACCGATCCACCGACATAATAGTGGCCAGGTACCGGGGTGCCCTGGAGACTGATCCATCGACATATAATAGTAGTTAGGTGTGTTATGCCCTATAAGTGACCGATCAATTGGTTATAATAGTGGGGGATCCCGAGCTCAATAAACAAAACCCTAATTTGTTAAGACACGTAAAAGACACTAAGTACTTACAATGGAACACCATGAGAGTCGGCGCCAGACCGATCCATCGACATAATAGTGGGCAGGAGCGTTTTGCCCTAGAGATCGATCCACCGACATGTAATAATGGTTAGGTGCGTTCTGCCCTATAAGTGACCGATCCACCGGCTATAATAGTGGGTTCCCACACTCACATGGATATTTATAATCCAAGATGATGGATTAATGATGGACTAATGGCCTTAAGGCCTTAAAAGTATCGATTATTCATTATGTCCTATTAATGTTTGGTTGACTTGTTAAGTATGCGAAAGAACGAAAGTGAATGTTACGTATACACCATTAATATCTAATTGACTTATTGAATATGTGAATGTATGGATCCGAATGTTATGTTTATACCTGTCGTTATGTACGGATATAGTAGTATATCATGTGTTACATTGCGTGCCTACTTTTAAATGTATTTTTAAAAGGGTTACTCAGCACCGTAGTATTGAAGGGTTTCATTCGTGGGGCCCCTGCCTATTCAATGGGCAGTGTCCCTTGTATGTCGTTTTTAGGCGCTATTCAAGTGAACCATCGGGAAAGAATGTAAGGAACTATTTGAAAAGTCTTAAGGTTGTATTCCTTCCCTCTTTAAACCTTAGTTTTGATACGGCCTTCGTTTCCTTGTAATCACCATTGGTGGATTATATTCTTATAAAATGTTTACTTGCGCTACTCTGATTTAAATATGTTTGAATTTCTCGTAAATTGTGTTTTACTCTTTTAGCGTTAGCGCTTAGTAGTGGAACGGTAGGGTGAACCGATCTGATACTAAGTATGGTGTAATATCCCCATAATTCACAATTTATTATTTTGCTTCTGCTAATTTTCTTTTAATTAAACAAAAATTTTTAGTAGTGAATTTTGGAGGTGTTACACTTTGTGTCTCGGGATCTTGATTTCCCCTCTGAGGCAAATAAATGGAATTGTTGTGAGGATTAAAAAGGTAAAGCATTAATCACTTATAATGAAAGACTTGTGAGTCGGGGCCAAACCGAACCACCGGCGAATAATACTGGCCAGGAGCGTTCTACCCTAGAGACCGGTCCACCAGTGAATAATAGCGGTCAGGAGCGTTCTGCCTTGTACGCATTTCGGTCCACCGACTAAAATAATGGGGTTCCCGCACTCACATATATAATTAAATCATGGGAAAATACTAATCACTTATAGTGGAACACCATGTGAGTCGGGGCCAAACCGGTCCACCGGCGAATAATAGTGGTCAGGAGCGTTTTGCCCTGGAGACCGGTCCACCGTCAAATAATAGTGGTCAGAAGCGTTCTACCCTATATGTATTCCTGTCCACCGGCTATAATAGTGAGATTTCCGCACTCACATGGGTATAAAATCCGAGAGATGACTGAATAATGATGGGCTAATGGCTTAAGGCCTGAAAGTATTGATCGTACATTTTGACCTATTAATATTTGATGGACTTGTTATATATGTGAATGTTGTTTATGCATCTCTTATTATATATGTATATAGTTTTGTATCATATGTTACATTGCGAGCCTGCTTTTTAGTGTATTTTAAAAGGTTAATCAGTACCATAGTACTAAAGGGTTCCATTCGTGAGGCCCCTACCTATTCAATGGGTAGTGTCCCTTACAGGGTTTTTTTCAAGTACTATTCAAGTGGGAAACGGAAAAGAGCGTAAGGAATTATCCGGAATTTTAGGATTTCACCTCTCTCTCTTTTAACCCTGGTTTAAATGTAACTTATATTCTTATAACCACTATTGGTGGATCATATTATTGTAAATTGTTATGTACGCTACTCTGATTTAAATATGGTTTAAGTTTCTCGTAAATTATATTTTACTCGTTCAGCCTTAGTATTTGGTACGGGAACATTAGGTGTGAATCGGTCTGATACTAAATGTGGCGGTAATATCTCCACAATTTATAGTTTTTTTATTTTACTTCAACTAATTCTTTTAATAAAATGAAATTTTACAGTAGTGAATTTTGAGGGTGTTACACAACCTCCTCATATGAAGTTGATTCATGCACACGATTAAGTGATGCAAGCAAGGATTGGTTTGTAGTGGTAAAGGCATTAAGGAAAACAAATCAAGGAGCATCTTGTAGATTTAAGGATAAGGCATTAGTGACAGTATGTGGGCAGAGAGAAGTAGAAGATTCATGGTGGACATTGCTACAAACATAGTTATCAAGGCGTGAAGGAAGATTGTGGGGTCTAGAGGATATGCCTAATAAAATAGGAGGAGGGGAATGTGGTGTAGTTTTTATAAAAGATTGTGGTGCTAATTTTATAGGAGAGTGTTGAGAGGAGGTATATGGAGAAGATGAGTTTTTTGGGAGACGAACTGGTTGGGAAGATAAATAATTTTGATGTAATTGAAAAGGAAAACAAACATTTGGTACTTAGAAAGGTAAAGGATATGAAGATGATTGACTAGAATTAAGATATGGAAATATATGTTCATTAAAAACAATATCTCTAGATATGTAGATTTTGTTGTTGATGAGATCAACTACTTTGTTTGCTTTCTTGCCAAAAGGATAATTAAGAAAGATACAAGGTAATGCCCTTGGTTGGAATTTATCTATGTGAATTAGGGAAGAAGACATGTAACATAGATATCCAAAATCTCAAAGGTGAGAGCAATGATGTTTATGACCAAGTAAATGTTCATGTGAAGTTTTATTATAGAGAAGTTTAGAAGGAAATTGATTGATGAGGTAAGTGGTAGTGAGTACATAGCCCCCCCCCCCCCAATGTTTAAGTGGTAAATTTGATTGAAGTAGGAGAGCTCAAGTAGTTTCCAGATGATGTTTCTGCTTTCATTCGACAACACCATTTCGTTGAAGTGTATGGGGACGAGATGCTTGTTGTAGGATGCCATCATTTGGAAAGAATTGAATAGCTTCATGAGATGACCCTAGCTCAAAAGCATTGTCTAATTAGATAGTTTTTAGTGTTGTGTGGAACTTAGTTCTAACCGTGTGGCAGTTAATAAAAGAATCCAAGTTATACCGGTGTAATTATCTACAATTGTGAGCAAATATTGTCCCCATACATCAATATGAATTAACTCAAATTGTGTAATCATGTGAACGAAACTATAGGGAAAAGGGATACGTTGTTGTCTTACCTTTGGGCAAATTGAGCAAGGATTGTCTAAAAAATTAGGACAAAATCAAATTGTATTAATTCCAATTGATGTAGTTTGTGCATTGGTAAATAGCCTAGCTTATGATGCCATAACTTGACATAATCTTTACACGAGACAAAACTCAAAGAATAGCTAGTAGTAAGTAAATCAAGATGTGACAATTGGAAAAAAAAAAAAAAGACAAACCAATTGATGGAGAGGTAGTAAGGTTATATATAATGTAGACAGTAGAGGTTTAAAAGTGAATAAGTTAGCATTCTTAACAACAAAGTCAATTGAAAACTAGAAATGTGTCATTACACCTCGTTGTTTTTCCTCTTGTAATAGCAATGAATAAGCTTCTACACTAGTAGGAACATGTTTCATAAGGAGAAGATTACCTTGAACACTCATGTAAGTTTCATCCAGTTCCATCAATAATTTTACAAGTTTTTGTTCATCGGTGAAAATTTTCCAAGCTTTTGCTTTTCCACTTGTACATGTTAGTAAGTTGCTAATGGCCTTGATTTCATCCCATAAGTTCTTAATCTAAGTGAAATACGTGGTGATGTTATTGTTGTCTTATGATATCTGATTGAGTTGTTGTTCAACTTGGAATAGATGGGTGTCACAAGTCTCGCTAAATCTACCTTCAATCTCCTTCAAAAGTTCATATGCATTTTCATCATAAATCAAGCTGTCACTAATTTCTTTTATCATGGAATTAAGAATCCAAGATATGACCATGTTGTTGCATCAAACCCAGTCTTCAAAATCGAGTGATGAGAAATTTGGATGAGGATACAAACCATTCACGAAACCCTTCTTTCGTTTTGCATTTAAGGCAATCAACATTGATCTTCTCCATGGAACGAATCCGGTGCCATCAAAGATCTTAGACATCAATATAAAGATAGCATTATCATTTAGATGAGGGTATAGATACAAATGTGGGTTAACTAGAAGATTTGCTCAAGCATCGTCCAATCGGTCCTCATGAAACGTGTTATAAGATATGTTAATTTTATATTTTACATAAGCAAATTTGAAATGGAATTTAAAGAATTAAAGAGAAATAAAAGGATCGAAGCTATGATAGCATATTGGAAATGGAGGAAAAAATCCATTAAAACAAGTTGAGAAGCTCAAAACAAAAGATGAGAGAAGTAGAAAAAACTACAGAGAATTTTAATCATATTTTGCAGTAAGTCAATTATGTTTATATACAGTCAACTCTTAATTGATTGTTATGTCAATTGCTAACAAACAAAAACAAAATTAGAACAATGATCAAACATATAGTTACAGGTCAACACTCTCCCTATCATCACTCACTCTTGGATCACCTTGTAACTTGGAGGGAACAACTTAACTACTACTCTCTAATCTTCCACTTGTGAAAATTCCTAGGCCAACCCAAGTCCATCATAGTACATGGATTTGAGATTCACCTTATTCCACTCCTTATAATTTCAAACAACAATAGTTCTTATGTCGATTAAGATGAAGGATCATCAAAGGAATAGCTTCATCTCTTAAGTCCACTAGATATGTAAGTAGATAACTCATTGTTCCTGGATAAGAAAACTGGTCGGCAGACCAGTGTTTGAAAAGGCCCAAGGCGCACCCAGGCGCTAGGGGTCCTGGAGCCTAGGCGCGAGGCGCAGGCGCACGCCTAGGTGATGTAAGGCGCCAAAATTACTTAAAAAAGCCAAAAATTGATTAAATGACTAAGTTTTTTTTTGGCAGATATACTTCTGTTTTCCCAGTTTCCTCCCTAATGCTCTCTTTGTTTTGTATTTTTTTTTACATTAGGAAGAAAAAATATCTGCAAAATATATAGAGGACATTTCTTTTTCCCTATATCTTTTGTTTTACCCTATATCTACAAAAAATATATGCAGATATACCTTTGGTTTTCCCTAATGCCCTATCTGTTTTTATATTTTTGCAGATATACTTTTGTTTTTCTGGGTTTCCCTGATTTTCTCTCTAGTTTATTTATTTATTTATTTATTTTTATAGTTGTAGTGATATGATACATTATTTTTTCTGTGGTTCTCAAGTCTCAGGCTCTCAGCTTCTTAGGACACTCGACAGAAATAACAATTTCTGGCAGTCTGAATTTAAATTGGTGCCTTGGTGGTAGCAGTAGCAGACTTTACAGTCTCTGACTCTCTGCCACTGCTTTTTAACTTGTTCAAAATGACTCTTACTCTCCCCAATTCCCATATTAGTTGCAGAATAATTTTAATGTAATTAAGACTATAAATGGACTTGCCTTTTTCCAACAAATGGCTATTTAACTCCCCTAAGTCCCTGCAGTATGTATGTATTTTTTTTTTGCTGAAAAGTTTTTGTTATCCCTCTTCCCTAAGTCTATTGAGCTCCCAAGTTTCTGCTGATTTTATGCTGAGGCGTGCGCCTCATAACCTCTGCGCCTAGCGCCTGAGGCGCGCCTTATATGCGCCTCACCTGGCTCGCCTTGCCTAGCAACAGAAAAGCCCCCCCCCCATCGCCTTGCACCTCAGGCGCGCTTTTTCAAACACTGCGGCAGACATACAACTTCCTAAAATTAAATTTCTCATGTCACTGGATGATATCAGCAATTCGAGACGGTACTAAGCAAAGCCAAGTTGATGTAAATTGCCCCTCAAAATGAAGAGATGTTTCTATCTTTGGATACAAAATCTTCAACTTATAGCCACTACTTCATCTTGATTTAGTGTGAAGATACATGAAACATGTATAAAATCTTGTTCTCGGTAGTTCGATTGTTCTACTATGGAAGTTGCACAAAAGTTTCTAATTACAGATTGCTGGTATACGATTCAATATTATCCTAATTCAGCCAAAAGCATAAATCACGCATGGTATTATTATGCCACGTCAATGATTATAGAACACCCATCCTAAATTAATCAATCCAGGAAAACCACTACCCTGCTCCTATATAAAATGTCAGGTAATAATCGGTTAACTATATGCGTGAATTAGGTGAGATTGGAAGTTTGCTCCATACCCACCAATCCTTTCTCCGTGTGCGACTAAATGACCAGAATTTGACTGTACAATGAAAGCAACAAGACAGATACCCCAAGAAAATAGAAATGGGGCAAATAACCTTTCAATAAATCACATGTTAGACAAAGATAAGCAACATCAGTTTTAGGCAAACATAAGACATGCATCAGTTTTTAGATTTCAAGTGCCCAAATCCGGCCTTTAACAATAGTAAAGTCAATAGCTTGGGAGGGGTTCTTACACTACTTGACGTGAAAGGTGGAGGACCGTGCACCGGCAACAAATACTAACTGCATCACAATGCCAAGACAAGAGAAGTTCCCCCGGACATGGAAAGCTGATGGAAGTAGAGCGCCACCCTTCACAATGTCAATAAAAGGTGAATTTTTTCTGCGTCAAACTGATATGCTTTGAAATACCAAACCCTTCTGCCCATCCAAGCCTGAGACCAGACCTTTGTATCTCAAATGCAGACCCCATCAGTTTGAAATGTAAATTCAGCAACCAAGTTGATGCAGTGAGAACTCAGTTATCCCAAAGAAAGGAACGGTTCTGATGCCTTTCACCTACAAGCATTTTCTTAAGGGAAATAGTTTGATTTCCTCGAAAGCCCAAGTACTCCACATGTTCATTTGCAGCCATTCCCAATACATATGCAGTACAGCATTTGTAATTTCAGCCTCAATGAAATGAGGGAGTCCAGAACTCTAATAAAACACACTAATAGAGAAATCCACCAGGAATTAACCACATAGGAGAAAGCGCCTCAAGGTTGTCAATACACATTTTAGCTTATCTCCAAAATATTTTTGAACCGGGAAACATTCCTCGTTCCTAAAGAAGTTACCCGGACCAAATCTAGTCTTCACAACCACTAATCTATCAAAAGTGCCCTTGAAATATTTCTCCATAAACTTTTACCTTCTTAATTACCATTTTTGTTCCCAACAAAGTCAAGATCTCTATAGCTGATATATGCGGTCCTAGGGGGACTTGCAGACATTAGTTGTCATGAAATTGTCCGGTTTTCTTATCAAATCCATGTCCTTACTCTCTGCTTCTTCTCCTGACTCATCCCAACTATTAGAGTACTGAAATTTATATGAAGTCCCATTTCTAAGAGAGAACGTTGTCTTCAGTTTCTGAAACTTTACTCATTCTCCCACCTGAAGGATTGAAAACTAAGCGGAAGTAAATGATGAAAAATTATTGCTGTTGCTGCTGCTGTTAGAGTGGTTTAGTTGGGTTGGGATATTGTCGTTATGAGATAGGCCAGTCTGTTGTTCGATGAAGCATTGAAGGTAGTTGTTATAAGCTACTAGTAAGCCTGCTTTTGTTGTTACTTATTAATCCTATGATTTTTCTACCCTTTTTTGTCCGCTCATGCAATCCGAATTCTGAAGCAGCATCCCGAAAGAATGTAGTTGCATTGCACAAGAATACCACCAAAAAAAGATCTTCAAGATATATTCAAACTGTATGCTGCTGTTGCTAAGGTCGTACTACTTATCCCCGCTACATCATAAGTCACTACACACTTCCAACGAAATTTTTAGTTTGTGCCTTGCACTGCATATCATCTGGAACACGCTCCGGCTGCAAACATTCTTGAGCATTTAATGGAGCCTTGGATCATGTCATGGAACTAAGTATATGATATGACTTTATTTTAGGAGAGAGTAAATCATAACTATAAATGTGTAGGCTGAACTTAATGCCAATCCAAATTTTATAATAATTTCTATGAGAAAAAGAAAGCTAAATAACTGTAAGCATGAATACCACTTATTAGCAGTGAAGATGAATCTATTTTTTAGTTTTCTTCACTGTTCCTCACAAAGAACAAGGGTAGGAATTAAATTGGCTTACCCTACTGTTGAGCAGCACAGAGACAATCACCTCTGCAAAGATATCAATAAACTGGAAAGAACAGAAGTTGCAGTGTCTCACAGGAGCTACAAGGCCCTTCATCGCAAGCTCCATCCTCTGACATATGTCCTCAGTACACAACCACATGGTCATAAGTCTGATGCCCAATTCGCTGGCCTTCTATGCTGGATATTTCCTACCAAAAATATTGGCAAATCATAGGCATCTATTACATATAATCAGGAAAGTGATGGAAGCAAAGTTGTTACCGGTAGCACATCTAAAAGGGTTTTTGATGTACCATCCACATATAGTGCTTGCAGTCTAATTTTCAGAGGCATTAGAAATTGAATGGTGTGAACCTAGTAATCATTGCCAACAGTGTTAAATAGACAAAAAGCTCTCCTGAAGAAAATTTGGATATTTGACTCATACCAAATTGTCGCCTTAGCACTTAATTTACGTCTCTAGGATAGCTAAGCTGATTTTTCTGGTTAATCTGAAAAAAAAAACAATTAATGTCAGAAAAAGAAAAAAATCCCATACAAATTCCACGTCTAACTTTCCATATGGTCAAGTTTCAAATATTGTGTGCGTTCTTTTAGATACCATGCATAATCTAAAATGACTTTGTTGAGTATTCTCTTTACAGCAAAGGAATTGAGGACAGTGTGTAGCTCTTCACCTATCTCACTTAACCCTTGAGCTTGGAGCAAGTAGTAATAATGCATTTAAATCAATCCTACAACTCCAAACTCACTTTAGAAAACTGACGTTACATGTTTTTTGGGTGAGACAAGGAATTAGTTGTTTCATTGTTACCATAAGGTTTTACTCAAAGACAGAGAGAAACTAACATATTCACAACTTTTCATATATTTAATAGCTTCTAGGCCTCTAAGAGATTGATGGTAAGGCCTGACAACGTACATCCTTGATGGAAATCTTTGGCAATTTTGGTTGGTCTTAGTATTAATGTCAGACACCCCTACCCTCCCAATTTCCATACCCCACAAAAAAGGGGAGAAACAAAGGGGGAAAGAAGGAGGAACTAGTATGTACAAGAGGCAACACAGTTTCCTCCGAGCATGTTTACAATTTGTTGGAGCCACATAAATAGGCAGCTCTTCAGACTCATAGATCATCGTAGCAAACAAATTCACTATTGTGTACAGCTGATATGAAATTGTTCTCATATTGCTCCAACATTTTGTCATAAGATAAACTATATTCCTAGCATCATTGCTTGAGAAATTCAATACATTCTCCCTTCATCATAAAATGCTTCACCATTTGTCAAAGAACTTATTTAAAACATAAGTAGAGGTATATATCTAAAGCTTGAAGACCAAAAACTCCATACCTTCCTCAAGTTTCATCTTTTCATCTCTGCTGTTGTTCAACTGATTCAGTACCAAATTTCCCTACATAGAAGTAGAAAGAAAATTCGTTAAGATAGAACAAACTAAGATTTTTACTGAATCAACCATGGGAAGATAATGTATGAAGGATGCACACAAACTGGTTGAATAAAATAACATCATCTCTGAAACAGACTGATGAAATGATTCTTATCCTATTGATCATCAGAGAATATATTTATGAGATACATAGTGGAGGAAAAGATTTTACAAAAATGTCATCAGAGATCCAAGACAGCAATCAGGGTCTACTTTTGACTTGATTATTCAATGCTTTACCCTTTAGCTTGCATCCAATTTCATTAGACCAGTACATAAGCAACTTCGCTACCAGAAATCACAACAGGAACATCTTCCACTGCTAAAATGATGAAACCTGTAAGGATCCCTTAATATAATTTCTCGAGGAACAATCCCGCTTACAAACTTGTACACTGAATGGCAATCACCACAAACACGAAGATTCTTGAAAATTCTGATGGGGAAACCTTCAGGGGTACTAATTAATGCAAATGCAAGGGCAAACCTCTCACTGTGGTTCCACAAACTCAGCTCCTTCTGTTCTTCATCAGTATCCTGAAGAGCGTAACTAGTATCAGCTACATATCCTGCTTCTGTGATCAGCTTCTTAAGCTCCTTCAACTTTGCATTTATTTGCAGTGATTGCGGATGAGAGTATTCTCCCATCCCAAAGGTATTCACTTTGTTTTTCAACTTGACCCAACTACATGCAGGCTGCTTCTTAATGTTGCTCATTTGCATTTTACTTCTAACATTCTCCACGTCATCCCATCTGCCTGTGGCTGCACATACATTGGAATATAGAACATAAGCTGAATCATCAGAAGGACCCAGCTCAAGGAGACGCTCAGCAGCTATTTTACCAATCTCCAAATTACCATGGATCCTTGAAGAAGCCAACAAGCTCCTCCAAACAAGGTCATTGGGTGGAATAGGCATTTCCTTTATGAAATTTTCAGCATCAACCAGCCTTCCACAACGTCCCAAGAGATCAATGATGCATACACAGTGCTCTAGTCCAGGTGGAACACCATGCACCGTGGTCATAGATGCATAGTATGCAAGACCCTCATCCACAAGGCCGCTATGATTGCATGCAGACAAAAGTGAGACAAAGGTGACATGGTCTGGTTTCACTCCCAGGTTAAGCATCTCATGGAACGCTTCCCTTGCTTTTTCAGGAAACCCGTGCCTTGCATAAGCTGAAATCAAGATATTCCATGATAATCGAGATCTTTCAATTGGTTTTGGAATAACTTTCATCATATATTTCATTTCCCCACATTTCCCATACATGTCCATGGCAGCATTTGCAACATACAAATTAAAATCAAATCCAAATTTGATAGCCAAACCATGAATCATCTGGCCTTCCACCAGTGCAGCTATGTTTGATGTAGCAGCAAAAGCACTAGAAAAGCTGAATTGATCTAGGCATATTTTAGCTTTGCACATTTCCGCAAAAAGCTTCAAAGCTTCTTCAGCACGGCCATGACGAGCATTAGCAGCCATCATAGCATTATATGTAATGTAATTTATATTTGCCAACATGTTGAAGACAATACTGCTAGAATCAAGATCACCACACTTAGCATACATGGTAATCAGCGAATTCTTCACATACTCATCTAATTCAAAACCTACATGAATAATATGTCCATGGATGGGCATACCATGTTTTAGTAGATCACTTGAAAATGTAAAGGAGGCAAGAAGATTGACAAAGGTAATATAATTAGCATGTATGCTTTCCCTTCTCATCAACATAAAAGACTTCAATGCTTCATCTGGTTCTTCATTTTCAGCATGAGCTCCAATAAGTGCATTCCAAGTAACTACATCTGGGCGGGGCATCATTTGGAAGACCTTTTTTGCATCCCTCATCAAACCGCACTTCCCGTACAAGGTAATCAACGAATTATCAATAATAGCATTGTACTGAAGGCCTGCAGAAATTGCAAGTGCATGGATTACCTTACCCGTCTCAAGAAATTCCTGGCTTGCACATGCAGCCACTGCACTGGCAAAGATGACTTGATTTACCAATATCCTCTTCTCCAAAACCTCAGCAAGAAGTCCAACAGCATCTAAGCACATGCTATGTTGACTGTAACAGGCCATCATTGCATTCCATGAGATTAAGTCCCTGTCCGGCATTTCCCTAAATAAATTCTCTGCATCTTCCCAACTACCAGTCCCGGAATACATTGTAAGGAGAGTATTAGACGCACAAACATTTGAACCAAGTCCCAGCTTAAGTATTAAGCCATGAACTCCTCTGCCCAACTTCAAATTATCCCTCGAATCACATGCTAACAATAAACTTGAAAGAGTAGAAGTATTTACTTCATCATGAACACACCGCATTCTGTTGAAACAGCCAAAGGCTTTTGCACAAAAGTTGTTATGAGCAAATGCAGTAATCATTGAATTCCATGATATTGTATCCTGGTCTTCCATGTGATTAAAAACATAGCAGGCTTCCTCCAAAAGACCAAAATTACCAAACATTGACACAAGTGAGTTCGCAACTGAAAGATTGCATTGGAATCCTGACTTAATGACTTGAGCATGGACTTGGTTACCCAATAAATTATCCTGAAGAACCCCACAAGAAGTAATAATTGTAGTCAAAGTGTTTTCATTACAATGAATCCCTAGATGCCTGATTCGATGATACATTTCGATGACTTTCTCAGGATGCCCGGAATCAGAATAGGCAACCATCATGGAAGTCCAAGAAACTACATTTTTGTGTGGCATTTCATCAAAAAAACTTTGAGCTTCTGTGACAAAACCGTAGGTACCATAAAAATGCAAAAGAGAAGAACCAACAAATACATCTTCTAGCAGACCACACTTAACAACCAAAGCATGAATCCCGAACGCCGCATCCATCAGCTTCTCTGACCTATTACAAGCGGTAACCAAACTTGCCAGCACAAAAGCATTAGGAGTAATTCCATCACTTCTCATCTCACTAAACAACTTATGCACCTCTGAATACAAACCCGCTCTCACGAGACCAGACATCATGGTGTTCCATGTAGCCTCATTTCTCTCCGGCATTTCATCGAACACGTACTTGACAGCACGTATGTCATTGAATTTAGAATACATGCTAATCAATGTATTCAAATAAAATGTGCTTAAAGGGATCATACCTTTTAAGCACAGACAATGCAGAGCTTTGCAGCTGCTTTTGTTTGTAATGGCCGAGAAACCCTTTCGATAAAATTGTGAAATTTCTGGATTTGGGTGATGGGAAAGCCACGAAATTGAATAGTAGCATGGTGGTGTTGGGTCTTGAAGGACTTGAATTAAGGGAGCTCTTTGGGGCTCGAAGTAATTGCGAACGGACAGTTGAGAGGGAAAAGAAAATGAAATTTGGGTGTTGTGACTAAGAGACGACAGTGTTCTACGACAGCGCGCCAGCTCTACGGACTACGGTATTGAAGTTTGAGAGCGGGTTATGAACTTATGCCTGAAACCTGTTCCCACGAGGGCTAAAGAATGAACCTCTTATCCCTCTGCTTCAGAACTGGTCTTTGGCTCTTTGCAAAGCGGTCCGATTGCGCAGCAGGAGCAACAAGCTTGAAACGGCAGTACTTAGTATTTACCCAGAAAAAACTTTTGGTTCTAAGAAAGTTTAAGGGAAAAAAAATTAAAATTATAATAATTTCCTTCAAATTTTTCTCAAAGAAAATTATATACTTAATCTTTAACAATTTTGTTCCTTACTCTTTTTCTATTTTATTTTCTCATATAAATCAAACACAAAAAATTATTTTCTAATTTATTTTTTTTCTTTTTTTTAAAACTTTCTATGAATCAAACGGAGCATAAATGTCAGTACGTTGCAAAAGTTTTTTTTTCTTTTATCCAAAACGTCCCGTAAGTTTTGCGTTCCTTTTTCTTTTATTTTCTTTTTATTTATTATTTTGTAACCTTCACCTTTATGTCGCACAAATATGACCCAATCTAAATAATATAATTTAAAATTTAACCCAAATAACATAACCTAAATTTAGCTAATTTAATAACGACTCGTATTCGAAATGACTCAAATCATATAATTTAATTCAAAAAAAATCTGATTTAAAACTCATCCATATTCAAATATAAATATGATAATGATCCTATTTAAATTTATCAAATCCAAAATAATTAGACTTAAACCTGATCCATATTCTAATTTTGATTTAAACTAAAATCAAATTTGATCCATAAAAGTATTATTGTATCTCATATAAATTAATATATAAATATCAATAAACTATTTTATTAATAAAATTTTATGTAAATAAAAATATACAACTCATATGACAATAAATAATACAAACTAATAAGACTCTGTTCTTATAAATTTATTTTAATATTATATTAGCATCGATCAGATTAAATCATAGAAATTTCTATTATATATATAATTATAATTATTAGAAGCATAAAATTATAATTTAAATATACTAATTATAATATATATTATTATAATAACATTCATAAAATTTATATTTGTATTTCAACTAATAATATTGATTATTATACTTCTAAAGATGATGATAATAACAATAATAATAATAATAATTAACATGATAGTTATAATTATTATAGCAAACAATATACCTATGAATATAATAATACTTATAATTATATTTATAACAATAAAAATAACAAAGACAATAATAATGACGATGACGATGATGATCATAATTTTTTCATTGCATATTTTATAATAACAATTTGTTTTATTATTACATATATTATGATAAAAAAAATACTAAGATAAGCATAATAATAATAATGAATCATAAAAATCAATTTATTAATTATATTAAATTGATAATAATTAATGTTAATATAAATTTTAAATTGAAATAACTTGGTCTAAACCCGATACGACTCAAAGTCTGTAGACTCAAATCTACCCAATCCAAATTCGGTTTGATCTATAATTCGAAAATCCAAATAAAACTCAAACCCAAATAAATCTAATGGATTATAATCGAATCAAATCTAATAATCTCTTGATCTTAAATAATCCGATTCGTTATAGATCCGATCTAAATTACTGGTTACTTGAATTGAATCCGAACCTAAATAACATCTGAATCTAAATTTAATCTGATTATATAATAATCTAATATTAATTTGATCATAAATAATCTGACCCATATAACTTATTTACCATCAATATTCACCCTTGTATTTTTATGTTTTTTAGAACCTTTGGTATTTATGTGATTGTTGGAATTAGGGATGGTAATGGGTCTCGGACCCGACCCAGACCCACTAGACCCGCCTCATTTTTAGCGGGTCTGGATCCACATATACCTTAAAGGGTCTGGGTCTGGGTCTAGTTCTAGACCTAGACCCAGACCCGATCCGCTAGACCCGTTTAATATACATATGTGTATGTGTATCTATATACATATATATATACACACACATACATATACATATATAAATACATACTAATATTATGTTTGTCATTATTGTCTTAATCTTATATAAGCTCTGTATTCATTTTTTAAAATTTTATTTTTGTATACTTACTTTATAAATAATATGTCTACCATTGTATTCTAAAAGTTAGAGATATAAATGGGGTAGATTTTACCCGAAATCCGACGGATTTTGTCCAACAGATATGGATAAATGAATATGGATACGGATATGGATGATGGAAAAAAAAATAACCGTCGGGTTTGAGTACGGATACGGGTATGGGATATCCATATCCGTATCCATATTCGTATCCGTTTACCCGATATATAATTATATTTTTACCCTTAGTTTTAAAATAAGTATAGTATATATTAAAGTTAGAATTATCATTTAGCTTAACTCTAAATGAGTTTATCTGTCGGGTGATGGATTTATCCATCGTATAATATTCATTAACGGGTAAACAGATAATCCGTCAAGTAACGGATATCCAATGGATACGGATATAGATATGTTAGTGAATATGAATTCGGATATGGATACGGATTTTGGTACGGATTTTCTTATCGGATACGGATATGGGTATACCCGTCCCGAACCCGCTTCATTTACATCCCTACTAAAAGCATTAAAATACCATTTAAAAGTTAGTATAACTAATTTAATATATTTATTTTTTCACTTAGATGATTTTTGTTAACAAAAAAAATACATTTTAAGTTATATAAAATATAAATGTATTTGTATTAGTATAAATTATTAATTATTTAAAAAAAAAACAACCGGACCCATTTAGGACTCGTTTACCTGCTAGATCCGATGGATCTCGATTTAGATCTGAACTTTTAAGATCTGACGGGTTTGAGTTGGGTCTGGATCTAGGTAATATAAATAGGTCTGGGTCTGGATATGATCGGACGTGGTCTAGACCCGACCCATTACCATCTCTAATTGGAATTCGGGTATTTTCCTCAATTTATCAATCAAACGCACGTTGCCCTCATCCAGTCATCCCTAAATCATTCTGCCCGGAACTGTAGCCCAGTTTAGAAGTTATTAGGTCTGCCCCTTCCTCAAGACATACATTAGCCCGCAACACGCAACGTTTCTTAAAGGCCGACTACCGAATAATAATAATATCATTATTGTTAGGAGCTTAAGAGTCAGCGCCATGGCTTAGTTATTATAAAATTGGCCTAGCTAAAGTTTATAACCGTTTGCATTAGACTGTTTACAGCGGCACCTGTTGATTCGGTGCGTAAAATATCGTATCAATAGTGGAAAAAGATAATATCAATCTTAATATTAACAAGAATAATAATAAAGATATTATTTAAAAATAAGGTAAAATAAAAGTTTTAGTCCCTTTACCAAAATAATACTAATAATAACATTAGTAACATAAATAATAAAATTTAGTAGTAATAATAATAATAATGAAATAGTAATAATGATAATGATAAAAACCATAATAATATTGTAATAATAATAATAATCATAATGGTAATAATAATAATGATAATAATTAAAGATAAAATGAAGTAGGGTTTCGACCCTACATTAAATAATAATAAACTTATTAAATAATAATAATAACAACACTAATAAGAATAATAAATACTAATGATAAAAATAATGATAATATTAATAATAATAAGACTTGATATTTATAATACCACTACTACAATTCAAAATAGGCACAATAGAATTTTAGCCCTTTATAGAATAATAATACCAACAATGAAAATAATAGTAGTAGTAGTAGTAATCACATAACAATAATAATAATAACAATAATAGCAACACTATTAGTAAACTATTTGTAATAATAATAATGAAATAATAATAATAATAATAACATATTAATATTAATAATAAAGATAATAGCAACAATAAGAATAATAATAATAAAATCAAAATAAAAATTATAATAGGGCTTCGGCCCTCAATAGAAATAAAAATAAAATCATTAATAATAATAATGATAATAATAATATCAATAACAATAATAATAGAAATAATAATAATAATATATTTTGAATAAATGAAATAAAATAGATTAAGACTTGTAAAAATAGTGAAAAGGGTTGGGGGGTTTAGGGTTCAACCTTAGGCTAGCGGTGCATGGCGGAGCCGGTGGTGGGCGAAAAAAGTGAAGAAAATGGGAAAAGTTGAAGGTTGGGAACAAAATAGGGAGAATGAAGGTGGAAATAAGGGTGATTATGGTTGTCCAAAAGGAGAGGAAGAGAATAAGGGTGGCAGCCCACGGCTGCGGCAGTGGTGGCGGAAAGAGGAAGAAGAAGAGAAAGAGAGAAGGAGAGGGAGGAAGGGGAAAAGAAGGGTAGGGGAAGGTAGAGGGTGGTCTGCAGAACTGGTTGGGAGGTGAAAGGAGCGGCGGCAGCGGGTGAAGTGGTGGCTAATGGTGGTTCGAAGGGCGGCAGAAATGAAAGGGAGGGCTGGTTGGGAAGCAAATTTTGCACAGCTGGGGTGGCTTGTATAGGGAGAATCGAGGAAGAAGGGAGGCGTAGCTAGAGGGAACCGCAAAGATGAGTTGGGGGCAGAGAGGGCGGCGAAGTTGGCCAGAGGCAGTGGAAACGACATCTAGAAGGGCTGCGGCGACAAGGGGGAAAGGTCTGGGTAAGAAATCAAAAGGTTGAAGAGGGATAATTATGGGGGTATTTATAGAGTTTAGAGGAGAAGTTAGGGTTATGAGGGTTGGTGAGGGGATAATGCAGTTAGGGTTGGGATCACCGACAACAACAAACCTGATGAAATTCAAATCGAGACAGGGGGTTGTGCGTAGAAAAATAAGGGTAGTGTGCGAAAAGGAAGGGAGATGGGTTGGGTCAGCGTGGCCAGCGAGTCAGGGGGAAGAGAGAGGAAGGAAAATGGTCAGTCAAAATGGCAGTAACCGGCGGCGAAAAACTAGGGGAGCTGGGTGGTGGTTGCAGGTTGTCGACAGGGTTGGGGAAGAAGAAAAGAAGAAGAAGAAGGAGGTGGCAGATGGACCGGTCATCCGAGAAAAAAGAAAAGAAACGAAAGAAGGAAAACCAGCCAGGCAACGGGCTAAAATTCTTAAATCAAATGACGCGTTGCGATGGAAAACGAAGGGAAGTGTCACCCAAGAGGGGAAGAGAACGAGGATGGCTACATAGGTTGGGCCACGCCGAAGGAAATGAAGGAGGGGGAAAGGGAGACTGGGCCGCGGGCTGGCCCAGGTCGGGGAGGAGAAAAAGAAAAAGAAAAGAAGAAGAAAGAAAAAGGAAGAAAGAAAAGGAAAAAGGAAAACGGAAAAAGGAAAAATAATGGATTAGGTTAATTAAATTAATTGAGATATTTGGGATATTTAAAAATAATAATATTTAAATCCCTTTTTAGTCTAATTTAAGGTTTTTGAAAGATTTTTCATAAATTTTATTTTAATTAGTAAATCACCCAAAATTTCTCCGATTAAATTGTTTATAAAATTAATATTAATTTGGAACTATTTTCTCCTTCTTATTTTAACTAGGTGTTGTGTTTCTAGAATTACTAAACCTTTTCAATTTTTTGAACCAGTTTGGTGGTGAGTTGGTTATTCAAAGCTTGAGGCAAGTATATCCGTGTTCACTTCATCTATGCTTCTACACTCTAAGTTGTTGTAATGTGTTGTGAGGATTGATATAAGTGTTGTCATACGAACAATTATATTTTTCAAGTTATCTTCATTAAGTTAAATATTTAAGCCTCCTGGTACTGATGATAGCAATTGTAGTTGTTGTAGTCCAACCTTTTGCTTTGTGGCTTAGACTTGTGGTGTTCAAGTACCAGGAAAAAAATGTCTATGTTTCATGGGTGCAGTTGCGATTATGAAGTAAATAAATTGCTAAACCTTAGAAACCTACGATCATTTTTGTTATTTGTGATTCCTTTTTCCCATCGTTTCATCTTTTTAAGAATTTCCCTTTTCCCTGATATATCTTGCATCGCTTAGTATCATACCACTAGTGTGTTGGCTAGGTGGATGTACCGTTTTGCTTCATCTAAATCCTTATTTACTTTTAACTCCATATGAGCAAGATCTTGCGCATTTTTTTAGATTATTTTAGCTCCTCAACCTCTTTTAGCACTAGAAGCAACCAACACCTTGCACTTTGTTGCTCTATCTCTAGTTTTCTTTTGGCATGTCCATACCACATTCTTTTTTTTGTTTTCATATGTACTGTTATGATTAATTATTACTATGATATCATTTGATCTACTTCTATATTTTTGTTCATTGAATAACATAAAGTCTAATAGGTGGTCGTGTTAAGACATTAAAAATAGAAAGAACATTTACATTTAATAATGTCAACTAGTGCATGTATATACAATTAGTTATCTAATTACATCATTGGGAAAAGAAATTAAAGTCTTGACAAGTTCCTAAGGGAAATTGTTAGACAAACTATTATATCAATTATATTTAAGTTTAACTAAAGTACACCTAAAAGGAGGGTTCATTCGAGATGTTTCTCTTTTTAGGTGATAAGTAGTCACATGTTGCCTTTATTAGACTATGTATCTGAACTAATGAACCTAGAAGCATAAGTTGTTGGGTTTGGCTTGATTAATGATTTTATACTTTAAAAATTCTTTTGTTTGTGCATACTTTGTTGGGGCATAATACATAGGCTTGCTTATACCAGTTCTAGAAACCACACATCTTGTAATAGTATAAATGGGAGCTCTAAAGATTTGAACTTGTGGAATATCGACTCTACCATGTCAAAAACCAAAAAGCTTAAATTGTAAGGCTTGAAGCTATTTATTGTTTCTCACCCTATAAGATATTATTTTATAATTAATATTTCAAAGACTAAAGTAACACCTGAATATGAATCTTGTCATTGATATAGTCTAGGTATAGATCTAAATGTACACACCATCACAACCCTCATATACAATTGCAGTAAACTACTTCTAAAAGACCTATAAAATATTGGAGTTTCAAACTTCTAATTTATGTTTCCAAGAGTATAAATTGCAAACATTGAAATTAGTTGATGATTGAAATATGCATGCCATGTGAACTATGATTACCTAATCAAGGTTGCAAGCTGCATGAGCTTCTACATTATTAGATGTAAATAAAAACTCAAAGTCCATTCAATTTTTAATTTTCCTTTCTATTTTACCATTTTTCGATAAATTTCTAAACCTATTGAGAATGCTTTTCCAGAATAATATAAATTAGAAAGCCATTTTAATTTTTCTTCCAAATACTTAATTTTTCTCGCACTTGCTCTCCTTCCTAATTAAGGACTCTTATTATTTTTTAGAAAATTTTAAAACTCCTTTTATTTAGCTTTTGGGTATGAATTTATATTAAGCTGATTAAGTTACTTGCACATTTTCTTAGAGAATACATCTTAATGATTAACAAAGAGAATGTTGAAGGCGTTGAAGTCGTTGAAGGTGTTGAACAAGATGAGAATGAAGATGATGGTGTTTGATGTGTTATTGAAGATGTCATGTATGTCAGCGTATGTTACAAGTTGTATTTATAATAGTGTACCTACAGGACTATATTATCACTTTGACAAATAAACTAAACCCTGATGATTATGTATGGTGTACTTAATTTTATATAAAAATAAGTTGTTATTATAGGTAAATATTACAACAACGGGTATTATGGACATCATTATCATTTTACGAATAGATAACACATATATATGTTAAAATATGTATAACCAATAATATGTATTTATTGGTAATAGTTTTATATATGATTTTGTGAATAATACTTTTAGTCACAGATATTGTTTTGTGAATAATAATTTTAGTTACAGATACCGCTTTGTGGGTAATACTTTTAGTCACAAATATCATTTTATGGACAATAGTTTTAGTCACAGATATCGTTTTATAGTTAATAGTTTTACTTAAAGATATAATTGTGGTTATAGGTTTTACCAATAGATAAATATCTGTGGGCATTATCAATTATTCCTAATAGATCATACTTATCTGTGGGCAAAGTACAGAGTTTTTACCCATAGTTTTGTTATAAAAAATATATCTGTTGGTAAAACTTTTGCCAACAGGAAAATGGATTTTTCCAAAAAATAATGCCCTGTTGGTATAAGTGAATTATTTTGTAGTGGTGGCATTGTTGTTTTTTTGTGGCATTTGTGGCGATGATGGGAAAGAGGAAGGAAAGAAAGGAAGGGCTTATTGATAGTCGGTGTTCATTGACGGAAATGAAGGAGTTGGGCATTAAATGAGGTTGTGTTTGGGAGGGTATACACACACACACACATGTTGTGTGCTTGTGAAGAACGACAAAGATGAAAGCAAAGGAGGTGAGGCACAATTAGGATAAAATTTTCAACTAAACACATCAACGGTAAATGTGGGAGTAGTTTTTATGATGAGGAGGTTAGGGTAAATAGGTTATGGAAGCATGACAGAAGGGATTTGGTCAAGAAGGGAAGTGATTCGCACAGGAAGAAGAGGGAGAAGAAGGAAAAAGAAACCGAGCAGGAGAAAAATAAAGGAGAAGGAGAAAAAGAAAGGAAAAAATAAATTTTGGGTTAGAATTATAATTAGGTTAAAATAATTTAGATTAGGAAGTTAGGGTAAAATTAATTATCAACTATTCAGGGATAGGTTTAGATTAAAAATACAAATTAGGTCTAGGTTAAGATTTAGAATTAAGGGATTAAGATATGGTAGAATTATCAATTTTTGATATTAGAATTAGGTTAAAATTTTCATTACCTGGGATAAAGATTAAATAAATTTTGGGGTATTATGCCCAGCTTGTGATGGCTTTCGTCGATAAATTTAATGCATAATGGTGGCTAAAAAAAGATTCCTCTTCTTTAATGGGATTTTCTCAAAAACTAGGGCAAGGGAATCTGCTCATTCATTTTTTAACAAATTCAATAAGGAGGTTCGACGAATTAACAAGTTGGATAATGGCATTGCTGAATCTTCTTTATTTAAAGGTTTGGACGATAAGGATCTAGTTGAGAATTTATGTTTGGCCAAGCACAAATCCTACACTTCTTTATTAATGGGTATATAAGAAAGAATATACACTAAAGAAATGACTAAGACGATTTGGATAGTGGCCAGAAGAATAGAAACACCCCTAGTGTTGAGACAAAGGCTTGACAAAGAAGTGTATGGGTGAGAACAAAAGTGTGAGGATTTGAGGCCAGCTAGGCAATGACCTTCCTGACATATTCAAGTAGGCACATTTGACAAGTATACACCACTATTGGCTATCCTCTCACATATATATATATAATGTGGAAAATGGAAGACATATGTTTCCAATGACCTCTTTTATAAAAGTTGAGTTGAAGTATAGAAATAATAATAAGAGGTGTGCCTATCATGAAGAACATGGGCACACTATAGAGGAGTTTTGGTCTTTGAGGAATTTTATAGAAGAATTGGTGTGTAAGGATCATTTGAAAAAATGTGCACAAACTCCCTTGACTGAACACGAAACACTCTCGCCCCAAAAAAATTTTTCACCCTCTTAAGACATGAAACCTTATAAGATTATACATAATATTGCGAGGAGGGGGGTATTCCTCAGCACAATCTAGCAATGTGGCCATTAAAGCATATATTTGAAGAGCTTACTTCCATGAAACTAATAAGAGAACGATAGTGGGTGAATGGAAAATTAGTGTAACACTCCTAAAATTCATAACCTTTATTTTTAGGTATTTAGCCTTTGTTTAAAAACTAACCCTTAAAACTTGGTCTAATTATTTTATTAATCACTTTTTACCTGTAAACTAAATAATTTTTTTAATATTTTCCCTGATTCCTTTTTCCTTCATATTAAATCTATCAAAAACCTTTTTTTAAATATTTTTCGTGCTCGGTACCTTAATCTATCCAAAATAAATCTAAAATTAAATAAAATATTACCATGCTACACTACCATTTTACCTCCTCCTTAATCACCCCTTGTGTGCCCTTTTCCCTCCATTAAACACTCTCCCTAAATCCATCCCCTTCTCACATTGCAACCTTCACCATCACCGTACTCCTCACCCTCACCTTACCCCTCTATCAAACCCACTACCCCATCACCATCGCTTCATCACCAATCATCATGCCTTGTTTGCATATACATACATACATGCATGCATCCTTCCTCTCCAACCCAACTTAAACACTCTATGTGTGTGTGTGTAACACCCCCAAAATTCACTCCTGAAATTTTTTTTGAAGGAATAAAGTGGAAGTTAGAATAGAATTTGAGGAATGTTACCACCACATCTAACACAAGATAAATGTCCACCATCTATCTTATGCTAGACGTAAGGTTAAAACCTGTCAAACAATTTCAAACATCTATGTCGTAAGGATAAACTCCCACAAGGAGATATCCATAGGTAGATGGCAAGTGAATAAATTCACTAAACAAAATCATCGCTGAATTAATCAGCAGAACCTGTGAAATAAATACAATAGCCTTGAAATTTCAAATGCATCATTTGTAACTTCCAAAGAGGAATACAGTTAAACAAGATAAAACCCGACAGATCAAATTCTGGAATGCCTACTCACTCAAGTCAAGCCTTCCACCTCAAAACAGTATCCAATCTCAAACCTACATAAGAGGTCTGCTCCCCACCATCAGTGGATCATCACAGGACCCATTCAACCAAGGTAGTATCAGTACGGGTCCAATACTGAGTAAATCTCACTCCCCTATCTTATGGGAGATATGTAAACTATAACATCAAGTGCATATTAAATCATGGTACAATACGTTGATACAATATTACGCATACTCAACACCCACATCACAAGTCCTACCATACACATATAATAACATGTGAAACATATGTAACATCTTATTTAAACATATGAGTGTGGTATGACCGAAATGTAAAGTAGCTCATGCGCCTCAGGTAGGAATAATCCATATTATTGAAAACTCATTTTTTGGCATACTCACATAAGCAGCATGTAGTGATACAAATAATAAAAGCTGGCTATGGTCCGGGTAGACTTATTCTTTTAGATCTCTGGTAAATATGATTGATTCACATCATAATCTTTATTAATCAATGCGAGTGCGGGAAACCCACTATTATAGTCAGTGGATCGGTCACTTATAGGGCAGAACATACCTAACCACTATTTTATGCCATTGGATCGGTCTGGCCCCGACTCTCATGGTGTTCCACTGTAAGTACTTAGTAACTTTTACGTGTATTAACAAATTAGGGTTTGGTTTACTGAGCTCGGGATCCCCCACTATTATTGCCAGTGGGCCAGTCACTTGCGGAACGATGTCCACACCACTATTATTCGTCGGTGGATCGGTCACTTGCGGGACAATAGTCCACACCACTATTCCTTATCGGTGGATCGGCTGGACCCGGCTCAGTACTCTTCCACTTTACATGATTAGTATTTTATCGTAGCAGAATTTTACCCATAACATGCATGTCCTAAAAGGCCACACGACATCCATCATAACTTGTAGCATACCCATATTAGCACATACCAGACAAGAGCATGAGAACATACCTCGGTTCCAAGCTATACTACACAATAAAAACAGATAACATATAGGATACAACATATAAATCGTACAAGGCATCCAATGCAAGTAAAACACGTCACACACAAGCGACCTTAGTTACGTCCTTACGAAACACCCATATGTGGAGGTAAGTACAGACTTACCTGAATTCGAAGCTAACTAAGCGAGATAAGAGGGAGAGAGAGATCACTAGGTCAAGGATCCACAATAAAGCTTTCCTAGATCGTCGATAGAAATCGAAAGCTAAGTTAGAAACTATCCTATCGATCAATAATTCAATTATCATAATTAAATTGATACAAAGAGATGCAAATAATTTTTCTTGGAAAGTGCGTCCAAAACCTAGGACTCAAGAGCATAGCTCTATTAAGATTTAAGGTTAAAAATAAATCAAAACGGATTAATAAACATATCACTTGGGACATTTCAAATTAATTTGGAAAGCCTGAGAAAGAATAATCGATTATAAGTTAATTTATCAAAAATAACTTATTCATTAGGTTTTACAACCAAATAGGTAAACCAACCATTTATATAGAACTGAATCCAAACCGATTAGATTAAAGCATAATTTAAATGATTTAAAACCCAAAGACAGAAATCGATTAGATAAAAGACGCATAGCAAAAATCAATTTTGTAAAACTATCCCCGAAGATTAGGGTTTTTTTATGCATAAGCTACAAATCGACCAAATCAATTCGATTACCTCAAATTGATAGTTTTAAAACACAATTAAACTAATTTTATATAGATCTAGATAATTAATTTCAACAAAACAATCTTTCTAGTAGCCAATTTAAGACTATCCATTTTCAAAATTAGGGTTTCTAAAGCCCACACCACAAACTCGGATACTTCAAATTGATTAATTCACATTAAATGTATTAGAAAGAAATTAGGATCATTTCAAATATTTTTACAAATTTAATTTTAGAGAAACAATTATACACATGATCAATTTCATAATCTCACTTGAAATCTAGGGTTTTAGGCCCGAAAATACAATTTAGTTGAATTCTATTAATTTAATCAAATTTAATGTTTAGAAATGCAATTAAATTTTTTTATAACATATCAAATAATCAAGCTCAAAACCAATAAGAGAAATACACAATTTAGCACAATTAGGATTTTTGAGCCCGGAACGCAAATCCGATCAATTCTTGCCAAAACATATAAATTGACGGTTTAGAAATGTAATTAAATATATTCTAATGTAATTTATATAGTCAATTGAATAAAATAACCCGGTTACACAATCTAATTTAGAACTGCGAGAGTTTTGACTTAAAAATCCAATTCCGATCAACTACGCACAATTTTCCCTAATCAACACTTCCAATATAAAACTAAATAAATTTTAAACGATATTATAAAATAAATTGAGCGGAACGACTCAATTATGCACCCCAATTTTATCACACACGAATTTTGACCTGCAACCCAATTTTATCAAATCCCGATAAATTCTGCATAAATTTCTCAAATTGACGATTCGGACATGAAATTAGATATATTTAAAAACATATTGTATAATCAATTCATCCGAAATCACCAAATCTGGCGAATCCGAAAAATTTGGGCATAATCCGGCCAAAAATCCAATTTTCTAAAATTCCAACATAACCATACAATTAACCTATCTAAATCATTCTCGCAACACGTATATACATAACCAAACGGTTAATTTAGCTTATCACAATCTAAATCATACTCAATTAAATCAAATCAATGTTAGGGTTTTTCAGAAAATTATACCAAATGAAAATCAACAAATCGGGACAAGGGAAGGCCGGAGAAGCTTAGTCGGAGGCCGGAGATAGCTCGCCAACAGTCATTCAGGCTCGTCGGTGACCGACGGTGGCGCGAGCTGCGTGGCTCGTTGCTGCTACGGTCAATTGCTGTTGTTGCTCCAGCGCAGCTTTAGTGGACGCCGATGCGCTGCTTCGGCTGCTGCTGCAGCGGCTGTTGTTGCGGGTTGTGGCCCATGAGTACTGGCAAGGTTGGCCGGAGCGGGCAGGAGCTGAGGAGAAGGAGGAAAGCTGGGGTTTCTCCTGCGAACAGGGGGTAAGTCGGGAACAGGGAAATAGAAGAGAGGGGAGAGAAGAGAGAAAAGGAAAAGAAGGGGGCACCGGTAGGGTTGTTCATTTTTTTTACAAATACAAGTAAAAGTAAAATACTAAATATTTAAAATTTTTATCGGAAGATTTTATCTAAACTTTATTTAACAAAAATTTATTTCGAAACGATTTTGAAGGCTTAAAATTAATAAAAAGATATATAAATAATTTCAGAAAACATGTTCGGAAAAATTTACGAACGAACATTAAAATTTGTATTATTTACTGAAATATATTATAAGACCTCAAACAATTATTTAAAAGCATATAATGAAATATTGAAGTCAAATTCTAATAAACCGAGACCAATTAAATATTTTCTGAAATTAATTTTTCATATATCAAAAAAGCCTAAAATAGGAGAAAATTAATTTCGGAAAGAAATTCTTAAATAATCTCCGAAAAACTTTTTTAATTTAGAACTTTCCAAAAGTATTAACGATTTTTGAAAACGAATGAATTTAAAGTCGGAAATATTTTCTATGGATATAATTATTAAAATAAATTTAACTATTTAAATAGAAATTCTATAATTTAAATAATATACTTCGTTAACAAAATATAACTCTAAAATAAAGGTGTAATCACACGACAAAATTATAATTGAAAACAAATCTAAAATATTAAAAATAATAATACGAGAAGAACGGGAATACATATTTTTAAACAAAAATCGAAATCATATGAATATAATAAAATCATTGTTGTAAACGAATTTATCTAGAATGGTTCGCACGACAATGTTCTTTTTGGTATCTTTGATTTTGGTTGCATTTGGACTCTTGTGTCCTCTTGTATTATCTCTCTTTAAGATTTGTAATGTCCAATGTTTTTTTATTTTCATAATGATATCAATTTTTTTATTCTCTCTAATATGAATTGTGTCACCGTGTTATTAATTTAAGTGGAGTAATTATTTTAGCGTTAGCACTTAGTATGAGAATTGTAGAGGAAAACAAACTTGTATTAATTGTGATGGTAATAATACCCTTCATTTTTATTGTTTTAGCTTCCGTACTTAACTCTTTAAACAAAATTTTTTAGTTCATATTTTTTTGGGTGTTACAGCTAGTTTTATAGCAAAGGATAAGGGGTTAAGTATAGTGGAACATCATGATGGCCCTTTGGTTATTAAAGTGCATATTGTAAGTTATGTGATGAAAAGGGCTCTAATAGACATATATAATTTTATGGATGCTATTTTTAGGAGTCTTATAGGTAATAGGAATTTCTAGAAAGATGTTTGATAAATAAGACTTCACCCTTAGTAGGATTCACGGGTGGTGTAATAAAATTAAAGGGAATAGTAGACCTCACCATGATGATTGGTAAACCGCCGACTTTAAGGAGTATTAAAATGACCTTTATTATTGTGGCTTGCCCTTTGACGTATAACATGATGTTAGAATGATTGTCATTAAATAAGCTCCAAGTTAGCATTTTCATGGTTGAATTATTAATGAGATTCCTAATAAATGGAGGATGGAAATAAATCATGGGAGATAGGATATTAGTACAACAAAGTTATGTAATATAAGTAAAGGATGCTTCGAAACGATTAGATGGCAAGAAGAAAAAGAAATATTTAATGTGTTTATATTCAAAGATAAAGAGTTTTGAAGATTTAATATGTATGTGTGTGTATGCGCGCGCGTTAATGTTTCAACATAATGTAGGCCCTTAAACAAAGATGTTGTTGGCAACGTTCAGTATGTAAGCCCTCTCACAAAGAGGCAGTCTGTAACTTTCAATACGCCAACTCTCTCACAAAGAGATAGTTGACAACATTTAATATGTAATCCCTCTCACAAAGAGGCGGTTGTGAAAGCTATGAAAGTTGTAATCCCTCTCACAATGAGGCAGTTGTGAAAATTGTAAGCTCTATCACAAATAGATAATTGTTGAAGTTGTAATCTCTCTCACAAAGAGGCAACTGCAATATCTATAAGCCCTCCCACAAAGAGGCTTCTGACTCATCTCTATTTGAAAGTCCTCGCCAAGGCCATCAAGCATTGAAGGCTAAAATTACTTGGTGAGATAAAAAAAATAGTAAAAAAAAAACTTTCATTCGCTAATCCCAAGGCTCAATACATAAGCTCTCTCATAAAGGGGTTGTAGAGCATTGAAGACAGGCACACCTGGTGATATGGACTAAGCTTGAGGATCAATACATAATCCCCTAAAGAGCCACATTTGAAGATAGTCACACTTGGTGAGATGAAAAACATACTTTTTTTTTTCACTCACTAAGCCTGAGGGCATAATTGGTGAGATGAAACACCAATAAGCTTTCATTCACTAAGCTTAGCCTCTTAAGTTGCACTCTTGGTTAAGGTATCAAGACCACAGAATCACTATGGCACACTTGTCATTTTTTTGGCTCAGCTAAGCCAAGGCTCTCATAGTGTGTTCCTTAACCAAGGTGTTAAGGCTATTAAGCCATTTTGAGGGGCACGGTTAGTCCATTTGGTCTAGTTAATCAATGTCTACTGGATCAGACCTTACTTTAGTTTGCCACCACCAAATTATAATAAAGATTCAAAGTGTATGAATTGTGAGTATTCTAGTTTTCGAGTCTTTTGATATTCTTATCACAACTATATTTCCGTCATGACATTAGTGGGAAATTACATGTGAAGAAAGATATACAAAAGGGGGGAAATTCATTTTATATACGACGAACATATGCATATATTACATTGATAAAAGAAGGAAAAAAAAGATAAACAAAAGGAAGGAGGGTTTCCTAGGAATAATCTTCCTCTTCATTGTCGGCCTCGACCTCCCCGGAAACTTCAAGAACAGGAATGCCTTCCAGATCCTTGCTAGCATATGTATGTATGTCGAACTTCTGCAATTGGTCACTCTCAAGTAATATCTTTGTAACACCCCGAGTTAGTACGACTACATGAGGACCACCTTGGAGTGTTTTTAGATTGATTGGTTGGCCCCACAAATCAACATGAGTCATTTCAACACACTTTGTCCTCACTCACATACTTCTTGAGAAATTTTTAGAAAATTTCCAAAACTTCTCAAGAGGGTCACTGAAATGCCCCGAAATTTTCTAATTTTAAATATTATATTTAAATAAGGTTTATTTTTAATTTAATAAATTATTTTTAATAAAATAAAGGGAAATTTATTAGGGAAAATTAATAAGAAATTTTATAAATATATTAATTAGAGGAAATTTGGGTATATTAACTAATTAAAGATTTTAATTTGGGAATTTATTTAAATAAATTATTTTATTTAAATTAAGAAAGAGAAAATAGTTTCAAATTAATATGAATTTTTAAATAATCTAATTTGAGAAAATTAGAGTACTTGATAATTAAAATGAAATTTATGTAAAATCCTTTAAAAATTCTATTTTAGCCTAAAAAGGGATTTAAATATTATTATTTCTAAATATACTAAATATTCAGATTAATTTAATTGGCCCTAACCTAATTATCTTTCTTTTCCTTTTTCTTTCTTCCTTTTTTCTTCCTTTTTTTCCCTTACCTTCTTGATTTGGACCTGGCGCGGCCCAATTTCTGCCTTCTTTTCTTACTCCTTCGGTAGCCAGCGCACTTCATTTCTTCGTTTTTATACCCAAACCGCACCGTTTCATTTAAACGGCCTTAGCCCCGCGCCGAACCACCCAGTTCCCTTCCTTTTCTTTCTTTTCTTTTCCTCGAACCACTAGCTCGCCCCTTTCTTCTTCCTCCCTTCTCCGCCATTGTTGAACCTGCGACCACCTTCCCCCGAAAATGGCGCCGCCGGCCACACGTGTTGTGACAAGCATTTCTCCCGCCCATTCTCTTCCCCTTGACGCACACTTCAATTTGAATTGCCCCACTTTCCTTTTCCTTCCCCATGTTGCTCCCAATTTCCCTCGCGATGGTCGGAAATTTTTTGAAATTTATGCCGCCTGATCAACCTTATAACCGTCCCATTTCTCACTAGCTTTGACCTCCTAGTAACCTCCACAACTCGAGCCTACCCTCCACTACTATAAATACCCCTTGTATGGCTTGAAATCGAGCTTTCTTTTCCCGAAAACCCTAAGTGTAACCGGTGCACCACCGCTACTTTAGATGCCCCATTCTCCACCGTTAGCCAACCTTGCCACCTCTTCTTCCTCCCAAACTCTTCCCTACAACACCCTCTAATTAACTAAACCATCTACATCCTTCGATTCTTCTCACACGGGCCTCCATAATTATGCAAATATTGCTAGTCCTCTTGTTAGAATTATTACCCCGAAACCTTAAACCACCGTCCACCACTACATCCGCCACTTCTGCCACCCTCTAAACCACCCAATATCTCCTGCTAAGTTTCCCCCACCGACCCATAAACTTATTTTATTTTTCTCCTTCCCCTTCCCTCTTTTCCTTCATTTTCACCCCTCTTAGATCACTTTTTTGGCCACCTCCAGGCACCACCGCCGGTGCCACCCATCCCCTCCAACTCAAGGTGAAAACCTAGACCTTTTCAACACTTCCTTTCCATTTATTGAGAATTATTCTACTTTTATCCTAATTCTTAATGTTAATTTGGTTTTAATTATTATTATTATAATTATTATTAGTATTGTTATCAACTTTATCCTAATTGCCAAATTTTGTTGACAGGTTTGGGAGTATTCTTGAGTTAGATAAATTATTATTCTCGAATTTTGGTTATTTAATGGAATTATTACATGTTTACTATTATTATTATTATTATTATTATTAGTGTAATTATTTATTTGATATTTTAATTATTTCAGGAGGGGTAGAAACCTAAAAAATTAATTTAGTCTCACACCTTTGCTTTTTATTACTATTATTAACATTTTTTTAACATTATTACTAATTATATTATTATTATCTTTATTAACTTTTATATTATAAGTATATATATAATATTAATATCATTATTACATTTTTTAATAGTATTATTATTAAATGGGGTGGTTTTGAAAGCCACCTTGTAATCTTAAGATTTATGGTATTATTAATATTAATATTCTACTAATAAGATATGAGTAATAATATTTTATTATTATTATTACTACTACTACTACTACTACTACTACTACTATTACTAATATTATTTTGGTGAAGGGTAGAAACCCTTATATCACCTCCCTTTTCGAATGAAAATAATAATTTATTTGTATTTTTAAGTAATATTTTGTATAGTTAATTATTGTGCAGTATTGTTTTAATTAAAAACTAAATCTTAGAATAAGTTAGAGAATAATAAAATTTTATAAGGGAGCCTAATTCTAGTATACTTTTATATAATAGGTGAACCCAATCAAATCCCTCAAGTGGAATAGGAGCGTGCACCAAGACCGGTGTCGTTTTAGGTAAGGGCTTACTAAGGCCATTTGTGTGTTTATATGCATAATGTGTTTCATATTCCATGTATTATATGTTTATTATTATTAATTATTTCGTATGTGTCATGATTATAAAGTTGAAGTATGTTGGTGTGAATAAACTGTGGCATGAGAATTATGCGTATGTTTATGTCATTATTGTATGATATGGCCTTAAGACATGCATGTTAGGGTTGTAAAATCATGATTGGAAATGTAACAATGTAGTATTGGGGTTTTGCATGAAATGGCATGGTGTTAGGGTTATGCATGAAATGGCATGGTGTTAGGGTTTGCATGAAATGGCATGATGTTAGAGTTTGCATGAAATGGCATGATGTTAGGGTTTGCATGAAATGGCATGGTGCTAGGTTTTGCATGGAATGGCATAGAGTTAGGGTTTGTATGAAATGGCATGATGTTAGGGTTTGCATGGAAGCATGTCTATGTGGAGTTAGGGTTGCTTATGAATTAGGGTTGTATGGAAGTGTGGTATACATGGAGCTAGGGTTTGCATATGAATTGGGGTTGCATGGAAGTGTGGTCTATGTGAAGCTAGAGTTTGCATGTGGATTAGATTTGCATGGAAGTGTGGTACGTGGAGATTGGGTTTGCATAGGAGCTAGGGGTTGCATGAAAGTGTGACTTACGATGAGTTAGGGTTTGCATAGGAGCTAGGGGTTGCATGAAAGTGTGACTTACGATGAGTTAGGGTTTACATAGTAGCTAGGGTTTGCATGGAAGTGTGGTACATGGAGTTAGGGTTCGCATTGGAGCTAGGGTTGCATGGATTTAGTCATGCATGTCTAGGAAAATGTTTGTAAATGACAAATGTTTTTGAATAAAATATTTAAGACACTAATATCTTAAAGTGGAAGATATTGAGACGGGACCAGCCGATCCACCGGTTAGGAATAGTGGTTAGGGTTTTTACCCTATGTGTGACCAATCCACCGGTAATAATAGTGGTTAGGACATGAGGTCTTATATGTGACCGGCCCATCGGTTATAATAGTGGGGGATCCCGAGCTCAATAAAGACAAACCAGAGTTGCCAATGCTATTAAAAGATACTAATTACTTATAGTGGAACACCATGCGAGCAGGAACCAAGTCGATCCACCGGTCAGGAATAATGGTTAGGGTTTTACCCTATATGTGATCGATCCACCGGAAATAATAATGGTTAGGGCATGATGCTCTATGTGTGACCGGCCCACCAGTTACAATAGTGGGGTGTTCTTATTTTCGCATGGATATGATAAAAGGCATGGTGTGTATCGACTTTTGATAAAAGAAATATTAAATTATTAATCCGGACCTTTTTGGACCTTATGTGTGGACTTGTTGATTATAAGTTATGTATTTCACTTTACGCTTCTATGTATCATATGTATGGATTGTAATTGTATGTGATCATTATCCTGCATGATTTAATGTGTTATATGCCGACCTTAGTACTCAGTTACCTTACTCAATACGTAGCATACTGATCACCCGTTTCATGGGTGCTGCTCATTCCCACGAACAGAAGGCCCTTTTTGACTTTGTGCAGGTGGGCGAGACATCAGTCGGGGCTATGGGTTGAGCTTGTTTTTGGCTCAAGGTTCGAGAGTTGTGGCCATATTTTTATGCTATGTATTTCCTTTATTAGTTCCTTTGTATCATATTTATCCATTTGGATCTATTACCTTGTATTGAGTATTTCAAATGATTATTTTATTAGTTGTAAGTTTATTTCTCTTTTGAAATGAATTATAATTCTTCGTGCATACTCTGATTTCCTTGTTATGATCTTTTAATTCATTTTATGAACGCTTCGTTTGAGTTTAATAGTAATCTCTTTTTAGCCTTAGCACTTGGTACTGAAATGGTCGGAGAGAACCGGTTTGGTACTAAGTGTGGCGGTAACATCCCCTGAATTCATGAGTTTTAATTTAAAATCTTTCCACTTTCAAGAAAATAATATGTAAATTTTGGGGTGTTACAGTCACCCATCCTAATAATTGATCCTTGACCAGCACACTTAACTGTGAAGTTCTTAGGACGGAATCACCAAAAAGATGGTATACCATATTGATATAAGTAGCCAAATCAGTCATAATAATACTCCGCTCAATTTGGGGTATTACATTCACTCCACTCAAAGAACGCAACATTCTCGTTGCGCCTTAACCACCAACTGTATCAATACAGTTTATCCCAAGAATTGTCCCTCTAGGTGGATGACTAGCATATCCAAGTTCACTCTCACCGTTGCGGTTTGTCTCTGATACCATTTGTAATACCCCGAGTCAATACGACCACACGGGGCTACCTTAGAGTCTTCTCAGATTGATCGAATGGCCCTATAGATAAACATGAGTCCTTTCCGCATGCTTTGTCCTCACTCACGCACTTCCTTGGAAATTTTTAGAAAATTTTTGAAACTTCTCAGGAGGGTTATCCATCCTAAAAATTACTCCATGACCAGTATGCTTAACTATGGAGGTTTTAGGATGGAATCACCATAAGGATGGTATACCATGCTAATATAAGTGGTTATATTAATCCTTATAACACTCCGATCAATTTCGGGTAGTACAATCTTAATCTTGGCATATACCACAAATACACCATAACCGTGCCACTAAAATTTAAGTTATTTTTCATAATGTGCAAACTCTTTGCTTGCCAAATATTTATCTTAAATTCACTAGGATGAATTATTTTATCATCAACAATGACCTTCTATATGTGCTCTTTCATGTCTTTTTGGTATGCCTCAACTGCTTGCTTAGCCCAGTCAATTGTTCCTCAGGACTCCTTATTTCTTCATAATTAACCAAATCATTTTTATTAGCTTATTTGCGTAGTGGTTTAGTGTTGACCTAATACTCCTCTAAGTTTTTCTCCTTGTCTGAGTACTTAGCCTTATATCCATTCACCTTTTATTGAGGATTTTTTTCTCTCTCATTAGGTAGCTCTAAGTCCATCATAGTATTGTTGGACCTTCCTAATACTGATAAGTCATTTTTTCATATCGAAAGATAATTGATCGATTAAGCTATTCTCTTTGCAAAAATTGTCCTCCACATGGGTAGTATTAACACTCAATAGTTTAATCTCAATCCTATATGCTTGGTTTTATCTTTTTAGGTAGTCTTCCAAGCTAACAATTTGAAATTTGAGAAAATCTACATCAAGTAAAGAAAACTTCAACTTGTTCTTCTCGGTCTCCAATTTATACATTATAGCCCAAATGAATTCCTTCTCGGATTTCAAAGTTGAATAGGCACTTTGAAGTTCTTTGCATTCATCCTCTACCCATTGGAAACATCTAGAAATCTGAGAGAACTATCAAAAATCTTATTTATCATAAAGAGTTATTATAGATAGTAGGTTAAAAGTCAATAAGTCACTTGCATATATGAAGTAAGGACATAGTTTATACTTGAAAGTTAAGGTTCAAGTTAGATCTCATCAATGTTTTTATTCTTAAGCCATTATAAATCCTCCTATCCTGATATAACATTATGGCATAAGTCAACTCAAGACTTATAGTGTCATCAAGATGGCAGTCGAAGAAGGAGAAGTCTTTAAGCATGGTTAAAGTGTCCTCATCGTCTTCAAATGAGACTTTAGAACCACTTTCAATAAATTATTTCCTTAGATGGAAATTCTCTAACCTAAGAACCTCAAAATTATGGTCATCTACTATAGTAGCAGTAATAGTGGTACCATCGGCATACAATGACTCAACATATGTTCTTGAGGTACCGCGGATGCTTGTGCTCGCCTCTGCATGAAGGGGATAGTTCTAGACCCTAGAATAATTCTAGCTCTCTCCGTCGGCTCCTCTTGATCACTATCCCCCTCATCAAGTATGATTGTCTCTTTAATGGTGGCTTGGACATAAGAAGGTTGAGGTTCCCTCAAGTATGATCATCTCTTTAACCTTGTTCTATTTAACTAGATGTGATGTTGTTGTGAATTTCTAACTCTATTGAATTTGACCATATATACCTAAACACAATTTATGTTGTTGTTGTGAGGTTAATTGGTTTTTACTACTATAAGCATGTGGTTATTCTCTAAATTTTGTTGCACAATTATATTAATTAGTTATATTACTTGCACTAATTTATTATAGCAAAAATGTTAAATTTTTTTAGGTGGTTGAATTTAATTCGATTGTTGCAGTACCATGGTTGTTGCTGTAAATTATTTGGATACCACTCGAATTCCCATTGCTAAGATTTCACTCGATAATGACACTGTATTTATTTATTTATTTATTTAATTTCTTTTATGATCATATAAGACCATCATTGAATCATCCATGAGGAAAATAGTTATGATAATCATAATAATAAACCCAATCAAATCTTGGATCTTTTCTTTGGTCCTACGATGGCAAGTTCATCTCTCATGTTGATTTATTCAAAATTGAGTTTAGTCGTATGTTTCGCTAAAAACCAAATATAAGAATATAATAGGATTCGACCTAAGAGGGCGAGGAGAGTGGGATGTAAACGAGACGAGCTCGAAATGGGTATCTCTACATTTGTATTTGTAGTTGATAAGAAAATGCACACACATAGTTGAATGGGTATTTGCTAACACATTTATATTTATACCTATAGATAATCTATTTACCTATTAGCAGATATTATCTAATAGACAAATTAATTATTCAACGGATAAACCTATTTAAGGCTAATCTGAATGACAATTTTAACCTTAATATTGAACTACGTTTAGTTTAAACTCAATGGTAAAATGCTAAGTATATATCGAGAAAATAGGTACACATATGGATACTAATATGGGTACATGTACGGATATAGATACCCCTTACTTGTATCCATTCCTAAATCGAGAGGGTATTTTCTTCTATCCTCCATATTCATATCTATATTTATTTATTTATATCTGTTTAACTATTCATCATATAAAATTCATCAAATTTTCGATAAAATTAACCCAATTTGCTTCCCTAGAAGATAGACGACTATCCTCCCATATCATGCTCTAAAATTGTGCACAAAAAGGCCTCTTACCATGAACTCGGTGTTAGTAAAAATTCATAAAATAAAACAATTACAAGCCTTACTGATCCACACCTAACATGGATTGTGCTCACCAGTACAAGACTGATGTCTTTGATTAAGGGTCAATAATAGAATTGATTAGCGATAAGGAACCCCTCCCTATACCAGAACTTAATAAGTGAAATAATTTTCGAACTCATCCTAATCTTTGTGGATATCAAATTTCCATACTCAACTCGATTCCCAATATATTTTCCATACCTAATTCATTTCCAACCGAAAAACCCAACTCAATACATAAAAACCAACCTCATCATCCCTGATACATAATCTCATCCCCAATATTCAATCTTATTTTTTCATATTAAACTTTTAATTAACTTGTATAAAAAAACAATCTATATGTTATATACAAAAAAAATTTATTTGAGATGGTTTTGGGTATGGAGATCCCAAACCCGTCACCACCCCATCCTTAAAAAAATTCTAAACTCAAATAAAAAATCTCACCCCAAATTTGTACCCAAATAAAAAATCCTTAATAGGGCACCGAACCCACTAAGAGATTTACCACCCTTAGATTCTAAAAATAGTTCTACATCAAGAACCTCTTCTTGTGTGTTGAGTTCATGCACTCTTGAGAGCTTAAATTTGTCCATGTGCTTGCTTATTGAGCAAAAATAATGAGTAAGATATAAACACTCCGTTTTTTCTAATTAAGACATGAAATTATAAAAAAAATATTTGAGATATAAAGATATGAAAATTATTCAATCAATATATAGTAATTGGAATTTAATAATTATAATGACATACAGAGTTTATTTTTGTCCAATTATTTTTGAGTTAATTATTTTATTTAAATAATAACATAAAAATTTATATTTAAATATCATGATAATTTTATTTAAACCTCATTGAGTACTACTAACATAAATTAAATTGAATAATAGACGATTTATTGATATTTTTAAAATCCCTTAATTTAAAATATTCTAAAGTTCCATATTTTTATTAAACTCTAGATGTTGATTAGAATTATGGATTTTTAATAAAAATTCTAAAAATTAAATTTTAGATTTTGTGAGAATTTTAGATTTTATAAGATTATAGTTTGATTATTTGATTTGAAATATTTGAAAAAATTCAAAATGTTAATATAAACTATTTTTTATAAAATTCTTGATTTTGAATAAAATTCAAAACTTTTTGAAAACTATTTGTATTTTTTTGAAAATATATTTTTATTAATTCCATTTTTTAAAGAAGTATATACTTTTTATAAAAATGAAAATTTTAAAATTCCAAGCATTTATCTTATACCTACTCATTGTTTAGTCTTCTAATTAAATATTTAATTTTTAAAAATAAATTATAGTATTTCAATATGGTGATTTATCATCGTGGATATGGTGATAATTTTTAATAAGGGCTAAATAAAATTTATTTAGTATTTTTAAAAAATTAGGCCATTATATAAATAAAAGATTTAATTTGTAAAAATTATGTTTAAAAATGTTTGTATATGTCACTAGGATTGTCAGGATCTTATTACAATGACTTGATTGAATACTTTATGTATGTCTACGCCTCAAATATAAAACAAAACAACTTTATTTCTCAATTAGAAAAAAAAACTACACAACTTTATGCCTTATTTCTTAATTTATCCCTGCTTATTGTGAACAATTTATGTTTATATGCTCATATAGCTAGGGCTGTGCAGAAAAACAGAGATCCGAAAAACCGATCTAGTATCCAAAAAAATCGATCAGAAATTTTAGATATCCGATCCGGTTTTTGAAAAGCGGAGCGGATATCCGATCCGATTTTTTAGTTGATAATCTGATCCGTAAAAAATATTCGATTTTAAGAATAAGTGAGTTATATTTAGGCATAATTTAATTTATAATCTGATTTTTTCTTTTAATCTTCAAGTTTGAATCATTATTTTTTACTATAGTACATGAGTCCAAATATAATTTACTAAACTAAAGTCTAAAATAAACATCCACACTCTACAAACAGTCAAATAGGTCGCGACCTACACACATGCAAGCACCCAAACCAGAAAAAAAAAACTCCTAAATTTTTTGAACCTCTTAACTTAGGTTGTTTCACAGTTCTAGAGCGTCATTATTCACAAATCTTGATCGCTAATTTTTTTGGATATGATTAATCATGTATTTTATCTTTTTGTATGCAAGCTGAATAATTAAACAAGTGTTTATGCAGAATTGTTTTTTGTTATATATTATATATATAAATTTAATAATCAAATATTTTTTTTCAATAATCGGATATATCCGATATCCGATCCGATATTTCGGATATCCGGTGTTTCGGATACGAATTTGGATATAGGATATCGAATATTCGGTCGGATCGGATATCCGAAAAAAAATATCCGTTCGGATACGGATATCCGACGATGCACACCCCTACATATAGGCTATAGCCATATACATGCTCTTTCTTCCAAAACCTCGTACCTTGATTTTACTCTAGTGCTCAAATTAAGTCCAATTGATATTAATATTTAGTTTAGTTTCAAATAATTATGTGAAAATTTATGGGATGCAGTAAACATGAACCAAGATTATAAGCTCAAAAATAATACTAGTAATAAAAACATCTTCGGAACATAAATTTTGACCCAAGCAATCAATGTTATCACGTCCGCACACTTATTTATGTTCCCCCGTAACTTGCTTCAAAGCTACTACACATGTATTCCTAATTCTTAGATATTGGCAAATTATAAAATATAAAGTAATAGTATACTAATAAAGTGTTTGATTGATGCATATTATTTGTGACTAAAGTATATTAGTCTTTGACAATTTATTTAAAATAAAATTAAATAATTTATAATAATAATAATTCTGGACATGTAGTGTTTTATTAACTATTAGTTACACTTCTAAAGTGCGCTAGATGTATCTACCCTTTTACCATTAGTCCCATATACCATTAAACCCAAGATTATAAATTAATAGTATTATCTATTATTATTGATTAATGATTATTACGAATAACTTATTTTAATAATAATATAAAAATAATGATAATAATATACAATAGTGGTAATAATAATAATAATAATGATAATGATAATAATAATAATAACAACAACAACAACAATTATAATAAAAATAATAATATATTATTGTATAATGATAAATGACTAATAATTATTAATCATATAATATTAATTATTATGGATAATGATGTAAATAATAATAAAATATATTATATTATAATAAAAAATATAAAAATTAAAACATATGCACACTTTATAATTAATAGTATTATTATCAAAAATAGTTCTTAAGAAATATTTATTCATAACTATAGTTGAAATTAATAATATCATAATTTTTAAACAATAATTATGAATTAATTATTAGTAAAAATAATATTAATTAATATTAATACTTTATTATCATGCAATAAGAAATAAATAATAATAATAATAATAATTTAATAATGATGATGATGATAATATATTTAATAATTATTATTATATTATTATTAATATCTAATAATACAATCATTAAAAATTAAATTATATTATTAATTTATAATAATGAGCTATGAATAATCAATAATGATAATAATTAATATCAGTACTTATTAATTATTGATAACTAATAATGATAATGATGATGATGATGATGGATATATTAAGCTTCACTAATTAATTTGAATAATAGCTATGATATTATTCATACTAAATATTCATAATAAATAATAATGATTAATAATTATCATAATATTATATTTTTGATATATTTGTAATAATTATGATATAATATCCTATAATTTATAATTAAAAATATATTAATAATCTTTAGTTATTAATAATATAAAAATAATTAATATGAATAATTAATATGAATAATTAAACATGATAATTATTAATAGTAATGTTGAATAGTATAATCAATTTTATTAATAATTCATATTAATATTCATAATAAAAATAAAAAAAACTTATATTAATATTGATTTTTAACTTTTTTTTATAAGTAGGGAATAATTTTATTACTTCCGAAATTCATCATGTGAGTATAACCAAAGTATAAGCAAGCCCAAACAAAGAAACACAAATGTATCTTAAAGTTATCAACATGGGTTACCAAAGTATTAAAAGATTTACAATGAGTCAAACTAGTCACACAGGTAGCTAGTTTCTTGACAACTTGTCTAAAGTTTTTTTGTAGTTTACTATTTTTCTATTGAAAGAGTATTTGATTCATTTCTTACCGAAGGTGATATGTTGTAGAAACAAATAAAAACCCAATCACTACTCTTCTACATGTTGCATGACCACCACCCCTTTGCATCCATCTCACCACGTCAATAAAAGTTGCTGCATCATTGGTGCATCCCATCTTTTCGATTAAAGACAACCAGACCTATTTGCAAAATTAAAAGCAAAGAGTAAATGCTCCACTGTATCTGTAATACCCCGTATTTTTAAAATTTAAAATTATTAAATTTAATAATTTTATTAGTGTAATTTGATATAAATATTTAATTATTTTAATTTTGATTCGTTTTATGGATTTATCGACGATTTCGAATTCATATTTGAATTTAATTAATTGTTGCCGTTGCAAACCATTCTGGACAAATTCGTTCACGACCATGATTTTATTATATTCTTATGATTTCAATTTTCGGTTAAAAATATGTATTCCCATTCTTTCTTGTATTTTGATTTTTAATATTTAGATTCGTTTTCGATTATAACTTCATCGTGTGATTACGACTTTATTTTGGAGTTATATTTCGTTAACGCAATATATTATTTAAATTACAAAATTTCTATTTAAATAGTCAAAGTAATTTTAATGATTTTATCCATAGAAAATATTTCCGACTTTAAATTTATTTGTTTTTGGAAATCATTAATATTTTTAGAAAGTTTTAAATTAAAAAGGTTTTCGGAACTTGTTTATGAATTTCTTTCCAAAATTAATTTTCTTCTGTTTTACGCTTTTTGATTTACGAAAAACCGGTTTTGGAAATTATAGAAATTAATCTCGACTCATTAAAATTTGTCTTAAATATTTTCTTATATGTTTTTAAATATTATTTCGAGGTCTTATAATTTATTTCTGTAAATAATATAAATTTTTACGTTCGTTGATAAATTTTTCCGAAAATGTTTCCGAAATTCTTTATATAGTTCTTTTATTAATTTTAAGCTTTTGGAAACTTACAAAATAATTTTTCGTTTAATGAATTTTAGATAAAATCTCCCAATTTTAGTAGTTTTATTTTATACTTGTATTTGTAAAAAAAAAAAACCGCAACACCCAAACCGGCCGACCCCCCTCTTCTTTTCCTTTTCTCTTCTTCTCTTTCTCTTCATTTCTCTTCTCTGCTTCCCGACTCCCTGTTCTCTGCGCCCAGAAACCTCAGCCCCGACCTCCTCCTCCCTGCTCCTCCTTCGTCGACCGCTGGCCTCCAACCTGCTACCACCGGCGAAGCAGCGCAGTAGCCCACCGAAGCGCGCAGGAGCAGCAGCGGCAGCAACGACGAGCCACGAAGCTTGCGCCACCACTCGGTCACTGGCGAGCTGTCTCCAGCCTCCAACGAAGCTCCTCCGACCTTCCCCTGTCCCGATTCGTTGATTTTCGTTTGGTATAATTTTCTGAAAAACCCTAATATTAATATAATTAATTGGGTATGATTTTGCTTGTGATAAGCTAAATTAATTGTTTGATAATGTATATATGTGCTATAAGATTGATTTGGATATGTTAATTGTATGGTTTATGTTGGAAATTTAGGAAATTGAAATTTAGGCCGGGTTATGCCCTATTTTTTTCGGATCCATCCGATTTGGCGATTTTGGATAAATTTATTATACAATATGTTTTTAAATGTATCTAATTTCATGTTGGAACCGTCAATTTGAGAAATTTATGCGGAATCAATCAGAATTTGATTCCTAGATCAAAATTCGTGTATAATGAAATTGGGTCGCGTAATTAAGTCTTTCCGCTCAATTGATTTTATAATGTCGTTTTAAATATATTTAATTTCATATCGGAAGTGTTGATTTGGGAAAATTGTACGTAATTAATTGGAATTGGATTTTTAGGTCAAAACTCTTGCGGGTCTAAATTGGATTATGTAATCGGGTCGTTTATTCAATTGACTATACAAATTATATTAGAATATATTTAATTACATTTCCGAACCATCATTTTATATATTTTAGTAAGAATTGATCAGATTTGCGTTCCGGGCTCAAAAACGCTAATTATGTTGAATTGGGTATTTCTTTTATTGGTTTTGAGCAATTGATTATATGATATGTTATAAAATATGTCTAATTGCATTTATAAACATTCAATTAAATTAAATTAATAGAATTCAACCAAATTGTATTTTCGGGCCTAAAACCCTAGATTTCAAGTGAGATTATGAAATTGATCATGTGTATAATTTTTTTTCTAAAATTAAATTTGTAGAAATAGTTGAAATGATCCTAATTGATTTCTAATACCTTTAATTGGAATTAATTGATTTGAATTATCCAAGTTTGTATTGTGGGCTTTAAAACCCTAATTTTAAAAATGGATCGTCTTGAATTGGTTAATCAGAAGAGTATTTTGTTGAAATTAATTATCTAGATTTATCTAAAATTAGTTTAATTGTGTTTTAAAACTATCAATTTGAGGTAATCGAAGTGATTTGGTCGATTCGTAGTTAATGTATTAAAAACCCTAATCTTCGGGGATGGTTTTATAAAATTGATTGTGTTGTGTGTCTTTTATCAAATCGATTTCTGTCTTTCGGTTTCAAATCATTTGAATTATATTTTAATCTTAAATCTTAATAGAGCTATGCTCTTGAGTCCTGAGTTTTGAACACGTTTTCCAAGAAAGGTCGTTTGTCTTGATTTTGTTGTAACATGTGAATTATTAATTGATAAGATAGTTTCTAACCTAGTTTCGATTTCTATCGGCGATCTAGGAAAACTTTCTTGTGGATTGTCGAGCTTTCGATATCTCTCCCTCTTTCTCAATTTGCTTAGCTAGATTCGGATTGAGGTAAGTCTTTACTTACCTTTACTTATGGAGGAATTTGGATGTATGTCTACTTGAAGTGAAAGGTGATAAGTATGTCTATCGGTTATTTAATCATGTCAAGCGTATGCTGTGTTCTATGTGGTAATTTTATATATGTATGAATTTATATCTTCAATGCAAATGCGTGTTAGTATGATGTTTGAATATGGTATGTATTTGAGTATGTGAATGGTTGGATATGGATTGAATTATATGATACCCTATGTTGTATTTTTATGTCATGGAATTATTCATGTGGGCCTGATTTATGGTCGGTTAAAATCCTTGAAATAAGATACTAATCACTTAAAGTGAAAGATCACGTGAGTTGGGCTGAGGTGTAGGGTCCGTTCCACCGGACGATAATAGTGGCTCGGGTGTGTTGTCCCCGAGAGGTGATTCAAGCCATTCCACCGGTTCAGAATAGTGGCTCAGGAGCGTTTTGCCCTGAGAGGTGTAGGATCCGTTCCACCGGATGATAATAGTGGCTAAGGTGACTTGTCCCTGAGAGGTGCTTCAGTCCGTTCCACCGGATTAAGAATAGTGGGGCCCTATACTCATCGTGAATAAGAATATGATATGAATTAAGTAACGAAAAAGACACTAATTATTTAAAGTGGAAGATTACGTGAGTCAGGACCAGGTGTAGGGTCCATTCCACCGGACGATAATAGTGGCTCAGGTGTCTTGTTCCTGAGAGGTGCTTCAAGTCGTTCCACCGGTTCAGAATAGTGGCTCAAGAGCGTTCTGCTCTGAGAGGTGTAGGATCCGTTCCACCGGATGATAATAGTGGCTCGGTTGTGTTGTCCCCGAGAGGTGCTTCAGACCGTTCCACCGGCTTAAGAATAGTGGGGTCCCTGAACTCATCGTAAATAAATAAAATAAGATGTAATAATTATTATCATTGAATTGTTAGATTGGTGTTACTTAGCATGCGATCGTGATTTCTTATATGCTTATATCTTATGTGCCGTCATGTCTAGTAATGTACTCATGAGTATGAATCCGTGATCCTATGTTTTTTTGTATGTAATACTTGTATAATTGAGTATGAGAATTGTAAGTTAGAGTCTTTTATATCTTATGTGTTTTATGCTTCCTTCCATGAGTTTGGTAGTATTGATTTAAATCTTGTTTGGTTTAACGTATAATAAGTAGTTTTTAATAAAATTAATTATAAAAAGTAATTATAGATTATAATGGATGTTTGGTTTTCCTCCTTAAAAATTAATATGAAAAAGTAATTAACAAAAATTACTTTTTATAAGTAATAAATCAAAAGTAATTTTTACTTATTTTGATAATTGCTTATCCGTATATGCGGTACGATACAGTTTAAAAAAAATCGTTCATAACACAACCTTCTTTTCTCCCATATTTGTTGCTCCCGAGCTGTCCCACCACCATTTTTGCTGCTCCCATTCTCTATCACTACAGCTCAAGTCCTCCATTTTTGCTTCTCGTGGTTTCCACCACGATTTTTTCTGCTCACGTCCTCCATTGATGCTAGTGACTCGATCTTCGAAAATTTAGATCCGTAATTGTTGGGCTTTGATTCTGCTTTCTCTTCAAATTCCATATTCATTATTCTCTCCATTTCCTTCGTCGCCTTCAATTTTTTTTTCCGAGACAACGATCTCACTTTGGATATTCAGTAATTCGGGTGATTCATTTTTTATGTTTTGATATATTTTCATTCACGCTCGTGTTGTTGCAATCACTTGGTTGCTTTCTCATTAGCCAAAAATGAAAGAAAAATAGATATTCAGATCTGAGACATTTTGTTTCCAGTAGTCCAGAGCCTCACTCTTACGGAGAGCTATTTTAACGCCTTTACAGAGAGCTATTAGTACTTAGTTGTTAATTTCTTCCTCCCCCGCAGTCGACGATAGGAACACCCTAGCCCAAATTAATCGTGAAGTGTGAATATTGTGAGTTTGGAGCCTCTCTTTTGAGGCGGTGCTGCTGGCCTGAGTTGGATTATCGATTTCTTTAAACACTGTCTGCTCGGCTCTAGATTCTTGTACGCCACCATCCTCTTCCTCTCTTACTGTTAGCCGACTCTAAACTCATGGCTTAAGGAACAAAATATTTATAGTTAAATAATACCAATCCTTGGGTGCTCATATCCAGTTGTTTTATTCGAAACCAAACAAATTGTTTCTGATCTTCCTCCAAATGATTGGACTGCTTTCCTCTTTGATCTCAGTGTATTCCTCCTACCCTTTCATCTTCTTCCTCATTAGTTTAGCATGGTCCCCTTCGATTCTTATCTTCAAACACATTAACATTGGTGAAAAGTTTCGTTAGCTTCCCTACTACTCTCTTTTTAAGAGGTCATCGGTATTCATTTTCAACATCCAAACAAAAAATAATTGGGCTTTTGTCTTTTGTTTTTCCATCTCCAACAAGATTCATTATATTAAGCTTGTGAGTAAAACAGAGCAAAGTTTGCGACATGATCCAGCTGAATTTTTTGCTTCAGGTAGTGATATATTAAGATTGTTGTTGCTTGAGGTTATATTCACAGTTTCTGCACCTGAACGCACTTTCCATCTTGTTGGTGAGAACTCATCTCTCCCGAATTTTGTTGTTGAAGGAGGACCTTTCGTCATAGTCAGCAAGCTATGATGTGTAAAATGATCAAATGTCAGGACCGGTGAAGGTAGTGACTTCCCCAGCATCCCTGCGCTAGTAGGAAAGTCGTGATCAGGAAAAGCAGAAAGCAAAATCAGACAACAGTAAATAGACCTCATTATATGACTTTTTCTTTCCCTAGTTTCAGAATCTCTGAGAAAAATGAGGGAAACCCAACATCTAGTAATCTCCGAGAGCTGTTGATGCAAGGGTATTCTCTAGCATGCGGGTTCATCACATAAAACCTTATAGGTTTCACATAAAACCTCAAAATAATCGGCTTCATTAATCAAAACACACCAACATAGCATAAGTTCAAGGTCATAGATAAGCTAAAAGACTACAAAAGATAGAATTAAATCCTAAAAAGCTAAAATCATATCTTTAAAAGATGTTGACAAATACCTTAATAAGATGACTATTCATAAAAGATAAACATACTAAATCCTAATAAAAGCAAATTCTAAAAACAAGTTCTAATGAGTTTAGGCCTATGGAAAGAACCAAATTTAAGAATGTTTATTGCATAATATAAACTTTGATCATTGTCGCTATTTGAGTTTTAGATGTTTGTGAATTTTATAAAGTTTGTTTAGTGGTTGTTCATAAATTTTTTTAATAAGTTTATAATCTTTATTTTATAATTTTTAGTACTATGTAATATCTTTATATTTTTTTTATACTTGTTAATGTTTCATATGCTTTTTAATATTTAATATTACATAATTTATATAGTAATTATTACTAAAAGATATATATATAGGAAGATAAAAACTAAAGATGGAAAAGAAAAAGTAGTTTTGTAGAAAAATAAAAACCAAACACTAATAAGGTACAATAAGTGGTTTTTTGGCATTAATCACTTATATAATAAGAATAAAAACAAACATACATATTACTTATAAAAGTACTTTTTTAAAAGTAGATTTATAAAAGTAATTTTTATCTAAAAGTAGTTATTAAAAATAAGTAATACCAAACGACACCTTACTCAGTACCGGACTCGTACTGATGCTACCTTGGTTGAATGGGTCCTGTGATGATCCACTGATGGTGGGGAGCAGATCTCTTGTGCAGGTTTGAGTTCGAATACTGTTTTTGGGTGGAAGGCTTAACTTGAGAGAGTAGGCAATCCAGAATTTGATCCATTGAGAATTGTCTGGTTTAACTGTATTTATGTCTGCAGTTTCAAGTGTTGTATTTAAAATATCAAGGGTATTGTAATTAACTTTCAATTTCTCGTACTCTGATAAGCTTTTAAAATTCGGATTTATTTCACAGGTTCCGCTGATCAATTCAGCGATGATTTTATTTAGTGAATTTTTTCACTTGCCATCTGTCTATGGATATATCCTTATGGGAGTTTATCCTTACGGCATAAATGTTTGAAATTTTGTTTGACAGGTTTTAGCCTTGTATCTAGCATGAAATAGATGGTGGCCATTTATCTTGTGTTAGATGTGGCGGTAACATTCCCCAAGTTCTCTTCTGGCTTCCGCTTTATTCTTTCAAAAAAATTTTTAGGAATGAATTTTGGGGGTGTTACAGTATCTTTATCCATACCACAAAGTATACAAGTTTCATCCACCTCCACTCCCATTTTATTCAATATAACCTTGGTATAAAGTATGTCTTGAACTGTAAACTAGAGGTGTAATTGACGTTTGGGAATTGAAATTTGGTTTTACACCATCTTGCACCAATCTACCAGTTCACCATGTGTTTATAACATATCATAGGCCTTTGATATAGGGTAGTCACCAAGCAAGCTGCTATAAACTTGTGTGTAGTGAGTAAAAATAGATAGAAATATATCCCTAATTTTGAACAATCTCCTCAAGTACCATGAAACAGACATGGTGATTTTGAGCAAATTTTATTGAAATTATTCATGATAAGATATTATAAAATAGCAATTAATATTATTTCTTAATAATTTTTATAAGATTAATATTTTGTATTTATATAACTTTTAATGATTTATAATTAAAAATGAGTTATAAATTATTATTTATATAATAATAATAATTAATAATATGAGTGATTATTAATAATTTTTAATAATTATCATATGATTACTATTATTAAGAATAATGAATATTAACATTAATTATTATTATTAATATAAATTAAAATTAAAACTTATTTATAATGATACTATCAATAATAATACATTTTAAATTTACAATTAATACTATTTCTTGATAATTATCATAGTAGCCATACTTTGAATATATTTTAATAATTTGTATATAATATATGATAATTGATAATTAAAAATATATTATTAATTATGAAATATTGTTAATCTAAATAAAAATTATTGTTATTAGTTTATTTTAATAATAATATAGCTATGATGATTATAAAAATATTATCATTAATTAATAATAATAATAATAATAATAATAATAATAATAATAATGAAATCACTAACAATAATATTAGTATAGATTATTAATCATATAGTTAATAATGCTCGGTATATTGTTAGTATTACATTTTGCATAATTATTATATAACAATTAATAATTTAAATTATATTAGTAATTGTGAATGATGATAATTAGTAACAATGCTTAATATTAATAGTTATGAATAATTAATAATAAGAATTAATACTATTAACAAAAAATATAATAAGCATTGATAATTAATATTAATACTAATGATGATAAGATTATTAATAATTAATAATTAATATTATATTCGTAGTAGGTGGGGATAAGTGAGGTTAATTAATAAGGCTATATTTGTCATTAAAGTAAATAGTATAATTTTTTTTAGGTATTTAGGTAAAAGTAGTGGAACATACCTATTAAATAAGAACTAGTTACATTTTTCCGTGTAATGCACGAATGGTGTATTATTTATCTCATATATTATTATATAAGAGATAAATAGTTTAATAATTTAATTAATATGAAGGAGATGAATAGTTAGTTGTATATGTTCAAGTAATTAATTAATAAAATACTTGATCAATACTTGATTGATATGTATCGTTCGACATATGTGTAGCAGATGAATAGTTATATGTATTTATTACATGTATGAGATGAATAGTTGTGCTGTATTAATGACAGAAGATGAATAGTTATATTCGCATGAGATAAATAGTTGCGTTCATATGTTCATTAATTTGACAATTTAATTAATATGCAGGAGATGAATAGTTAGCCGCATAGACAACTCCGTTTATATATATATATAGATAAGTTATACATAATGAGATTATAAAAATTTAAAAATAATAAGTTAAAACAAAGGATTTTAAATATAATTTATCAGATAGTAATATGATAATAATACCACTAATTATACTATTCTAGGAAATAATTTAAAGCGGGAACCAATACGTATAATTGAGAAGCCAGGAAACGAAAGAGCACACGCGCATCCTTTAATTATTTTTTCCACTTATAAAAAGGGAACTCGGCCCGTTCGGGCGAACGTGGGCTCCTAAGTAATTATACACTTCGGCCTTTACTTTAGAGCTCATAAATGAACAATCTGCATTGAATACGATCAACAGTGAAGTCATTCCGGGCCCTTCTCTAACTTAGCTCCTTTATAATTATAACAGGAAGAATAAGACGGTCCGAGTGGATACAAGAAGTCTCTTGATTTATTGTACTTTATTTTAAGTTAGTTTGAAAGGCCATACTCTTCTTCTTTCCCTGTGAATTGTGATAGATACGCAGACGAGAGAGAGAGAGAGAAGAAAAAATACAACAACATTTATTTACCGCCCATACGAAGTCATCTATCACAAGGTCCACAAGCAAACAAAGATCAAGGCAGTTCAACTAGAATGGGACCCAAAGACTTCAATTCAGGAGTTAATGGGGGATCAACCTATTCGATTCTATTGTTAAAATGAAAGGGTCCTAGTCTTCGTCTTTTGCGTGGTTTGATTTTTTTTTTTTATCATAATTAATTTACGTAATAATTTAGGAGCACAATAGATGCTTGTTCCGAAATATTTCTAAGTCAAATTAAATGTCAATTCAGTAGGATGGGTATACTGCATCCGAGCCCCAAATATATGATTTCCACCGGAGATATCGTAGTCTAGTTAATGGGATCGAAGTCTTTCGGAGATAAAGTCATTATGTTTGAATATCTCACTCATAATGTTTTATGCCCTTGATTGTGATTTTTTTTATACGTAATTTTTTTATATTATTATTATCATTATCAAGCCTTTAGGCTAAGGGTACTGTTACACATCCCAACTTTCACCAAAAGGTTTGAAAGTGCTTGTTAATCAAATGCCTAGACAACACCATTAAAATATGGTGTAACCGTATCTGACATACAATTTAAACCTTATTTTTTTAACAGTTGTTGCATCGATGAATAATAGCATTGTTCTAAACGAGAGAGTAACATGAATCACCTAAGTTTAGTTAGTATATAAATAACAAAATAAACGACTCTAAATCACACAAAATTAAATAACAACACAATCTCATCTTCTTGTTGAGCAACCTTGCACATATTTCTTTAATATGGACTTGCGTTATTGGCTTATGTCTATCTTTGTTCATGGTAAGATTTATAACCTTGGTCATCCCCCCGGGCTACAGTTTTTGCTCTATGTATTTGGGAGGTCCGGCGAATAAGGAATCAATGCATCTTTTGTCTGAAATGCTTTCCAAAGGCTAGTTTGGTAAAATTTTTCAAGAGGATGGCTAAGGACAAGCATACTGCATTGCAACAACTTCAGTCCCTCGCATCCCTAGCTTGTTGTAAGCAGATTATCGATGTTGGTTGGGCACCACCCCACCCTCATTTTGTAAAGGTAAATGTTGATGATAGTGCGATTGGTGACCTAGGTATGATTGCCTTAAGTAGAACTATAGACGATAAGTGAGGGAATTGGCCTTTTGGCTTCTTAGCGAATGTTGGGTATGGAAGCATTTTAGCAACAGAGATCTAAGCTATTCATTATGGTTTTTCTCAAGCTAGAGAACGAGGCATTCCATGTGTGCACATCCCTAACGATTCTTTTACCGATGTTCATTTGATCAATGGCAAAGACTTGCATTTTCACCCCCAGCTACACGTTTTATGAGACTCTTAAAGACTAATGGAGAAGTTTTATGCTTGTTATGTTACTCATATCTTTAGGAAAAGTAGTAGACAAAATGGCTTATTTGGGTCTCAGTCAGCCCTTTGGTTTGGTTATGTATTCCTCTCCCCCCTTGGCTGTCAATTCTGATTTGTTCTATGATATAAGAGATTATATTGTTCCCAAGCTCTATGTTGAGCCATTGTGATTCCCTTCTGAATGGATTCCTATCCGCTATTCTTATCTAAATAAAATAACAAATGAAATCAACTAAGAAAATGTCGATGAACGTAAACATGACAAACGTGGGAAATCGATTTCCACAACTAGTTTATGTCAAGAAATAACAATTATTTCCTATATCACCTATGACTCATAAGTAAGAGATCAACCACAATGCAATCTGCCAATGGGTTAATACACCTTATATGAATTCTCTAAAGTGATTAATACGAACTAAAACCAATAATAAATCCTATTGAGTTCTAACAATAAAGCTACACCGATAGCTCCTATATCTAACTAGTCTCAATGTATTAAGCACACATAGAAGGATGTCAATCTAAGTATCCAAACTAGCAACACCAATGTGTCTAGTTTTATTCTCCAACTTTGACCTATAAGTATCTAAATATTCCACTACTATAGTTAGAATCATAAAACTATTAGATAAGTTATTATCTAATATATTTGTAATTTATACACATGAATTCTGGCATGATCATATAGCCACCTAGAAAGCACATAATCCTTCATATTGTCACTATGAGGAACCAAGAATGAGATATGTACAATATAAATCATATTTGATGGAATCAGATATATAAATGATAACAATTAAAGTAGAGTCAAATGACAGTCTAATGACAATAAGGAAAACATATAATTTTTTAAAATTCAAACCATAGTTTAGAGTTTCAATCTCCTCCCTAAAAAGAAGAAATTTAGACACACATTATGTATAAACTAATTACACAAAAGCATATAATATGGTAAGAAAAGAAAAGGCCAAAGTTATAAGCAAAAATGAGTGATACTAGGCAGACAGACACCCCTCGGTTAACTATCAGTCGACGATTTTGTCTTCTTCCTCACACTAGAACCCTTTTCATCCCTTAAATCTTAATTTGAATTAGATGCTCATTTGTATAAATTGAGGTACGGTATTAACAAATTAAGAGTTTGGAACTATGGAATTGATGATTTTGTGGATTAATTAGAAGAATTTACCCACAAATTGGAATAATTATGGAGATGATTGACTTTGTACAGGTATGGAACTCTAAATAGAAAATACTATGAGGTAGGATAAGATGATGGAAGATAATCATGAATTAGGGGTAGATGATGATTGAATTGAATGCTTGAAGGCATAAATTTGTGGAATCAATGGAGAATAAGGGGGTAGAGGTTGAAGATGAAGATTGAAACCCTTATTATGAATCTCAAGTGGAGGTTATGAATTTTTTATTTCTTGTGGAATTTTTTTTGATTAATTGATGTTACATATCCCATATAATCATAAGGGCTTAATACATAAGAAAAACTCTAAGATATTAGTGCATGGATATTATAAACCACCTCTTCCGCCCGATAGGGAAATTCTTTCCTACCGTTTTTGATCCAAAACCCGATACGCATCTTTATGAGCATGATCATCCATCTTCTGCAAACATTGACCTTTTCAAAGACTTTCCTGTTTCTGGAATCCCAAATCATACATAGGATTGCAAAGAAGGCCGCTTGCCAAATCTCCCCTCTCAAACCTTTGCTGGACACTCCAAACCAAGCTCTAGCGTTGTCTTCCACTGTCTTGGATGTCACCCAATAATACCCTATCCATTCACAGATCTCGTACCATGCCTTGCCTGTCACAGTGTAATGCAAGAAAAGGTGATCGATCGTCTCCTACTCAGTATTACACATAGAGCATATGGCATCTCCTAAATTAATGATGTTCAATCTGGCTAGTCTTTCCTTCATGTTGAGCTTCTGTTGGAGCACGAACCAAGCTATTAGTTTAAATCTCTGAGGTGCTAGACTACTCCACATGAAATTCTCCGCTCCCGTGGACCTCTCGTTTCCCGTAGAACTCTGATATTGCGTATGATAGACCGATCTCACCGAAAACATCCTAGAGACCTCATGTTCCCATGCCACTAAATCATTCTCTTCCTTCCTTAGGACATGCTGGTAGATCATCTCCTGCAGCCGTCTTGCCCGATCTTCTTCCCATCCGAAGAATTGCCTCCGCCATCTCAAGTTCCAAACCCATCTCGAACCCTTCCACACTCCCATCTCTGCCACCTTGCTCTCCTGTTACTCTGAAATCGAGAACAGTCTAGGGAAGCTGTTCCACAATGGACCTTTCCTCGTCCAATCATCCTGCCAAAATCTGACTCTATTACCGTTCCCAATAATGATCTTCAAACCTGAGCTCAACATTGGGCTTCTCTTCCCTATTCCAACTATATCAACCCAAGGGGACCACCTTCTTCTTGAAGAATCAATCTCGAAAGACCCTGCGTTTACCCCGGTATGAATAGAGGAGATAACTCTCTTCCATGACGCTCCTTCCACTGTACAAAATCTCCACCACCATTTAAACAGAAGAGCATTATTTCTTAGCACTATATCTCTCACCCCTAAACCCCCACTATCTTTAGTCTTCTGGATCACACTCCATTTGATTAGCGGTATCCCCTTCCTTTCCCCTTGCCCACTCCAGAAGAATCTTCTCTGAATGCTTATGTTCTTCTTCACAACCCCCTTTGGTACTCTGAATAGACTCATATAGTACATTGGCAAACTGTTCAGCACACTTTTAATGAGAACTAGCCTTCTAGCTCTTGAGAGAACTCTTTCCTTCCACTCAGCTAACTTTTGCCTTATCCTTTCGATCACTGATTTCCAAGCTTCTTGCTTTCCTATGTTAACGCCTAAAGGAAACCCGAGGTAGCTAATAGGGAAAGACCCAAATTTGCATCCCATGATATCTCCCGCTTCCTTCTCAACATCCTTGTCGACGCCCAATCTAATAAGGACTGACTTGCTAAAATTAACTTGAAGGCCAGATAATAAGTAAAAGTAGTCAACCAAACACTTCCAATTTCTGATGTTTATCGCCGAGGCTCCACAGAAAATCATCGTGTCATTTGCAAACTGGAGATGGGTGACTTCCACATTATCCCTTCCCACCTTGATCCCTTATAGAATACCTTTTTCCACTCCTCTTTTAATGATTTGATTGAATGCCTCTACAGCTAAGACAAATAGGAAAGGTAAGATGGGATCACCTTGTTGCAGTCCCCTACCCATTTTAAACGGAGCTTAAGGCACCCCGTTTACAAGAATCGAGGCTCTTGCCGTAGATATACACTCCTTCAGCCAACCTCTGAATCTGGGATCAAAGCCCATAATATCCATTATCCTTTCCATGAACTCCTATTTCATGCTATCATAAGCCTTCTGAAAGTCCAGCTTGACCATCTGTCCCCTCGACCTATTCTGACCCTTAACCCACTGGACCACCTCATTTGCAACTAGGGCCCCATCAACTATATTCCTCCCTCCTATGAAAGCTGAATGTGAATCACTCACCAACTTATCTACCACCTGTTTCAACCTAAGGGCAAGGATCTTTTCTATCACTTTGTAGATGCACCCTACCAAACTGATAGGCCGAAACTAGCTAACTTCCTCTGCATCATCCACTTTATGGATCAAAGTTATCAATGTCGTATTCAGAGCCACCGGGAGACTGCCTGAATGAAAGAACCCCAGAACTAACTTGGTGAATTCCTCCCCAACAATTCCCCACATCTTCCTGATGAACCCCAAATGGTAACCGTCATACCTAGGTGCTTTTGAAGGTTCACAAGACCATACCGCTCTTCTAACATCCATCCTGCTAGGCATCGCTTCCAGCTCTATACCTTCCTCCCTTGTCAGCCTCTAGAAACCATCCGCTGAGAGGCAAACTTCTGGTAGATTTTCTTGTCTATACATTTCTTTGAAGTAATCTGTAATGACCTTCGTCAGCTCCGACTGCTCTACAATTACCTTTCCTTTCTCCACTAACCTCCTTATGGCCACTTTCTTCTTTCTGATTGTTGCGATTGTATGAAAATATTTTATATTTCTGTCTCCCTCTTTGAAGCCCCTAACCCTAGCCACATGCATCCAGTACGCTCCTTTCCTTCTATGCCACTTCCACAGTTGGGATTGTAATACCGTTTTTCTTGCTATTTTCACTTCAATGTTCAATGCATCTGACTCGGGCCCATCGATCTTTTTTACCTCTTCTTCGATTTGACTGATTCTCGATTCAAAGTCTCCAAAGACCTCTTTATTCCACTTCCTAAGTAGACCCTTCCTATCCTTGAATCTACTCTGGCAAGACCTCCCTTCAAATTTCGACCAGCACTCTCCAATGAAGCCTCGGAACTTTGGATGTGTTAGCCACATATCCCAAGTCCTAAACGGTCTTGGCCCAGCCCTTATAATATTGGCACTCGGCCTAATCGGATTACGATCCGAGAGAGATTGACCCAGCCTAATGCACTGGATATCCGGGATCTCTGTAACCCAAAATGGACTAATCAAAAAATGATCCAACAGGCTAGCTGAATTTGCCCGTTGCCAAGAGAACTTCATGTTTGAAGGCTTCAAATACACTAGGCCCAACTTATCAATCCACTCATTAAAAACACTGACGCTGCTCTAGTCCACCCACCCTCCCTTGTGTTCACTTTGGTTTCTAACCTCATTGAAATCCCCCATTACTATCAATGGCCTACTACATTGTTGCATCGCCTCCCACAGCTCCTCCCAAAATGCTCTCCTCTCTCGTGGATCTGATGGACCATACAAGGATAATCCCACATTCCACTCTCTTGGGCCCCAGCCTGCCTTCCACTAGAATCCACCTCCTACTGCTCCTGGACCTACTAACATCAAAGAACTGAGAATTCCAACCTAGAATTAGGCCTCCGCTTCTGCCAACCGCTGTTGTATCTCGCCATTCAACTGACCCATTATTCCATACCCTATTTTTCCACGACTCCTCCAGAGAGCTATGTTTCGTTTCAACCAGGCCGCAGATCCAGGGTCTCTCCTTTGTTATCAAGTTTTGGATGCTAGAGACTTTCCCTAACACACCAATCCCCTTTACATTCCAGCTGATTATAATCATTAATCACACTCTTTTCGCCCCTATCAGCCACCCTCCTCTCAAAGCTTCCTAGTCCTAATCTTCCTTTGGCTTCTTCTCAACCCTACCAATTTCTCCACGCACAACCCTTCCTCCGTAGATGATAAACCAATCTTCTTTCCCAATTGCCACGTCTGTGTTGCCTCTTCTAAGTCTTCCTCCTCCAATCTTCGTTCTCTGCGACCTGTACCCCCTCCTCCTCATCCTGCGTGTGTTTGGGGTGTGCAAAACCGGATATCCGTATCCATTCGGATATTTTTTCAGATATCCGCTCCGCATTTTTTAGACCGGATATCCAGGATGCGAATATCCGAAAAATATAGACCGGATATAGACCGGATTTGGATATATCCAATATCCGTATGAAAATACTATTTTATCAATTTTAATAACTTTTGCTATAATATTTTTAAAAATAAGGATCATATATCAATTAATATTCATATCTATATTTATATAAATATCTTATTTTATCTAAAAGAAGTATTAAAATATTATTATGAATATTTAAAATATAAAAATAAATAAAATTTTAAACTTAAAACTATAAAAACACAATAATATGGTGTATTATTGAAATAATCAACAAAATATCGGATATTTTTTCGGATCGGATAATCAAAAAAAAAACCGTATATCCGAATGTCGGATATCCTTTTAGAATAAAATCGGTTCGGATATCCGAAATGTCGGATCGAATTTTCGAATCCTGGATTTTTTGCACAGCCCTAGCATGTGTCTAGCATTAATGCCGATACCTCCCACCTCCTCAAACCCTGGAGGAACATCTGCTTCTAGTACTACCGAGTTTTCTATGATTTGCTTACAGCCTATTTCGAAAGCTGGGTCCTTTCCCGACCGTGAGCCCACATTTCCTTCCTCCTTCCCCGCCTTTTCCCTCCATCTCTTTATTAAATGCCTTTCTTCTTCTATATCATGATCAACCGAAGCAAACACAATTTTTGAAGACTCGACATCCTCCTCCTCTTGTTCTCTTGCATGGTCAACGGAAATATTTTTTGGCCATCCCTTTGTCACTTCCCCACTCAAACAGATAGCATAAGGAAACTCCTCTACACTCATCTCTACCCCTTCTCCACTCATTCCATCCCTTCTACTACTTAAAATTATTTCATTTGCTTCTTTAGCTTCCTTCCCCATTTCATTAGCTAAATCCAGGATAAAAGGCCTCCTTAAGATTCCCTCATTTTCAGTAGTCATTTCCTTAAGAGATCTTATAGTCCCTATTAAACTCTCCTCTCCCCATTCTCTCTGCAACCCCGATTCTTCTCCTTTTTTTATTCCTTTTCCATGTAAAATCTCTCACAGACAGGTGGGAGGGTTCCTACCTTCACTGTTTTCCACAATTCTGCCCCTTCTTTATTTATCCCGACAATCATTTGCTGCCTCACTTCCTCCTCCTCTCCATCGCGTTGAACCACTTCCCACTCACTTGAGTACTCCGTGACACCTAGTGTTTTGTCCCTTTGTTCACAGACTTGCCCGTTAGCTTCCCTATTTCCACTCTCAGCCACCACTTCTTCTACAACCACACATCTTTCTATCAGCTCTCGAGAGCCTCCTTCTCCTGTCACCCTAGCTCTCTCCTATTCTATTTCCTTTCTCGTCCTTCCTTCCATCCCCATCAACGCTGTTCTCTCGTACCTTGCGCTCTGCATGTCTGCAGAACCAGAAGTGCATGTGTACACGCCATCTCCGCTTGCTTCTATGCTTGATTGCCGGTCATCAACGTTGCCAGTCGATGAAGATTTCGACCACCCCTTCTTATTTTCTTTTCTTCTATTCTTCCATGGAATATACCCCTAACCTATCTCCTTCGCCACTACCACCACCACTTCGTCGCCCACCTTTAGCTCCACTACCTCCTGTACTTGCTCCTGCCGATCTATATCAACAAGAACCCTAGCCACCTCCATAGACATGCCAAAATCCTAGACTTCCTCCCAAAAAACCCACCTTCCCCACGGTTCTGCAATAAGCCTCATAACTTCCTCTTTCCACGCCACCATGGGCAACCCTCTTAACTCTATCCATGTTCTCCGTTTGACACAAGCATCAACCTCCTGCCCCCTCCTCACTATTGGAAAAGAATATCTCAGCAAACTCCCTTCCTCCAACGCCACCGCATAGTCCTCCATTGATTCAAATGTAATTAACAACTTGAATCTACCTAAATCATGTACCTTGGATATGCTCCTCCAGCCTTGCAAGATCTTCGGGATAGCTATGTCCAGGACTAGTGGTTGGATGGTTTCAATCACCACACTCCTACTGAGCCATTTCTTCTCTGATTCCTCCACCCGCACATATACCTCCCTTCTCTTCTCCTTCTGCCAACTCCTTTCCCCGCCTTGGACCACCGCAACGAAAGACCGTCCATCCCTCCTAGCGTCTGCCCATCCACCTTGCCTCTAAATACGTCTCCTCACTTCTGGTCTCTTCTCGTTTTTCTGCTGTTCGTGATACTGCCCTCCTCTTGCTTTCTCAAACAAAGCTCTACGGATATATAACCTTATACCATGCAACTTCATATGGCTGAAGCGCCTCACTGCTGCCTCTACCTCTACCTCACCACCATACCTTATGAAGCCAAAATGCAGCGTCGATGTTTTTCTTTCCTTCCTGCTGATAAACATATCCCGCACAATGCCTACTTCCTCAAACATTTTCTTCACCTCCCCCACCTGTATCCCTTTTGCAAGATTGTCCACAAACACAGTGAACACCTGGCTGTGTTTTGATTTTTCTTCTACCCTTCGGCCTAAGGATGACTCACCTTGTAGTAAAGCTTTGGGCTGGTGGTAGTCAATGTGGGTGAGTTTGGTTTGGTTTTTGGTTGTGGCAATGGTGAACAAAGGGTTTTTGGACGTCTACAGGGCTCTTTGTGCGTATAAATACAAATTCCCTTTAATCAAAGGCTAGCTTGAGGCCATAGTGTGGTGGTTGGAATTACCGCTGCCCCCTACTTCAACGGAGTCGTTGATGTAATCGTCCTGGTTGAAGGAGTGGAGGAGGAAGCTAGAGGCTGTGGCTATGGCTGTGGCTGTGATTCTTCTCCGTTTACTACATGTCAGTGTCACTGCCTCCTTCGCGAGCAGCAGGAGAATTTTATTCTGAGGTCATAACACTTTTTTTTGTTTACTTTTCTGAACCTTTTGAAATGCTAAGAGTTTTTCAATTAATTGGTATGTTGCCGCTTTTTTGTTTATTTCTTGTGGGATCTTTGTTATAGATATATATATATATATATAGTTATAAAATGGCCAAAATATCATGTATTATATCGGTGGTAATATAATATAAAATTTGAAGAAGTTTAGAAAGTTTTCCATGTTGAGGTTGAGACCACCATGATTGTTTCAATGTCTTGGATAACCTTTGTTCGAGGGGTAGTCGACCACCCTCCTTAGGTAAATTTCAGCATTTTCCGATTGATAACTTCAACTTCTTACATAATTTTGATCATGCTCCAATCCGATTCAGAAAAAAATGATAGCATAAAAATTATATATCTTGATCTTAGCTTTCTAGTGTAGCTCGGATAAATTAAATTAGATATTGGATGAAAAAATAATGCTTAAATTACCAAAGTTTATTTTTATTATCTCATGTGAAAGTTGTGGTTGGCATTTTTACTAGTAAAATTCTTCAAAACACCTCATTTTTTCTTCTTTTTATCATGGTTTATCCCAAAAGATTAATTATAGTTAAAGAGAGGTCAAATTGAAAATTTTAAAGGAAACCTAATACAAAGTATGATGATTAACACTATAAAAATAGGTTATAAAATGAACTTATCAAAACATGATGACATAAGACAACCATCACTGGATATGTTTTCACAAACTTACCCCCTCCTTAGGAAACATAAGACAACAGATGATGACAACAAAGAAATACCCTTTAATACACTATGGTTTAGAGCCTCCCACTATACAAGAACTGGATCACACCTAAAAAAACACCCAACCCTATGTCTAAAAGCATTGGTCGCACATTGCTATAACTAAACAGCCAATGCATGCCGTCTTTTAGCCCCTATTTTTCTAACAGTGTTTGAGTCCCTAGTATTATGAACAAACTGGAAACCAAACCAAAATATTTACATAATATGATAAAATTAAAGTGGAAGGTCATCTCCCATGACCCTCTTCTCGAGTTGTCGTACCTAACTATTGTATTGGTGGAATTTGACTTAAGCAATATCTTTATATGCCTTATATAGTCCTTCTAAAAGGTTAGGGTACATGCTATTTGGATTACCTCCACCTCCTCTTTGTTAACTTCCTTATCCTCTATTTGTATGGAGAACATACAAATAAATTTCTCATGCTAGATTCCGTCCATCCTTGCACAATCTCCATCACTTGGAATCGATGTGTCTCTATTCCATTTTAGGCATCCATGTGCTAGAGGTTCCCAAGAGATCATTGTAATGAATAAACCTACAGGAATAATGGGTGGATAGTAGTTCAATAAACAACTGAGTATACATACCATATCATCTACTAAATACGGGAAAGATGGCATCCAAGCCTTCATCCACCATCCTAACCAAAGAAGAATCATGTCCTAGATATCTTTGTTGTTTGGTTCTTCAGTCTAAAAGGCCTTTGCATTATGCATTTTCCAACATGACAAAACATTTACTAGAAATGCAACCTTCTACTAAAATTTGTTATTGTTTGGGTGATGCCACTACTCATACATACTAATAGTGCCTTAGACATGCACTAGCACACTCCACTAAGCTCAATCCACCACAACCATACATTTCAAGAGTACATGCAATGCATCAACATATGGAACACATCCTCTACATGTCGACGATAGGACACACAAGTTTTATCATCAGAGATAATGATACCCCTAAAATACAATAATTCTTTTATGTGCACTTTTTTTTTTATAAAAAAAAACAACCACAAAATTTTCCATTCTTCTTGGCATTATATCAGTCAAATAGCTAATGAGTGGCATCCAAATTTACTCATATATGGATTCAACAATAATTTAAATTACTAAATTAACTAAAAACTCTCATTTTATCCTCAACTCCCACAAAATTTGATCATCTAAAAAGAGACATATCATTGTTAGCTGGATTATATGAAAAAGATCATGTGCTAACTCAATCTCCTATGTAGAGAGAGGTATCTGCCATAGGAAGCACCATTTCCATCTTCCTTCATTCCCTTACCCCATTTCCTAGATAGTACTAGATTGATTTACATCAAGAGATAATAGACTTGGGGAAAGCCTACTTTAAATTTTGGTTCCCAATCCATAAATCATCTCCAAACCAAATTTGTTTGCCATTGCCATTGGCTGGCCTAATTCGCATGCCAAATGAAACCATGCCTATTATAACCTAATCCCTAATGATGAAACCAAATTTATATTTCTAATAACCATCATGGTTTGGAATAACCTAAGAATCCAATCATGATATGTGTGATTTTTTATATTTCTAAGCAACTAATTGCTGCAAAAAAACCTCTTTATTGTTGAAAACCTCCACACCCACTTAAAAAAAACACAATTTATATATCTCAAGTTCCTTATTATAAGCCCTCCCATATATTTTAGACGTTCAATTATATCCCACCTAATAAGGTAGATATTTCTTCCTTGTAGATTTGAACCATTTCGAAGAAAGCTATGAAATATTCTCTCAATCTTCTCCATAACAATTGTTAGGACTTTAAAAATTAACATATAATAAAATGAGAGATTGCAAAGCAATAATTTAAGCAAATCTACCTGAACTCCAAAAGATAAATCCATCCCTTTATGCGTTACTAATTTATTATCAATCCTTTGAATGACTAAATCCCATAATTATGTTATAGTGGGATCATCGCCTATTGTGAACCTAAATAAAAAAATGACCCACTTTCCACTTTATGTTGCAACTCTAAAGATCTATTCTTCAACATTTTTTTTTAAATTATGAAAACCTAACAACCCAATCTGATGAAAATTCACATGCAAACCATACGCCATGTAGAAAGCTATGAGGGCACACTTAATGTGCAGAAGAAAATTCTTTTATGTAAGACAGAACAACACCATATCATTAACATATTATAAGTGAGGCAATACCTCAACATTTCTCCCTAAATGTATCCTAGACCAAAGAGTATGCCCAATCACTTTTTGAAAGATCAAATTCATAATTGTATAAGTTATGTTGAACAAAGAGGGGGACAATGTCTCAAGCTACACTATAGCTTTAAAAACCATATAGGGGATCCATTTTCCAAGAATAGACACTAAATTAGTATTGATGCAATACTTCATCCATGTTCTCCATTTATCTAGGAATACCGTCCAACCCAAAGCCCTGTCTAAAAATTCCCAATTCACATTATCATGTGATTTGTGTATATCAATTTATCTATGACATTGAAAGCAATTGGGATATTATCCATAATGTTTCTATCCCATATAAGTTTTGATTAAATTAAACTAAAAATATTCTTTAATACCACCTTTAATTGCTTAGAGTATCTAAGCAATAATATTAGCAATAATATTATACAAGCATCTTACCATACTTATGAGGTGGCACTGTCTGATGTTATGCGACTATGCTATTATGCTATTTTGGGTTTTAAAGTGAAACAAGTGGAATTAATATGCGGGGGAAGTGTACCTATATTCCAAAAATTATTGACCAATTTTAGTACATCATCCTTTATAATCTCCTATGTTGTCTTGACAAATGCAAAGTTAGACTCATTAGGTTATAAGGCCTTATTAATATCGTAATCATTGACTACTACTCGCATCTCCTCTATATGTATGGGTCTGATCAACTAATGAACTTTATCTATAAATAAATTTCTAGGATCTATGCCTTTGAAAATTAACATGCATCCTCTATCCTCTTTATAAAAGTCATGGAAGTAAACAGATATATTTATACTTACTATTTTCCTATAAATAGATAAATAAGTATTCATTTAAAATGAACCTTTGATTAAATCATTAGCATAAGGTTTAATCTAGAGGATTGGATAGTAATATTGTGTAAATTTTTCAATATATCATCAAATTATTTTTATAACACATTTAGTCTTTATTCAATAGTCTATAACACCAATATGGAAATAACCTTATACGACAATAGAGAATGGAAAAATGCATTAGTATTCAATTATAGTATAGGCAACAATCGTCTATAATATAGATGGTGGTTCATAATAAAATCATCTAAAAAAAAGGATACTCAAAAAATTATGGGAATCAATAAACAATTGTTGTAATTTAAAACCAACATCTAAATTTATTATTGATGACAATTATAACTTGGAATCATCACCAAATATTCTTTACTCAAAGTTTTTTTTTAAAAAACTTCTAGATAAAGTGAAGATGACGGTTATAATTTAAAATAATCACCTAAATCCTTATTAAAAAATAGATGATGATTCTAGCACCATAGACACAACTTGCACATATATTTACAACTAATACACAAGTATCAGTATTGTGCATCCCATGTATATGTACATAATCTCTTACATTAATAAAAAAAATCAATTATACATGATCATATATATATATATATAAGCTCTTACATTAATACAAATAACCAAATATAAATGATTGTTTATATGAAACTAATACACAATTGCCAATTTTATGTGTATCTAACTGATCAAGACCTAGCTTCATTAATGAGAAACCTACAATCCTAAAAATAGTAAAATATACCTTTATATATCTTCATTTTAATAGAAAAAACAACCTATAGATCAGAAGTCATAAGCTAATATATTCAAATATAGAAATTTATTCACTCTTGTCATACCTCATTAATCTAGCTATCTAAAAATTTCACCTCGTGATTTTGATATACCTAAGGAATAAAGTGTCACAATTTGCATGGTTAGTATGTAATTGAAGTAACATTGAGTAATTACATATGAGGATCAATACGTACCTTTCCATCTCCACTCTATCATCTTACAATGACATCTCTCATAAATTTCATGACAAAATAGCGACAGCTATCATTATCTCCTTATTTTGGACATTACATTAAATGAAATGCACATATTGATTTATTAGAACTATACTAAAATTTAAGAACAAATAAGACATAAAACAATTACACACAAGCCTTCATTTGAGCACAACAATATGTAGGTCTATATTTATCTTTGGGCTTCTATAGATATAGCTTATATGAACTAATTGATACATAGAGACATATTAATTATAAAATATAATATAATAAGTAACTCAAATAGATTTTTTTAAAGAAATAAATGCTTACCTATCTATAAATTTTATTGGAGTGTTATGCCATCTTATTTCTAAGGGATTGAATTGACATGTAATCTAGTTTGGTATGTAAAACAACCAAAGTCTACTATACTTTAAAGGAAACGGTGGTAAAAATAATTTGATCTCGAGCCTCCCTCATCTCTTTGATCACATGTGTCACACTTTTTTTTATCATCCCCATAGGATATGAGTTGATGATTTAAGAATACAAACATCTCCTCATTATCTTAACTTAAAAATATATCTTTTAATAACCTATGAGAAAATAAATAGGTAATTATGCATTAGTATTAATTTGAAAATATTTTTAAATATGGCTATATATTAAAATTTGATAGTATTGAATGAAATTATAGCTTATACATTACTTTTTATGTTGAACCTGCAACCAACCTCTAGCCATTAAATGGACTATATCCTCAACTCGTATGCATACATTGAGATTTACAGTCTCAATAAACAGTTACTATGGTATTTTAATTTGCATGCTCAAATCTTGATTACACAAGAGTTCATCAAAATAAATCATCATCCTATGGGGAAGCACTTGATAGCTGATAAAAAGGTGTGTTATACTTTCTATACAATAGTTTTCTTGCCTCCTCTAATTTTTTCTCTTGTTACTCCCTATGAATTAGCTTCCTCCTAGTGTAGTTGTAGACAATGCGCATTTTACACCCTATTTTTGTATAAGTTTATTATTGGTAAGAAGGGTGTTGTTCTAAGACAAGGATTGAGAGGACTCACCTAAAGTCTAGCTATCACACAAATAAAATCAAATAAAAGATTTCCTAGGATTCTAGACTCACACAACATCACTAATAAACAAAGATAAATATGAAAGGGTTTTCCATGATTTCTTCTAATTTGGTCATTTTCATCTATTTTCAACTCGTCTAATATTTGTGACTCATTCTAAAATTAATTTTAAGGCTACCAAATCCTCTTGACCAATTTTATTTACTTGCTCCTTGTGAATCATTAAATCACAAGAATCTCAAACAATGTGATTATATAATTTTAGCTGTTTTATCCATTTTAATTCATTTAGGCACATAACGAATTATGAGATTGAATATGTTTACACATTTTATTTTATAAAATTTTTTTACATCAAACCCACCTTTTATTTTCTCATTTCACATGTTTGCAAAAAAAAAAAAGATGCTTCTGCAGATTACCTAATTATACCTTTTTCACTCTATTTCCACCCATTGATCTTCAAATAAACTTCGATAACTAATATTTTTATATTTTTGGGTTCCAAAAAATATTTTGCACCTTTCCATAATTTTTTATAATTTATTTGATATTTTCTCAAAAAACCCCTATCCCTATCCCTCTCATTTCTCTCACGAACCCTCTATTTCATATCACCTAGATTTTGTCCCCTATTAAGATTACCTAGATAAATTCTAATTTCATCCATTAACCCACACAAAATCTATCAACTCTATCAATTACCCAACACCATTTTCATTCAAGTAAAACACACCCACATTGCCTCATAACTTCACATTAGACTTCTACACCACCAGACCCCTCTCACAATGGCCCTTGTGCTTTAGTAACCCCCAAGAAATTATCAATTTTTGCATTCATTTTCTTGAATATGCTGACCCAAACCCATAAATTTATGCCTCGCCCATTACCCTTCTCTTTCATCTCAAAACTCACAACAAGACCTTCTTAGTGTCCTCTATTCCTTCTTCATTGATATTCATTAATGCTACTACTAATTTGGTCACTTGGATCCCTTATTCTTCCTCATGTTTAGTTGACTTGATCCTTACTCTGACCCCGGAATGTACAACCGAAGTTGAGCAACATGAGTTACTTGCATAGCTTGTGGTGGGTAACGTGAGCTTCTCACATAATTTTTAGCTTACATTGTTACTCCCCCTCATTTGTAGTGAATTTGTTTTATTTTGTTATAACTCCTACACCCATCCTTCACCCCTTTTCATTAGTTTTCTTTGTCCTTCCAAATCCCTACCAACAACCTTATTATTCTCCTTCTTGTTTTGTGCCTTAATATAACACCCTAATTTTTAGGACTTGAAAATTTTATTTTAAAGAGTTAATCACGAAAGCTAAAATAGTAAAAATAAAGGGTGTTACGGCTACCTTTGGTACAAGTTCAATTTCCTTTACCACTCTCATACCAACTATTAGGACTAAATTCATCACTTTACTTAAATTAATGACATGATTAGAAGAAACAAAGTGGAGAGGACAAACAAATAAGTATCATGTTAAATAAAAGCAATATCAACAATTAAAAAACTCAAAGGATAGAAAGTACAGGAGGATACAAGAATCTAAGAACAAGAAAATATCAAATATACCAAAAAGACATCATATAGTTCTAGACTCTCGATCTGAATTAATAGCTTTTGACAGAAGTCAGAAGCTAACCTGCACCTATTGAATAGGTAGGGTATCACCAAAGGAACCTTTCAATATAACAGTACTAGGTATCCCTTTATGATAAACCAAATGAAACATTATCATGAGACACATATAAGAAATATACAAAAATATGGTATAAGACATTTAAATATACATAGGAGGATTAAATATTATGATCATTTATATAACCACATACCACCAAGGCCATATACTATTCTTTCTCATTCATCTATAATAGATCGAAAATTATCAATCAAACATCCAATAGATTATCTTTAAAGTATAATTGAAACAAAATAAATCCAAAATTGAAGGGTAAAAATGGAAATAATCGGAGTCAAAGGGAAGCTTGAGTTGTGTGGAAGCATGGTTGAAGGTATAGTGGTATTTTGGTGATGTTTGGGTGTGCTAAAAGAGAATCACGACCAAGAAAATTGGGTTTCATGGGCATGCAGTAGGCAGTGGACGCTCAGGATGAGAGTTGGGAAGTCGCACGATCGTGCACATACAACTCACACACACATGAGAAAGATTAGGGGGCGCACGAGCGTGCGCGAGGCTGTGCACGGCCTGTGTGAGTGTGTATGGGTGAGTTGTGCAAGCATGCACAAGCATGCGATAAAGGGAAGAGGATGGTACATAGTATGAGAGGGATCGTGCGCAAGTCGTGTGCCTCATAGAAATGCAACAATGAGCAAGAAAGAGTGGGAGAAAACAACAGTTGTGGGCGGTGACGGTCGGGGATGATGAGGGGGAAGTTGATAGGGGTGATTGTGGTGATTGTTTTACCAACCCATGGCAGTACTCGGTGGTTGTGGTGGTGCGTGGTGATGGTGGTTCGCATGATGGAACATGGCAGAGAGGTGATGCTCGACAAAATAAAATGGGGCAATAAATGAGGGAGGGAGAGAGGGGAAAGTAGTATATATGTGTGTGTGTGTGGTTGTAATCCCCCCAAATTTCAAAAGCCTATAATTTAATAAATCACTTCTATTTGGGCTAAATTAGCTTTTAAGCTTATTTAATTTAATTATTTTGAGGATTTTACCTTTTAAATTTACTTAATTTTATTATTTTTTGGATTTTTGAGTTTATAAAATTAGATGTGAATATTTAATAAATTAAAATAAATAATTTGTTATTTTATCATAATCATTTTATTTAAATAATGTTTCAAACCAATATTTTCTAAAATTTAACTTTTAAACCAATATATTAAAATATATTAAGTTAAATTATTAATATTTGTTTATCTACCAAAAATAATACAACCTATTTCCTATAAGTTATTTTATCTATTATCCCCCTATTTCCCCTATTTCCCTTTTCTTTTTTTTTCTCTCCCTCCTCCTTTCCTCTTTCTTCCTCCATTTTCCCTCGACTGGGCTGGCTCGCGCAGCCCAAGTCCTTCCCCCTTAGCGCGCCCAGGCCTGCACGACCTACTCTTCCTCACCTGTCTCCCTTGGCCAGCCACCGAACTGGTTCCCTATTTTCTTTCCTATCCTTCCCCTGGACCGACCGGTCCAGCCTGTTACCCTCCTTCTTCCCCAGCCTCGACCTACAATACCAACCTATAGCCCCGATTCCGCCGGTCGTCCTTCCCTGCCCCTCTCCCAGTCATTTTCTTCCCTTTTTCGACCCTAACCAACCCCATCTCTCCCCTCCCCGCGTGCCCATCTCCTTTCCTTTTTTTCTCTCGACCTGACCTAACCTGCCATGGCAGTACTGCACCGCCTATCACCACCGGCCAATGGTCCTGCCACTCCTACCCCACCTGTCCTCTTCCCCTTCGTCTTCCCCCCCTCAATTAGCCTATAAATACCCCCATTAGTAGCTTGGGTCGAGATTCCTTTTCGCAGCCCAGAAACTCCAGCCGCTCGGCGCCGCCCTATCAGCCCCTTACTCCGCCTCCGTCGACGACCGCCGCCCACCAAAACCTACCCTGCACCTCCCTCTACAAAACCGAGCCACCATCATCCCCTATCTTTCCTTGCACGAGCCACCCCGGCCATGCAAAGTTGCCAACCAGATCAGCCCACTCCAACCTCTCGTCGCCCCTCGCACTGCCTTCTGCCGCCAATCCTGCCGCAACCAACACCTCCTCCACCCTCCAAAACACCCAAGGAACCTCCCCACACTTCCATCTCTCCCTGCCTCCTCCTTCTACTTTCTCCACCTTCCACCACCTTCGGCCATCGCACCAACCGCCGTGCGCCTCCACTCCCGGCTGCAACATCACCTCCATTCTACCCCTCTCCACCTGCTGCACCTTCCACCACCTCAAACATCCCTCCACTTCCTCTCCTTTCGCCTATATATCCATCTTCCTCCTCCATTGCTGCCATCGTCGCTGCCATGCGCCGCCGTTGATTCCGCCACCAACCTTAGGTGGTGCTCTAACTTCCCCAACCCCTAGACTATTTTTATAAGTGTTAATAATTTTATTTAATATTAATAATATTATCCTTAATATTACTATTATTATTATTATATTTATTAGTGTTGTATTATTATTACTATTACTATTACCATTATTAATATTATTAGTATGTATCACCTTTATTACCTAACCTAATTTCAGAAATATTTATAACTATGGCATGTTATTTAAAAGGGTTACAACCTTAGTACTAATAAAGTGATATTCATTATTATTAATATTACTACTAATATTATTATCACTATTATTATTATTATTATTAGTATTATTATTATTTTCTTACTAAATCTAACTTGGCCATTATCACCTTTATTATTAGTGTAAATGTTGGGATTATTATATTACTATTATCCTTTTCAATGGTCATCCTCTATTATTATTACTACTACTACTACTACTACTACTACTACTACTACTTAACCTAACTTTATGATTTTCCTAACCAATAATAATATTATCATTAATAATGACCTACAACTTTAGTGTTATTATGATTAGGACTTTTCCTCATTTACTATTATTATTATTATTACTAACCTCACTATTATTCCTACTATTATTACTAATGCTAGCTATGGCTTATTATCATTATCTTTACTATTATGGAAAAAATTTGAACCCTTATGTTACTATGACCATTTTTACTATCATTGCTATTAGTATTATTCTTAATTATTATTATTAATGCCATGACTATTATTATTACTACTAATTAACCCAAATTTATTTTTATTATTATTGTTATTATTACTATTATTATTATCATCATTATCAGTATCATTATTTCCTTGCTAATATTGTTAATACTAACTTTGTCCATTATCACTTTTATTTATTAAGATAAATATTTGGACCCTTATATTATTATTATTATTATTATTATCATTTTGGTTACTATTATCATTGTTAATGTTATTACTATTATACTTAACATTTTTATCATAATCATCATCATCATCATCATCATCATGATTATTATTATTATTATTACTACTACTACTACTACTACTACTACTACTACTACTACTACTACTACTACTACTACTATTATCATTACTACTACTTTTATTATTATTAATGTTGTTTAAACCGAAGTTGGTGTATTATAATTTTGTGGTTAAAGAAGAAGAATACTTAAGCCTTAGTATTTTACTATTTCATATTAGAATATCGTTAATATTATTCCTAATGCCTTTATCACTAACATTATTACTATGGTATCATTATTAATTATTACTATTATTATTGTTATTATTTTGTTACTATTATTGTGACAAAATCATTTGAGCCCTTATATTGTTATTATTCAAAATATAGCTGTTATCATTATTATTTTTTAGGAATATTAGTACTTTGTTGGTATTGCAATTATTATATTATTATTTTAACCCTAACACTAGAGTTAATCTTAGTCTTAAAAATGCTAGGGTTTCTATCACTATAAGCATTATTATTATTATTATTATTATTATCATCATCACTATTTTCCTACAATTAGTATTAGTACTATTATTAGAAGAATAAAGCTAGTAGGTTTAATAATATAAGTATAGCAATAAATATTAAAATAAACATATTTTGACTAGTAATATCTAGTAGGCTAACTTGAAGATAAAAACTCTAGTTTTCACGTACAATGCTCCCTTTAATAATAATAACCCTAATCTTAGACTAAAATAAGGAGTAATGGTACTTTTGGTAAGAAGGAAACTAATCCTTAGTATTTTTCCTCTTATAGGTGAATCGAGCCAAAATCCTAAGGAGTCGTAAGAGCGTGCTCCAAGCCCAAAGTCATTTTAGATAAGGATGTAGCTAAGGCACATCTATGTTGTGTGAATTATATGCCTTGGATGCTATATATATCATGCTACGTCGTGTATTGTATGGTTGTCATTAACATGTCTTATGTATAGCGCAACTTGGAGTTGAGGTATGTTTGTATGTGTTTTTCTTATGACATGTGTATGATATGTATATATGGTGATAATGATGTGATATGATATGGCCCTCTAGGACATGCATGCTAGGACAATTGATAATATGATATGGGAATGAAAGGAAAAAAAGAAAGAAATGGAAAGTGAGTTCATTAAGAGGGATATGAGGTTAACCAAAATACCTTATGATCCATGATAGGAAATTAAAGAGGAAGAAATGACCAAAATGAATGAGAGATGGGAACCATACGTGAGAATCCTAAAATTTGCATGGGGACTTTGGGTGTTTGCATGGGATAGATAAAACTTGCATAGGGATGATCCTTATGTGAGAAAAGTTGTTTTAGGGTGTAAATAAGTTAAGGGGAGAGTTGTGGAGTGATTGGAGACTTGGGATGAAAAATAGTACGTAGGTTGGTGTAAGGGTGTATAAGGGACCCGATTAGGGTTTTGGGAGGAAGTAGTAATATGGAAAATGTGGAAGTAAAAATGATTAAGGGATAGTGGAGTATGGGTTAAGAGTAAGAAATCATTTTATAAGGGGTGAGTATGGGTGCCATGAGAGAGGAGAGATATTGGGTGAAAAAGAGAGAGGTTACTTGTGGGAGAAGAAAGATAATAGGGTTTAAAGTGGCCAACTAGGGTTTTTCCGGTCACATGCTTAATCAAAGCGATATGATTTGGGATTGGATCTAAATGAGATAAGGTGTGCGGTGATAAATGAAGTAATGGTAGGGTAAGTGAGAGAAAATTGGGCCACATAGGTCCGACTAGGGTTTTCGTGGGAAAATCCTAGAGGGTAATAGTAGGTGGAGCAGATGCCATGAGGTGTTGGGCCTTAACCCACACCCTTTGGAGTTGGTTTTTTATTATGTGTAAGCGTAAGGGGGAATGAATGTCGGGGCATGATAAGGGGCGCATGAGTCTCAAGATATGGGACAGGCCCCCTTGAGAGGATAGAGGTGGAATGTTCGTGACATGCATGTCAAGGGCGAATTGATTATTGAATAAGACACGAATAAGATACTATCCATTTAAAGAGAAATATTATTGAGCCGAGCCCAGACCGGTCCACCGGCGAATAATAGTGGCCAGGCGCATTTTTCCATGCATGACCATCCACCGGCTATAATAGTGGAGGTTTTTGTGCTCAACAAACCAAAAATAATTGTGATATGACATGGGAAAGATACGAAGTAATTACAGTGAAACACCATGTGAGTCGGGGCCAGACCGGTCCACTGACGAATAATAGTGGCCAGAAGCATTTTGCCCTGCATGATCGGTCCACCAGCTATAATAGTGGGGTTCCCACACTCACCTAGATTGATAAATACTATGATGTGAATCGACTCTATATTTACCAGAGATTTAAAGAATAAGTCTATCCAGATCGTAGCTAGCCTTTATCATCTGTTTTATTACATGTATACTGTGTTGTGTGCTTTGTGTGCTGGCCTTAGCGCATCTATTACCTTACTCAGTACTTAGAGTACTGATCACCCGTTTCATGGGTGCTGCTCATTCCCACGAGCAGAAGATCCGTATGAGTTTGTGCAGGTAGGGGACGACATCTTCGATGTCTATGACACTTACGAGGCATCGGGTGGGGCTGAGCGTGGAGCCTAGACCTGATCTAGGAATCAAGAGTGACCTGACCGGGCTCTGTTTTCTTTTTGGATCTTGTATTATTTTATTTTAGTTATGTTATATCGTATGGTGCTTTATGTTTTAAAAAACTCTAGTCACGTACTCTTTGGATTGTAATCCTAAACCACACTCTAATTTCTGTATGACTTGTGCTTTACTAACGACTTGTGTTTTTATTAATGTCTTGTGTTTAATGATAACCTTGTTTAGCCTTAGCACTTAGTACTGGAACGGTAGGAGTGAACCGATCTGGTACTAAGTGTGATAGTAATGCCCCTGAGTTTATTTTTAGTAGTAAATTTGGGGGTGTTACAGTGGTGGCGTGAAGGGGTGAAGGATGTAGGGGATGATGATGCTGATGCTGATGATCAATAATAGTAGTGGCACGAGGGAGTGACTAAAAATTCAATGGGATGAGATGGGAGAGGATGGTGGGAGGTGATGGTTGAGTGTTGTAGGTGGTAAGGAAAACACACGCAAGATAGGAGAAGGAGAAGAAGAAATCGGTGTAGAAGGAAGAAAAGGAAAAAGGAGAAAGAAAAGAAAAGGGAAAAAGGCTTAAGGTTAGGATTAGATTTAGGTTAAATTTCTATTAGCTAATATAGGTAAGATTAATGATACAAATCTATCTAGATTAAAGTTAGGTTAATAAATATAAATTACCTGGGTCAAAGATTAGGATTAGGTTAAGATTTTGTAATTAAAAAATTATGGTAAGGCTAAAAGAAAATTTTATTGAGATTAGAATTGGATTAAGGTAATAATTAGATGGAATTAAGTTTAGAAATTTTTTTGGGGTATTACAAATGTCCCTGGGTTCTAAGGCATAAAAGTATTGTGGTGCCTATGTGCACCAATATAACTAGATGTATGTCAGTATTTTCGAGTTGATATTATCTCATATCGAGTGAATTAAATAATCAAGAAGTAATTTTACTTGATGGCCTTGATATGTGTTGGATTGTTGGTGTAGTAGTTGTCTTGGTATCCTACCATTGTTTTTGAAGTTGATTTGGTTGGTAGAGTTACAGTGCACTATAATATTAGATATGGGTTATGATAGGGATATTTTGTTGCCATATATGTTATCGTATGATATATGTATCTAGTTATCGCATGTCTCCTTGGGTGTTAATTATTCTTTTCTAGTTATTATTGTCACATGTAATGTGGGCATGATACCTCTTTGGTGGCGTTATACTTTGCTTAATACGAGAAAATCATATAGATAATGTCACTTTTCAAAGGAGTGTGTGTGTTACATGTAGTGGCTAAATAATTTCAAGGAGCGTCATCCAGACATTTGTAATATTTTTTTTGGAAGGGGGACGAGTGTAAGGGTAAATCGGTGTTGCACTATTGCATGCTCTTTTGTGATCGGTTTTTCTTTGAACTTTTATATCACTATAATATTACTGCTATACGAAAAATGTATTATCCATACATTTTTATGTATGTATTGTCTTTTCTTTTTTCTACTTATTTTGATCCCACTTATTTTTAGTTTTAGCAATTGGTATAAGAAAGATGAAAAAAATTAAATTTATACTAAATGTGATGGTAACATCTATTATTTTATAATTATCGTATTCCCATTTTTTTAAATATATAAATTTAAATTTTTATATCTAATTTTTTTATATAACTATTTTTAATAAATAACTTTAAATAAAATAGGTTAAGTCTGCGATCAGATTTTTTTTTTTTTTTTGCATAAACGACCCCACCCTTTAAGTCGAAGAAGCACCTGTCTTGTGTCTCTCAAGCGCTGCTTCTCTTGGCTTTATGCACTCGCTCGTTTCTTACCTTCCATAATAATAATTCTATCAGTTTACTTTTATCGACACCACTAATCCCTACTTTTATCATTTATATTACTTTCTTCATTTTTTTATCCAAACTTTTATAACATTGATATTTAAAAATAACTTCGCTAACTATAGCAGTAACGGTTATGGATAACTATTTGCTTCATTTTCTAATTAAAATACTACTATTAATAGAGAAATACAATTCTTTTTGTGTGTGTTTTAACAATAGCCTTATAAGTTATGGTTAACATTTCTCTACCATAGTTAAAAATTGAGTATATTCAGAGTTGGTTCTCTGTAACTTATCTCTAGATTTTGTAATATTAGATAATATCAATTTAAATCAAATCAGGTTAATAAAATTTTAATAATAATAATAAATAAATACAAAATTAATGATACTAATTTAATAGATAGTAATAATAACAATGATAATAACTCTAATAAAATAATAATAATAAATATTATTATTATTATTATTATTTATTCACTTTTAAATTTAAATCAAATCAATAAAAAAGCGAGAGGAGGATAAAATAATAAAGAAGATAACACATAGAGGAGGATAAAATAATAAAGATGAAAATAATAATAATAATTGATAATAAAAATATAAAATAATAATAATAAACATATGAATAATTTTAAACTAATAATATTAATGTCTATAATTATTATTATTTTAAATATAATAAATGATAATCATAAATTTTATAAATATAATAATTATAATAACATTGATTATAATAATTATAATCGATATTAATTATAATAATTATCATCCAATTGGATTAGATTGGAAACAAAACGAGAAAGACCTTGCATATTACGCCATCCGCATGTTAATGAAAACAAAAAAGATTCATGGTACTAGTCGTCTGTCCGCGTTCTCAAGTGTCAGCCTACAAACAAGGCTGCAAACGTTGAACCACCACATCACTATCACGTGAGTAATTTTCTATGTGGCCGCCCTCATAATAGTCAAAAATCATTAATACAAAAAGCCACCAACATCGCGATATAAAAACCGCACAGGCATGCAACTATATACGAACAAGTGCAAACAAATTCCAAATAGACATATATATATAATATACTTGAATTAAGTTTTGGATTTAAATAACTCTTTTTTAATTATAGTTTTTTAAATTTTATATTAGTTTAGATAACTTTATTTATTAAATAAACTGAAACAGTCAATAATATTAACCAATAATCAATAACCACCAACATATATTTGTAGTATATTTGGATTAGGGTAATAATTTACTCTAATTTATCATGTTTGGATGTTCATTTTATTATATTTATTTTGGTCAAACTCTTATCATGAATTATTTTAGTTTATCTCGATTCATTCTATTTTTATTATTCATAAAATCGGAAGTAATAAGGATGAAAGGTAAAATTAAATATATTTATTTGCTATATAGTGACATTATTGTCCTTGATAATCGGGATAAAGAAAACAAATTAAGCGAATTTTTGTTGCATCGAGACGTTGCCCTTTTTTTCTTTATATTTACTCGGATCAATATTTTAAAATATTCACTATAATTTATTTTTATTTTCTTCATTAAAATTAATTTTTAATATTCACTTTTACCTTAATTTATCCTAATTCAAAGGAACAATTAACTTAATACCAATATCTGCATTTAGATACAAATACTATGACCGAAATTCAACCTGGCATAACCTTCAAAAACAGATATATCTCAATAATTACAATAAGTAGCTGTCGTACTATCATTATTTCCTTTGTTTTGTATGAAAAAAACAATTTATAAAACTACCCCAGCAAGCAACACAATCAAAGAAATGATCGGTCGCAATAAAAATTTGGATAAAAATAAATCAATCATAATACTTTGACATTAACTAATGCTTTAAAACTTCGTTACCTGAATTCACTAATATTATATCCTCATGTTAATACAAATATTTTTCTAACTAATAATCCATCTTAATTATTAATTAAAAAAATAAATTATGACAAATATGATATTTCTTATGTTCCTTTTTTTTCTATAGTCATTTAAAAGTCAATGAATTTAAAAAAGTGGTGATGAATTTATTATTATTCCAAAAGTACCATTCTCCTAGTTTTAATACTATCAAATTACAAAAATTATAGAAATGCAACACATCATGATAAGAGTTCATATATATATATGTTGCTAAAGACTAATGTAAGAAAATGTATATTACTTCTTACTATGATATTTTAGGTCTACAACAACAACCTTGTCGTCACCGAATGTCTAATTAAAAATAATAATATCTTATCAGCCTACTGCAACAATTAATGAGTGTATTACAACCATTTAAAAAAAAATCCTATCAGCCTACTAAGACATCTACTAGTATACCATAGTGACTCTAGCCATTACTGAAAGTCAAATTTAATTTTTTACAACCCTATAAAATTTACATTTTTTTAAATTTAGACTTATTTATATTAATTGAAAACATTAATAATGCATAATGTTATTTTCAAAATAATGTTGATATCTAATTGATAGTATTAAATAAAAAAACATTTGAAATACAACTATTGTTAATAATATGAAATTGTTATTACAATTTTATTATCTACCATAATTAACTAGATAATACTCATCGTCTTCATCCTCCTCTTCCTCTTCCTCCTCCCTTGACTTCATAAGTCTTTGTCTAAAGTATTATATTACAATAGTTTGCAACTTGATGGTTTCTTTTTGATACCTTGTCACTTTGCTGTATATTTAAACAATTTTAGTTAGCTTACCAAGTTTTTTCTCAAAAGTAGAAGTGTTGGTGCTTGTGGAGTTGCAGACAATGTTGATGAACAGCACTTCAATAATCTACTAATATATCTGTCATGGACACAACATTGTCCAATAATGTCACATACAATGATTGCCTCATCAATTTATATTGGCTCGTTACTTACTTTCACTTCCAAGTGATTGGACTCGAGTCGTATCCATCATCCTTTGTAGCGTCTCCACCATTTTATGCTATAAAAAAGTAAAAATCAAGAATAAATAGCTTAAAAATAAAATATAATTAAATTATTTCCTTTAGAGGATTATAAACTTACATATTTTCTCTCAGCATTCTCGCCCTTTCATTTTTCATCCTTACAGTGCATCTCTTTGAAAGTCTTGACCTCATTCGAAATTTTATTAATGTTAGGATCAACCTATATTTATAATAAAAAATTATAAATAATTAACATTATAAATAATGAATGAAATTATAAAGTAAGTAAATAATGTCTTCCTATATCAAAATTGAGAAATCAACGACAAGCCATAGAGGCTAGAATATTATTACTTGCTTTTGTTTTTTTTTTTTGTGTTTCTTTCTGATTTTGCTTGCAAATCAAGAAATATTGACACTTAATTAATATTAATACAAATTAATTTTATCTACATATAATATTATACAAATAAATTTTTTTAGGAGTATTCCAAAACTCGTGAAGTTTGTTTCAATTCTCATCCTCTAAGTCATTTGGTTTTTTTCCAAGATTTTTGTTGGACCAGTTCTTGAGCTGACTTCTTTTTTTTTTTTTGCTCCAATACATGTCACGGATCAAGTGACACATAATATCTCATACTCACGGCTAGTGTGGTGTTTCCTTCCACTCATCTAAATCAAAATATCTTTCTACATATTAAATAAAGTTACTAAATAGTCAACTAAACCCTATAAACATTATAAATTAAAAATATGTTTGTGATTAACTATTACCTAAATGCGAGGGATAATCTTATCTCTATCCTTATTTGGAACATGATCCCAATCGTCATAGTACATAGGGATCATGTTCCTAATATCATTCCCTACATACCTCAAAAATAATATATCATTATGATAAATGAGTTTATAAGCCCAAGCAAATTGAGATGACCACTAGAGGAGAAATTTCATGTAACCATTTTTTCTAAACTCTTCACGCATATTGATGGATTTTAACTTGGAACGTTTTTGACGTGATGGAGTTGTAACATGCAACATAGTAGATAACTAAATAAGTAAAAAAGGAATATACATTGATTTGTTATCTAATATGTAGGGGAAAAAATCATTGCTTGACTCACATTGAGATAGAATACTAAAAGGACGTCAATGGGGTCATTACCTCCATCCCCACCGTGGCATCTCGCCATGACATTAGCCATAACTACCAATTTTTAACAATAAAATGAAGAACAATAATAAAAGGAAGTTGATAACAGTTATAGAAGGCTAAATTCTAATATGGTAAAGATAAAATTCATAAAATGGATCCTAATATATAACAACATAAAATTTTTAAACAAGATAAATTAGTCATCACTACATGCATTTTCACTATCTATGTTTAAAGCGTCCTCATCCATATCAATAATATTATTTATTGTACTAGCCTACTAGGTATGGACTCATTGTTAGGAGCAATATTGGTTTGGACATTATCACTTTTGACATTATGACGCTGAAAAGTTAAGTTATTAATGTCATCTACATCAATTGTCAAATCAATAGTAGATGAGTCAACCCCACCTACACCATTAATCTGCTCATCGTAGTTTAGATCCCAAATATGATGATGGTTTACTTCCCAAAAAACTTGCCAATGCGGACCATTTAGTAGATCATCAACATACCAAACTTCTTGTGCTTAAGATCTTAGTATATACAATCCTCCTTGTACCACTCATACCTCATACAAAAACTTTTAATATTGTTCTTTCATATTATTCTTTTTTTTCCTTGCATCATTGTTGAACCATTTTCACTTGAACAATATAATAGAACAATCATATAAATAAGATAGCTCGATGAATTGTTGTATTTTTCCATAATAACATTCACCGCCGACTCCGGGGACAGGCATACCATTATTCTATGTTTTTTATTTATTTATTTTTATCTTTCATGAGTTAAGAGTATAATGTCATTTACAATATAACTAGTATAATTTATAACCACTCTCTGTGGACCACTAGTAAGAGATAATAACTCATTAATGTATTCAAGTGGTCCCAATTGATGTAAGTTGTACACTTGTAGTATATATAGTTAATAAAAATAATTATTAATTTTATTTCACTTAAAATTAATTAGAAATAATGATTGACAATTGAATAAAGATTTCAATCACATTAGAATAAAACTAATGGGGAAACTCTTTCTTTTGAATGTTATCTAAATCACCACCACGTCCAAGTATCTCGTTCATGTTCTCAATACAACATTAAAGAAAAAAATCATTTCCTATACACATAATTATTGGAATCATTATTATAGATTATTGATATACACTTAGTTAAAAAAAATTTTGTATCTTTGGACAATTATTGAGAACACACCAAATTATCCGATTTAGCTCGTTTTTTGAGATACTAATAATCAATGACTTATCAATGCCACAACCTTGAGACTGAAACGCTGAAAGTTTCTATTTTTTCAAAGCAATATCCTTATTTCTATTAGGTTTGTTGAATCGTGTCTCAACCCTTTCAAAGTACATGTAACAAAAGGTCACAACTTCATCTACAACATAACCTTTGGTAATAGAAATTTCCAGGAGAGCTCAATTTCTAATGTATTCCTTCAATTTTTTTAATTTTCTTTTAACGGGATACATCCATCTTCCATGAACAAACTCACCTAGTCGTGCTTCTTTAGGTAAGTGCATTGTAACTTGCACAAGATGATAACCACTTTCTTTTCGGTCCTCTCCAAATCCAATAACAGAAGTGTCATTGCACACATTATGGTAAAGAAGTTACTCAACTCAACAATGGTATTAGCAATCTATTTTAATAGGAATAGTTGCACACCAATCGGAAATAATTGTTGCATTATGACATGATGATTGTGTGATTTTGGAAAAGTCAATCAACTCATTTGTTTGCGAGCTAGATCAAATTTGGCTCGAACTCGGTTAGACTCATTTATAAGCATGGCTCATTCATTAATAGATTGAGCTTGTATAGAATTTGCATAATAAATTATCTAAACAGTTAAATGAGCTTTTAAACAAGTCGAATAATTAAACAAACTAATTTAGTTTGTTTAACCTTCAAATGAGCCAAAAAGTTAAACAAACTGAATTATGAATTGAATCATGATAAACGAGCCTATTTGGTTCATTAATTGTTTTTTTAACAGTTAAACGAGTTGGCTTGAAAACTCTATTGAGCCGGGCTTGTTTGGCTCATTTCAAACTTGAGCCGAATTTGAGTCTAAAAAAATTAAATGAATTGAGCTCTAGTCGAAAGGTATTTAGCTTAATTCAGCTCGTTAACAGCTCTAAGCCCAAGTATGCCAATGATGAGTCATATTGTATGTATTCCACACTACATAGAGTCCATCAGTTGTGAAATACCAAGCTCGGTGGTCTTTATACACCCATCCATCCTCATGATTGGGATCTTTTGGATGTATCCAATTTCGGCTTGGATAAGAATCTGGAAGAGGATTTGATGGTTGCATCTCTCTCTCCTTTTACAAGAAAGGTCTGACACCAAGAGATTCTCGTGTTGCCGTGTTTTTACAGAGAGGATCTTAAAGCTTATTGGGCTAGGAATCTATCATCCCATCATCATGGGAAGTCCTAGATACTTACTATATCTGTTAACTATTTGAATGCTAATTTTATCCTTTAGTGTCTATTTCCTATCTTCTGGAGCACAGGGACTGAAAAATATTTCAGAGTTTTGGAGAAGATAAATCATTGAACTCGAGGAATCCTCATAAGCATGAAGAATGTTCTTCCATTTTCTCGTCTCCTGTCTCTAGCGAATAGAATTCTATCATCAGAAAAATACATATATTTTATTAACATATGTACATATTATATCAAGAAACACATACCTTTATAGTTGTATACATACTTCTTTTTAATACAATTATATATACACATCTTCTAGAAATAAACATACATGGCTTACCATTATGAATACACATATTGTTCAATAAATGTAAATATGTATCTTATATCGACAAATATAAATCTTATAACTTGATATACACATTTTATAATAGCAAATACATATATCATATTGATTAATGCACATCTTTTAACATGAAAATGTACATTCATTATTTATTTGCATCTTTCTCTGAAAAAGTGTATATTTTATTAGATAAAATATGTATTGTATTGGATATGATGTGTATTCTTACCAAGGAATGTACATTTTACTGGATAAGCTATTTATATATATATATATATATATATATATATATATATATATATATATATTTATTTATTTTTAATAAATTTATGAAACTATAATAATGCCCACCATAATTTATAGAAGGAATGTGTATTTTACCATAAAAGATGTGTATATAAGCATGGAAGACGTGTTTTAATTCATGAATGATGGGCATTTTTTAAACCCTTTCTTTATTATGTTTAAAGAAAATTTTAATCAAATTAAAAAAAACCACCATTGTTTATATGTAGGAAGCATTGTGTTACTTGTAGCATGGTGCAATAATTGAAAATTTTCAATCACAATATATATTTTAATATATTTTGTATTAATTTTAGTAAATTTAATTCATATAGTTGCCTGAGTTTTAATTTTCCAAAGCGCTATTCGAAGATATACTATAGTACTAATCACTGCTATTAATTTGTCAATTGATAACTATAATCTATATGCATTTCCTAAATGATATAAACTAATAAGTTTGTAATTAGCAAAACTGTTATGGCTCTATTTGGTAAAATAAATGGTAAACTCAAGTGGAAATGAGGGATCATCATTTTATTTTATTTTATATTTTTGAATATGTCAAACCTTTTTTCTTTGAAAACATTTTATAGTAAATGAAGTAGTAACATTTTCTTTAACGAGTGCTCATAAAAAGTTGTGTAAATATTTTTTTTATTTAGGTTGATTTAGGAAATAATCACACACTCATATGGTGATTGATTGTATTAAGTGTTAGTTTTCATTTATTTTTTAAATCCATATGAAATGAACTTAACTAGTTATTTGGGCGCTTAAACTAACATAAACATGTTTTTTTTTTATCTATTTAAATTTTAGCGGTACTACTTCTAATTCTAGATAAATTTGATTTTTGACTTTTGAAATCTTATTAAAAAAAAATACTCCATTGTATGGAAATAATGATTTTAATAATTTATACACTTTTTTCTATGAACTAATGAATATAATTTTAAAATTTCACAAACACGGTTCATTGGTATAGAAAAAAAATTTAAATGTATAAATAATGTAAGAAAAGATATTTTAATATTTTCTCAAAATGAGTTACTTTTTGATATTGAGAGATAGTATATAAATCGTTAATTATATCCTCATTAAATATATATATTATTGAAAAGTAACTCATTTTTTATATTAAAAAACTAAAATTACACTTTATTATTATTTAAAAAAAGGGAAAAAACTTTACTGAAATGACACAAATGGGAGGCAATTATAAAAACATAATGTACGATTAATAAATAAATTATAACTAACTACCAGATAAGATTTGGTTTAGTGATAAAAATCAACTCTTAGAGGTCTTAGGTTCAAATTTTCTTCCATCCTCTCTCAATATTATTATACATTTATAATATCGCAACTTATATGATTATTTTTATGGACTCCTATAATTAAAAAAAACAAAATAAATAAATTACAACTAACCACACTACACTTTGCTAGAGGGTGGGTTTTGTAAATTACTATGGGAAGGACGTACGCGCCCACTTCTTTAACTTAACTACACTACACTCCTACTTTAATGAGGTTAATAAATATGCATGGGGAGAAAAAAAAAGGGGGAAATCATAGGAATCATATGGAGTGGGAGCACAAATCCTAAGGATGTTAAAATTTCTGAGTAGCAAACCCAAACATCGACTTGTGAATACTCTATAGGAGTAGACTTAGGAGTACTAAAATATCAAACAGCCCTGCCCCCACCCACACTACCTTTTATTACACAATTATTACTACAAGTCTCTGCTGCTACCTCCTATTTATTTATTTATTTATTTGAATTTTGTATGTGTATGGCTCATTAAATTCCAAAACCAATAAAACCAAAATCTAATTAATGAATTTATTACAACTTTAAATTCAATTCACATACCCAATTCCAAACTACTACAACTAGTAAACATTAAATGGAGTTATTATTATTATTATTATTATTATCATTTTTGGTGTGTGTGGGGGAGGGGGTGTTCATTATTACAATTTTCTCCCTTCCTTCCGTCCCTCCCCCAATCTCTTCTTTAAATATATACAAATAAATACTCCTGGCTGCTGCTACTTCTTAGTCATAAATTAACCAAAAGATCACTTCGTCCACCCCCTATCCCCTCCACCCCCACCCTTTCCTTCATCATAACGGACTCAACGTAAACCAACCGCCTCACCAATCCATCCATCTCCCTTCCTCGAAACCGTCCGCTGCACACACGATCGCTCCTTCCTTTTTGGAATCAACTCCGAGATTATCGGGTCTTGATTGATCGCAAGGGCGGCCAACCCTGTTTGTTTAAATCAAGATTCAAATATGGCGGCCGATGTGAGCAGACAGATTAAGAACGCTTCGAAATCGACCGTGCTAATTACCAGGGATTTTCTCGGCGCAGGCGGTGCCATGAGCGGCGATGTCGGGATAGAATCCAAAGAGTTGGACCTTGATTTGCATGTTCCTACTGGCTTCGAAAAGCGTCTTGATTTAAAGGTAATTCCCAGCGACTTTCTCTTCCGCTGTTTGGTGTGTAATAGAGTCTGAATCGTGTTTAGCGCTTGATTTTATGTCAGTTTTGGTGTGTGCTGCCGGTGCGTGAACAAGGTTAGGTCGTGTTACTAGTTATACCAGTCAATATCATATCATCATGTATCATAATGAATTATATACTTGATATCTTTCGCTTGCTTTTTTTTATTTTCTTATAAATCTGTTCGCGAATTTTAATTTAAAGGTAATTATTGTTTCCCTCCTAATTAAGTCTCTCTGTTATCATCCCCGCCAGTCCACCGCCACCATCATCGTGCCGGGGCCATGCAATCATCATGTTAATTATTTCTCGAATTAGGGGATTGGGAGATGAACATATTGAATCGAATCAGTATTTCATAGTCCCTGCTGAGCTCTTGTGAAAGAATTAAATTGTGGCATTAGTTGACTTAAATTATAGCACTCTTCATGTTCAGTTCTACTACTACTCTATAGTAGTAGTATTTCATAGTATCAGTAAAAATATGTTAATCCCTCTGTCCCTGTTTTAGGCATAATTAATGGGGACGCTTCCCCACTTATCCTTAGTACTACTACTACTACTACTAGTAGATTGTTGATCATCCCTCATTATTCTGACCTTAATCATACAATTATAAAAAATTAATCGTGTTATAACCTTGGACCGATACTCGAAAGGTACTGGCAATACGATCACTGTTCTACCGCGTGCTCCATCCGACGCCTTAATTTTTTTTTTTATTTCCTTTTTATTCAAAATATTTCTCGTTTAAGATTTCAAATGTAAGTATCAACTCACTTTTTTCTTTCCTTGTCAAATTGTACTTATTTATTCGAACCTTTTCTCATTTATTAAGTTGTATTGATAATTTATACGCTTTCTTAGTATGAAGAGAGAGTAATATGTATCGAACTAGAGGGAGAAATAATACAGAGATGGCAACGCATGCATTTATGTTTTACAATTCATCACATAAACATCTCGTTAATGGTACGCGGGGATATCTTTTACGCCCATAACCAATTACTGGCTTTGTATTTTTGATATTTAATTAATAATAGTTAATCGTGTTTTTTTTTTATCAATTTAAATACTCATTATGTTTTAAAAGGAAGTCTTTTGTAGTTATTTTTTATTATTAAAAGTTAAATGTTTTCTTTTCATTTTTACCCATACTTTTTTTTCTTTTTTTATACATTAATTGTCATCATATTTTACAATGAAGAGTATAATTATTATATTAGCAGTATATTTATTATCTGCTAAGATAATAAGTATGTAAATTGATGAAAAGGCTTTTTTATTTATTTATAGAAATGGGAAGATTATTGTTTTAGAAGGTAATAAAGATGTCCCAGACATTACAATTACAATTATATTATTTATGGGAAAGCAGCACAATAATTAATGCTTAGAAAATAATTAAGTACCAGGAAAAAGGGGAACAATAAGAATAAAAATAAAGAGTATACATACGTGGGCTTTTTTCAAAGAAACTTCTTTTTGAAATAAAATTTTCTATCAAAAAGGCTTTCCTCGAAACTTTAATAACCGTTAATCAACATTTAATTCATAGTAGACATGCCACCAGCCATCAGAGTAATTCTTTATGTAATTGTTATTGATTGGTATTATATTTGATTGCAGAGCGGAAAAGTCTACCTTCAGAGATGCAGTCCAAAACCCTCTCCTTCGTCATCACCACCCAACCATCACAGAACCAGCTTCATCCTCAACCAAACAAGACCACCAAGCCTCCAAGACTTGAACATCCCACCTCATTCAAAACCGACGCTCGACCTCCTCGATGATCCAGTCCTGGACCTCAAACTCGTCTCGTCTTCCCCACCACCATCCACTACTACTACTACTGCCAGGGCTACCTCCGCGGCTGCTGCTTCGTTGTACCAAAGCGTGTGCACGTTGGACAAGGTCAAATCCGCCTTGGATCGTGCCGCAGGGAGGGATTCGTACTCCTTGGGCGCTAATTACAAGAAGCGCCCGACGAACGCTGGTACGCCGGTCCTATCGACCTCGTCGTTGTCTCCTTCGAATTCTTCGTCCAACATGTCTGTCGATGATGGCTTTGGCGACGAGAAGGTGTTTTCAAGCAAGGCGGTGGCGTCGTCGTCGTCTTCCATGACCGATCGGAATGAGGAAGATATTAACGGTTTGATGGCAGCTGCGGCGTGTCCTGGTTGCTTGCTTTATGTCTTGATATCAAAGAGTAATCCAAAGTGTCCTAGGTGTGGGTTGGGGATTCAGTTGCCGGTTGTTTCTAAGAAACCAAGGATTGATCTTAATATTTCGATGTGAGATCGATGTTGGCGCCGGCATATATATATATATATATATCTGGCAGTGGGTATAAATTTAGAAGATGAGTTGGGATTAGTTTGATTCTTGATCATTTGGGTGATGATCGAACGATGGCCGTGATATTTATGTTTTGTAAATGCCTACAGGTGGCCATGAAAAATGCTTTTTCTTTTTCACATCTTTGATTAGGAAGATGGATCTTTTTAGGTATGGTATGGACAGATTGATACGCACATCTTTAATCTATGAATCAGTACAGTACTCATGCATGAATCAGTATAGCCCCTTTTTGGACCGTCCTTTTTTTTTTTTTCTTTCCCTCCATGGTTTTTGCCTGCTTCTTCGTTTTTAGCAAGAGTATGATGGTGTGCACCATCTAAGGAAATAAATAGGACTCTGTAAACGTCCTGCTCTGACATGGTAGAAAAATGGGATGCCTAACGCCGCATGGGTTTTGCCGTTTGCGAGGGAACGCAGCTTAAATGTCACGTGCAGTAACAATTATATTACACACCTTTTATTAAAAGGTTGGGACGATTCATCCTAAGCTCACCGAGTTTTCTGATCTTGGCGGTGGTTCATATTTGGACGTTAAAATGAACGTAGAAGGTGCCGGTCTCGGGATTAATAAGTAACTATAGGTTTTGGTACGGTATATATATTTCATGTTTAAATCCCTTATCAAATTTTGATTTGCGGATCTTGCAAAAACACAATTTGTGACTTGTGAGTATCCATACCTTTATTTGGATGTATGACAAATCCCTAATTGCACTCTCAATGCATCGTGTCAAACGCGGTATCATATACAACACCCAAATGTACCCTACTAGTCTAATACATCACAAGTTGTAGTATTTCAGATAAAACCATAGTTTAGATACCGGTGTGAACTATTATACCCACTACCTTAACTCACGGAAAGATTATAGATGAGTTGAGTTGGTTGACGAGTCACTATTCGACTCGGCTAATTAAATGTTTGGTTTTACTTATAGTGTGAAAGAAATTAGGTTTATTAAACAAACCTAGTCCGATTTTAAAGGTATTTGGCTCGGTTCATTTGTGATCTAAGATCGAGGTGAATTTGAAACATAAGCTTGTGGACAATGAGAGGAAATGTATGTTGTATACTACCCCATTGGACGTCGTGTTAATCGCCGGTGTCCATTTTCATCCCCTCTATTAACCCATGTGTGATGTGAGTCAGCATGATGAGAATGGTTTAAGTTGGAAGCCTTATTACGGGCTTCGTCATTGCCCTTTAACTTCTTGCCAATTTACCTAGGTCCAATCTCTGTTTTAATATTTCGTAGGTCCAGAAGAAGGAGCAGACTTCGTCCGGGATTAACATCCGTTGTAACCAAAAGCGCAAGGCTCGACTCGTACCTGTGATGCGTGGCTTGGTTATAATAACCAGGATTTCACATCCATTGTTGTCACAGAGCTTCGGCCGGCCCTAGCTAGATAAATAAATAAAAAAAAGAAATATCTACCGTAACGAAAATCATTGTTTTCACCACCCTCTTTCGTTGTATATTCGTCAATGAGGCAAAATTGTGCTGTTTATTTATGTGAGTACGTAGAAGAGGAGGCTATGGCTATCACTCTTAATTTTAAAACCGCTCTAATCCAAGAGACAGAGAGTTTAATTAGCATCCATTTTTTAGGAGACGAAAAAAGGTAGAAAGGGCGCGCAGGTGGATTGTTCGTTGGGCTATAAATGATCGAAAAGAACGGTCACCTAAACGTTTTTATGGTCTTTGGTTTCAATTCAATTCATGCATGCATATGTGGTTTGCTTCATGCATGAAGCTAGCTAGCTAATGGCGGCATTTATTAGAATTCTTTTATTTTTCTTACCTAACACACATTTAATGTCCAATCAATTCTTTGTAGTATAGTAGTAGCAGCAGCAGCCAGCAGCAGCACGGTTTCGATTGATTCAAACTTTTTTTTCTTCTCTCTCCTTTTCTTTTTCTATTTTTTTTTTCAAAAAAAAAAAAAAAAGGTCATTCAGAGTTATGTGGTATTTTGACTACTCTAGGTTTATATATGTGTACTATCAAACTTATTATGTCCTCACTCACAAAGAGAGCACGACGATCCTATCCCTGAAAAGAATGTTCAGATCTGCAGGTAGGACTCAAAACTTGAACACTACACGCTCAAAGTAGGTGAGCTCAAACTATTAGACCAACTTTGGGGGTTGGTTTCTTCAAAGCTGCTTCACCTACCGATAGATTTCATATCTATGTATCTAGCTAGTATATATGGGTTATTTATTTATTATTATTATAAAAGAAAAAAAGAAGAAGAAGTGACGATCAGTCGAGTTACACTTTCCATCAATAAGCTCATACATCAACCTCATTAATGATTTCCACACGCGAATTAACTCTCAGCGGACTCCTTGTACCACAAGGAACCAACTACTAGTTCCTTACAACTGCACGACTGTCTTGATGGATCCGTTTCTCATGCTCATGCATGTACTTCGTCGCCTTGCAATTCTAATTTCCCTTCCTTACCTTATCTTAATTGATGCTCCTTTTATACCGGGTAATAGAGATCGAAAAATATAATTCAGTATTTTGCATCTCTTATGTAGCCTATTTGAAATTGTTATACATATAAAAAAAATCTGATAAAATATATATTTTACATTTTAATTTGATTTAAAATAAATATTTCACTAAACATATTTGTATTATTTTTATATATTTGATATAAAATGTATAAAGTAGGAGAAAATTTTTTCCACCTCCATTACTGTTACACCTCACGAGCCCTTAGTTGTTAAATTAAAAGTATGTTTAAATTAATACTTTCTCACTCACTCATTACATATTAATGCACTATAATATTTCAATGCTTTATCTCTAAATACATAAGAAGCGGTCCGGTAAATGATATCCTAAATACCTACGGAAGACCATGACAGAAAGACTCAATGGTTGTGACGCAAGTGATTTGGATACTGTTGGATTTTAAGTTGAAGTCAAAGAGTTAGATTTACCAATGTTTTGTTCTATGTCGAGGGCTTCTACTTTTAGTTCTAGTAGGCGTAATTCAACTTTGTATTCGTTTTTTGGTTTGGGCTTACGTGTTATACTTTATAACGAAATTTTTAAGTCAAGAAAAATGAGGGCTTTATAAGTTAATGCACTTGATGTGCTAAGCTTTTATGTTTTGTTTGTAGATACTTGGCGTGCTAAGCTAAGTCGGGGCAACAATTAATAGTCCTAGTATTTAATACTAGCTATTCACGGAAGCTCAAATCAACATTTAGTACACCCCCCGCCCCCGCCCCCCCAATCGCTCATTGGCATGTGATGCTTCGGTGGTTGGCCCAATTAAATTAGTTTGAACGTTATGCAACAGAGACGTTAGAAGCTGTGAAAACCTTAAGTTCCGATCCGATGGAGGCATTTGACTTGATCTGTGGATAAATTATTAGAAGCTTGATACTTGTTAATATGAGTCCTGATTAAAAGATTTTAATTAAAGTGATTGCTATGGGCCGGGCCTTAAAGTAGGGAAGTGGTACTGGTCCGGGCCACGATAAAAAAAAAAAAAAAAAAAAAACCTTAATCTGCAAGCTGACGTATCCGGAGTAAAAGAAGGGCTTGCCTGTCGATCCCGCGAACTGCTAAAACGCTGAAGAATAATCATTCTAAACGGACCGCCCACGCCCGGCTGTCAGCCTCCCCTCGGTCAGGCGCGAACGCTCTGTCCTCAACAATGGAATGGAAGATTGGTGAAGGAGGAAACAATTCGACGCCGGATCTGCTGTCAGTCGGAGGTTGTGGATGATGAAGAAGTGGAAGTCTCTTTTTGAAGACTAACGAGTCTGTTTGGCGAGATCTCGGGTATGCTAAGAAAAAAAAATAAAATCAAACGCTTAATTAGGCACCGACTCAGGACTGTACAAGTATGACTGTTTTTACTTTTTCTTTTTTTATTTAATTTAAAAATTCATCATGACTTCTCAGTAAAGGTGTAGCCATGCCCGTGTGCATGGGTCGACAATGGCGATGGTAGATTTTCATCATTGTAATTTACCTTGATGCTTGACGTGTTTTATAACAATATATTTTCGTTAGTTAGAAAGTTATATATCTATATATATAAATTATTAAATTAAATTCATGCGTGTACTTCAATAAACATGCTCCTACCATGTCAGGGACCCAATATTTTTGTTGTGAGCTTGGGATACAAGATTTTGTCTAAACTTAAATCACAGAAAAAAAAAGAAGAAGAAGAAGAAGAAGAAGAAACTGTGTGCGTGCTTTTGTTCATATGCATGCTTTAGTTTGTCCCTGTATGCGTCACCCTGGCCTCTTGATGATAAAAAGAAAAAGAAGACTGTAGTTCTGTCTGGCTTCTGTCATCACGAAACTGGTCGATCGATATGTGCAGACCGCATATTAACGAGAAATTAAGATGAATCAAAGTTGTTCCCACTGCATGCACGTGACCAAACCTTGGCCTCCGATCGAGGGAGGGATCCATGGCCCTGTTATCCAAAGCTGGAGTGAGAATCAAGGGCGCGTTTTTGTTCGGTTCTGCTGCTATTCCGGCATGCACGGTAGAGCTCTCTCTTCTGTGTATCTATTCAGATATGAGCGATTGATGGATGATTATTTATTATTATTGTTTTCATTATCCATCAAACACTTCCCCATAATAAGTACTTCCTTCTTATTATCAGGAATTTGTAATTTGTTGTTTTTTTTTCTTGTTATTAACTTATACTACAATAAATAAGTAGAACAGTATTTACCGTACATTTATTTATTTATTTATTTTTACTTGTTGTTATAGTAATTTTGGTATAGAAGTAATATTAGCGGGAAAAAATTTCTCCTATTTTACGCACTCTCTCAGTTTTTTAAAAAAATAATAATTTTATTAATATTTTAGATTAAATTAAAATCTAAAATATCTAAAAATTTAATTTAAAAAAAATTATAATAGCCTATATAAAACATTATGATAACTTTTACTTCCCTACTTACTCATACTATTGTTCTCTGAATTTAGCTTACGTTTTAAAATTAACAACGTCGTAACTTACTGCTGCGGCGGTTACATATAATAACCTCGTACCCTGATCTGAATGAAGTATAGTAGGGCCCCAACTCACCACTGGTAACTAAAACAAGTCGTATCATTATCTTATGTTTTAAAAGAGGTTGAATAAGTATACTACTTTCATCATCATTCATAAAAATAAAAAAAAATAAAAAATTATTGTATCATTAAATTTTTAGATATAAAAATATTTTAAATTTTTTATTATATTTTTGTAATTATATATATATATATATACATATTAAATGACATATATTTTTAATAAAAAAATATAGATTGATGAAATAACTTTTTTTTTTGGGCTACGGTCGAGTACTCATTTCAGATAAAGTTACGTCCTTTCGGTACTTCACCCTACCAGTGGACTCATTTCATTTCAACTATCCAATTACTTCACCCTACCAGTGGACTCATTTCATTTCAACTATCCAAGACGACGCGGGTGGTGGGTATTACATCATATATAATTAAGCCTGATAATTGACATGCACTTAACATATACTGGTACTATGTGGTCGGTGTATATATATATATATGATTAAGCCTGATAACTGACGTGCACTTAACCTACACTAGTACTATACAGTCGGTGCAACATCAATTTTTCCGTTATATTTTTCGGAATATGGGGTCGCCCTTCGTTCTTCTTTCATCAATCAACAGGTTTATTGTATTGGCTTCTCACGTTATGTAGGCCGGGGACTAGCTACCTGTCGAGGGCATATCCAGCCACGGTCCTAAATTAGTGGTCCCAATGTATTATTTATTTATTTTTTATATTATTTTTTTTTATTTTTATTAATTTATCACAAATTTAATTTAACATTTTATATTCAACGATATCAAATTTACAACACTTAATTATTTTTATCAATCACATAATCAATCATTTACACTTTATATTATTTAATTTTTTATTTATATCAATCTATACATAATGATTAATAATTTATGAAAATATATAAAATTAATATTTGATTTTAATTATTTTTAAAATAACCTATTATAGTTTTTCTACTACAATAAATAATAATTATTATTTATAGGCAAAAGATGTTTTACCGTTAATGTTAACGGTCATATTTATGTATATAATTTATGTTTTAATAGTAAAAATTAAACTATAAATGCACCAAAAATTATCAAAAACCAGCTCCAACATTCCAAGCGGACAGCAAGCTCTCACAGTTGGGCGCAGACTGAGTTAGCTGCTGTTTCATATATTGGGGGCTAGATTTATTTAAGATTGCACCAACTTTGAGAGTAATTTTTTCCCCGGTCCACAACTACAATTCTAAATTTAATGTCCCCAAATTTGAAATTGAGATCTATTTTTTTTACACCATTACTCTCTCTCTCTCTCTCTCTCTCTACATTTTAAATAGTTTTTTCACTTTACTCTTTTTATTATTACATTATTCATAATATTTTCTCACCGATAAATACTATTTATAATGGTGTTTTAATAAGGATAATCTAATTATTGTATATATATATATATATCTATATATATATAATCTTATGCCAAGAGCTAAACCAAGCTTGTTTAAACTTAGAGGTAGTAATATTAAATTTATAAACAAATTTTTATTCTTACACCTTCTTTATAATCATTTTACATGTTTTCTAAATATAAATACACATATTTTATTTTTTAAGATTATAGTTTCAATTTGAAATATACATCTTTCTATCTAGAATACATAACTTATAGACGAAAGAATATATATCATGGAGCACACAAAGGTGCAATACGTGGGGATCGAGCCTGGAACCTCTTACACGAGGGGCATACCCCTCGAATAATTTGAAAAGTATTGTTACACTTACCGTTTACTTGTATATATGATACGCTAGACATAATTAAATTACTATATATATGGTGTTACGTGGTACTAGTAATATGGTGCAAGTATTACATTTATGTGGATAGAAATATGAATCCTACTTTATGAGAGAGTTATATACATAAGTTGTAAAATTGGAGTTTTAGTTTGGAAAATGTGATTCCATCTATCATTGCAAGCTAGTTTACATATATATATGTATGTAGGGATAAACATATGGTACTCTAATGGTTATTAATATTATTAAGATCATATTATGGATAACATACAGCAATAAATTCGGATCTTGAATACCTAGTATCCGGGCACAAGTCTTTATAGCAAAGGAGTATAAATATATATACAGACACAGACGCTCCCTCCCGTGCATCACAATATTAATTTGGCCGTTATCGCCAACTAATAATTAGTGTTTGTGGGTCTCGTGTGTTGAATTTAAGTGTCAGATAAAGCCAAATATTAATGCACGCAAAAATCCTGCGAGATTCCGTCTCAGGCTCTATTCTGGATACGTGACGTTACAGACGGCGAGGGAGAGGGAGAGGCTAAGAATTAAATAAGGGGCAAAAAAATAGGGGAGGCAGGGGAAGGGAGGGAGCAACGAGGAGCCTTTGTCATGCCAGCCAATGACTTGGAAAAACAATCTTGAATTGTCACCGGCAATAATTAATGATTTTTTTTTGCTAGGTTTTGTCCGTGGTACTTAGTTGTATTGTTATATACTTTCTTATTGCTCGCTTACAGAAGAGCAAAGTAATATCCTAAGAACAAATTATGTGTAAAGTTATGAGATTGATTCACTATCACATGGGTCATACGTTTGACGCTCACCGTCGTACATACATAATAACAATATCGTCGTCATAATTGATTCCTCGCCCCCTCATAATTCAGGTTGCATGATGCATGCGTTCCTCATCATGTGTTCTAGCTAGAACGGTCTTGCCTGGTCCACTGATTAATACTTCATTCTTTCCATACTTCGATCTTCTTGAATCTGTCTAAATATTGTTTTTACCACGCCGGAACAAAAATTTAATGTCATTTAATTATGACATTAGATAACGACATTGATATATACGTCGTTATCTTTGGATTAATCATTTCTTTGCTAACTATTTGAAAAAAGAAGGGTCATCAAAAGCCGCCAGAATGTGCTGGCAAGAGAAATTTGGGTCACCCTAATTAACCCAAATTCATTATTGAGTCCTAACGATTTTGAACTAAAGCCGTCATATAAAGTGAACTAAAAAAAACAAATAAATGGCTAGCTTTTGACAATGGGTTTCAATTAAAATTATCGTCAACGGCAGGTTTTGACAATTGTAAAAAGCAAATAATAACTTCTACCCAAAAAGGGAACATCAGTTCTATACTCAAATTTCCTCCATTCAACCTTTCTTGTTCCAAACCAGTTTGGTGAACATCAATTACGACAACTGGAAACAAAGACGAAAATTACCTTGTGAAGAAATTAGAGCACAATAAAGGACAACCACAAACCAAAATTAAGGAATGTTCCTCGCCGATATGAGTGACTTACAAGAGAACACCAATAAATGACCAGCCTGTAAGCAGTTACATACGGTAGCGGTCAAGGCTATGGAATTGCTCTTAACTTCATTTTTCTCTCCTGCTTTATTTATCAAGGATGGCAATGAAGAGACTGTAACATTGTAGTGTTGGTCCAAGTTCTCGTATGCTTCTGGATGTCCTAATTAAATTGTTGAGGCTTTGCTAAGCTCAATTTTGCTAATCAAATTACTCCATTTGATTCCAATGTCCTCCCTTGAAACTTTCCAAGAACCCAATGATGCCGCCTATTAATGCTAATTGTGAGTAATTTGATGAACTCTTTTGTCTTTTGTACCACGTACAAATCACTGCCATGTTCCCCGCGCTAGCTGTAGCATATATATAATCGATTTTCAGTACCATGCACGCCCTGTGCTTAAAGTGGAGCATAGTGAACAACGCTAGTAGGAACCTCATGAAAAGGTGTGACGAAGTCGTCCCACGGGCACTCAATCCATAAGACCCTATCAGTGCAGTGCTACTTCAAAGTTATTATTTCCTTCAAGTCTGAATGGCGCGAAAATGAGTCAGGGCAGGGGACACCACTCATGCATCTATTCAAGAATGAAACATATCTAACGAAAATTCCTTGTCTGTCTTTTCTGCTAGTTGCGACTTTGAACTTTGAAAACACTAACTAATTAATGATGCTGGTCTTAAGTCACTAAAAGACGTCGCGACATTACTGACCTATATACCATTGATTATGAGTCCGTGATCCTCGTTTGATTGGCTCAAATTCAGTTCCATTTTTCAGCCGGTCGAAAGTCTACGAGCCTGGCTCATCAGGCCGTATAAAACAAAGCTTACTTCTTTCCCCCCCCCCCCGCCCCTCTTTTTAGTTAATAAGATTTAATATTGGGTCTGTCCAAAAAAAATAAAATTAGATACTGGGCACCAATAAAAACGAAGCTTACTAGACACATGACAACAAAAAGCATAGTCACGACCCGACCTCACGGGCCACAACTTCTCACTGCTCATCGAATCGCGATAAGGATATGTACTAAAATATTTAGTTTGCACAAAGGAGAATACATTACATGAATTTTTTTTTCGCCTATTTCTTTCAACGTGTGAAATCAAGAGAGCAATGGGAGAAAAAAGTAACAATGCTACATCCCATCATGCACGCTAAAAAAGGTTAGAAAAGCTCTTGAGATAAGCTTAATACATAAAGAAAAGAAAAGAAAATCTCCATTTTTCACCCTTTCTTTATTTTCATACTCTTTACTCGATTTATTGTAAAAGAAAAGCAAGGTCACTCGCACTCATTTCCATGTATCATCATCCTAACTGCAACAATCCATTTTTTCCCTCCATTCGGACATATGCATGTCTCTCCGATGAAACAAAAAGCAACATCTTCAATTACGAAAGATAAGCATATGCACCAAGTGCAATAACATAACACCTATGTCAATTTGGATGTTGATCTAAATGAAACCTTGAGAAACATTGAATCTACTTGGCTAGGAGACGAGTATGAAACAATGGCTTCTACTCAGGGTGACGACAAGAGTATCCCAACTCTCGGGTAGCGAACTAAGGAGTAACAAAGTTTGTAATTCATCATCGATCTTCATCTCAATCTTTGTGAGTTGATTTACGAGCCCCTTGAAATTGTTCAAATGCTCGATCATACTTTGGCCATCGTTGTACTCCAGCTTGACCAATCTTCTAACAAGATGAGCCTTGTTTCGAGGTGTTTTCTTTTGAATCATTGATTCAAGCTTCTTCCATAACTCATAAGCATTTGTGTAAGTTGACACATGCTCGAATAAGCTTCGATCGATGTACTTACGGATCATAGCAACCGCCTTTCGATTCAAGAGCTCCCATTCTGTGACATCTTTCTCTTCTGGCATCGTCTCCTTTATAATGGGTTCATATAGATCTTTGCAATATAGGTGATCCTCCATCATAGGCTTCCAATATGAATAATTTTCGGCGGTAAGCTTGAACATGTCACCATCACGAGTGATGGTACCCTCCATTTTTAATCACACAAGAGAGAATATGATAGCCTTATGAACCTGGCTTTGATACCACTGTTGCGGAAAAAGGACCGGTTGATAGCGGAAAACCTTTTCCTTCCTTGTATGTGTGATTAAAATGGGCAAAACAAAGATAGCAGAAATAGAAAAATAAAGACACCAAATTTTACGTGGAAAACCCTTAAAGTTGAAGGAAAAAACCACGAACCTTCCACTATGATGATAATAGGATTACAAGTAATTCTTCTCTAGTATGAACTAGAGGCTCACTCAATTTCTTTATCCAAAAGAGGATGGATTACAAAGGATGAACTCTCTCACCAACTAAGTGGTGGAACACTCAAACTTTGCTTGAGAAAATATGAGAACTTTTCTCAAGCACCTCACTTTTGTAGTGGCTCTCTCTTTCTCTCTTTTTGTAGAGGATTGCTTGCTTTGCTTGATGCTCTAAGCCTTCCCAAAGACCCCTATTTATAGGAGTAGAAGGGGGTAGCCCAAAAGTCATAAGATGACTCTTGAATGCTCTTCTATTAAATTAAGCTAATGAAACTTACACATGATCAAATGCATTTGTCTTCTCAAATTCCCAAGAGTTACAAAGTATTAACCATATTTGTAACTCATGCATTGTAACTCATGCATCATCATCCCCACTATTATTTGGGAAACCCCTTTAATTAAAGAGGGACCCCAACACATATGCATGTCTCTCCGATGAAACAAAAAGCAACATCTTCAATTACGAAAGATAAGCATATGCACCAAGTGCAATAACATAACACCTATGTCAATTTGGATGTTGATCTAAATGAAACCTTGAGAAACATTGAATCTACTTGGCTAGGAGACGAGTATGAAACAATGGCTTCAAGAATTTGCCAACGAAGGTGCCAACCAAGTCATTGCTAGACATTGCATTTTGCAGCACCTTCCTTCACTTGATGCTCTATAATGTCCTTTATTTTTGGGATATTAAGTGGAAAGATGGATACATCATTAGTTCCCAATATGTGTGTTTAATATGAATGGGTCTTCAATGAAGTCTAATTTGATTTGTGATTTATCCACTAGAAAAAAGTAGCATATTTTCTTGCAAAGTTGCACGGTCTTGAGTTTAGCATTGATGCTTATACTTCTCATCCCTCTTATGTTAAAGATAATCTCCTCTTTGATGTGGTGGGTAGCTCATCACGATTTGTTCGTCAACGTATCTAATGCTTACACTTGGGCTACATGCCCTCCGAATGAATCCTCTCCCCACCCCCAAAAAATTATAATCTTTTTGTAACACTATCATTTTTATCAACTATAAACTTCATTTGAACGAACACCACATAAGCTAAAATAATAAATAGGAGATGCTACCGCCACACCCGTCATGAGAAGAAGTGTGTGTGTTTAGCTGGCTTGTGGCATATGCAAGTTGTACTTGAAAAACAATAAACAAGAAAAGGAAACAACAATGCAAAGTGAAACTCTTTATATTACAATTCTCAAAACAAAGGCCACAAAAGATGTATCAAAATTGACAAGGAATATACAACTTAGATTTTTTTTAACATGGAATGACTAACTCAGATAACTTTACTTTCAAACTCAAAGCCAAAGCTTTAGACATGACCATTAAAACTTGAAAGAACTTATCAGCTACTAATTGAATGAGAAATGATCATAAAATAATAATACAAGTATAGTGATGTACTGAGTAAATAACCACTAGTCCAACATTAAAGGAGAGACACAAATGTTTTTTAGAAGATAGACGAGCATTGTCAATGGAGTAACAATAGAGGAGGAAGAAAAACATAAAGTATCACTAAGTCACAGTGGCTAACGTAATATTTTGAACTTTTCTAACCCTAATTCCAAGGTGATTAGTATCCTAATCCATTGTCTAACTCTTAAACCGTGTGTGTACACTTTATCTATACCTTACAAACCCTCATTTTTACCTTCCTACCCTACAAAACTAGAGTTCATAATTCATTTGACTCGCTGTCGATCGCCTAGCAACACTCCAAACTCGATTGTCTAATGCCTCATGTAGTCAACTGACAACCTCTTCAAGTTTACTAAAGCTGGGTAATTATCACCATTCATGATTTTCTTAAGTTCCTTTGACATCAAATAAACTCTTATGCTCAATATTTTTGTATGTTTGGGTTCCTAAATTAATTCCTCATATTTCCCTAATGTTTCACGATTTATGGGAGTTATTTGATATTTTTCCTATGTTAACCATTTAATGGATTTTATACCATACCTTAACCATTTTTAGTCATCACTGACTTTCTTGGACATAAGAAATTCAAAATTTTAACCTCCTAACATCCAATGATTAGATCTCATAATTTACTTACTCATTCAATACAAAATATAACCATAATCACCTCTATCACCATCTACCAACTCTCTTAAATTCTCTCACCTATGGTAATCCCTCCCATCACTAGTATTGAATGCAAGAAACCCCTCCCATTTGACTTCTACATTTCTCTCCTGCCTTGGTTGATAACCATAAGAGATAATTACCCTTTTTTTGATCATTTTCACACTTAGCTAATCTTATACACTTCTATTTCGCTCTCTCCTCTCCTCCTATCTTTGGTTGTGTTCATTCTTATCCCTTGCCTTGGGACTAACACCCTCCCTTCTTATTCTCTCCATTTTTTCTTTCATATTCAATCTCTAAAATCTTGAACATTAACTCTTTGGTGCTTATTATAAGAAAAAGAGAGTTTATTTAAAAAATTGGTGAATGATTGATCTATATTAATCCCAAGCCTATTTTTAAAATCTTAAGGATTATTCTCACCTCCTTTCATTTTTCTCTTCTTTACTAACCCTTGATATTTTCTACTAATTTAATTATTGTATATGTTATTTATTTTAGGTGATAAAATAATGGAAGAAGGCGTTTAGTAGTATTTGTATGCATAGATACTACATTAGCTTTGATAAGGAATATATATCTCTATATTTCGCCTTATTGTGTTTATGCGCTAATTTTTATGATTTTCATGTTTTATGCTAGAAACCATGTGTAGCTTTTAATTATATATATATATATATATATATATATATATATATATATATATATATATATATATATATATATATATATATATGTCATGGTAAAATGCATGATTCAATAAGTTATGTGATTTATAAGAAGTTATTTTGTGCCTTGCTAGCTTTTGTCATAAAATCCCAAGCCCGATAGTATATTATGTTATACTTTTAAATCTATGGATGAGTAGATTAAGTTATACCTAAGTATGGTGATTGATGTATTATGTTGAGGTTGTAAAAAAATTGGGGTTTTCATGCTTGGGTAATTTCTCAACCTTATGAGCTATTAGAGGTTGTGGGTTATTTTAATTTTAGCAAACTCTATATTTGAGATGCTATTAATATAAAAGTGGTTGTGTGTAAAATAGGAAAGATTTGGAGACTTGTATAAATTTATGAATTATTGGGGGGAGTCTCATCCTTAAGGATTATTTTGTCTCCTTGTGAGTTTTTGTGGAAAATAAGTGTGTTATTATGTTTCTTGAGGTTTTTAAAATAAATTTAACATAAAATATGTTAGGTTTTGCATGATAAAGGTGTAAGTTGTGAAAATAATAAAATTGGAAGATGTTTAGGTGAACTAAGGGTATTTTGGTTCTTTTAGGTTAAATATGAAAAGTTAATGTTATATAAGTATTAGGTGAGCTAAAATATGATAATTATGATTTGTGAAGTGCCTTAACAAATTATGAATAGCTATAACACCCCTAAATTTATGGTCTCATAAATTTTATTGAAAAAGTTAATTACGGAAGCTAAAATGATAAATTACAGGGTGTTACCGCCACACTTGGTACAAATTTGGTTTCCTCTACTTTTCTTATACCAAGTGCCAAGGCTAAAAACTTTACTCCACTTAAATTAATAACACAATTATAAAATTATAGTAAAGAGGGTCAAAGCAAATTAACATCATTCCAAATAAAACCAATTGTCAGTGGTTACAAAAATTTAGTGAAAGGAAATACATAAAGACATTAGAGTACAGAATCATTAGAATACAAATATACAAGAAAAAACACCGGATAACTCTCAACTCTTAACCCAAAAATATCCTTCAATTGATATTGCAACCTAACCTGCAAAGATCACTGCCTATTGAATAAGCATGAGTCCATGAAAGGGAACTCTTTAGTATAATGGTAGTGAGTAACCCATTATACATAACTAGTATGAAAAGCTCACATAGAACACATAAAATGCATCACAACAATACATGGAATAAAAGTTTGAAAACATACATGTGATGATCAAAATAAAAATAATCATATCAGATAAACAATAATCACCAAAATAATATATTGCTCATACTCGTTCATTTAGAATATAATAAAACTTACAAACCAAGCATACAAGATGTGCTATCTGAAATAATGATTAGAATCAGTATCAACACCATAACCATAACCTTCATAATATATCCCATCTCTCAATATCAAAACTGGTCATATCCAATACACCACAAGTGGGGCTCAAAAGCACAATACCAATAAAATCTATAATACTACCAGTAAGGGTTAAGGCACAATACCAAACATAGATAGACACTAAGGCTACTATCTACCACAGGTTGGCACGAAGGTCACTATCGACCACAACTAGGCACAAAGGCCGCTACCAAGCCACAAGTAGGAGCAAAGGTTACTACCAACAACAAGTAGGCACAAAGGTTGCTACCGAACCACAGGTAGAAACAAAAGCTACTACCAACTAATCCAATCATCATTTCAATTCAATCAAAATCATTTCCATTTTTATTTACTCAATGAGAGATCATATCAACCTAGAGACACTAAGGTACTCTGGTCATAGAGGCAACATAGTATCTTAATGACTATCAACCTAGAGACACTAAAGTACCCTGGTCGTACCGGCACACGAAGGTGGCACAGTGCTATACCGACAATGAAATACCCCAAAACCCTAATTTAAGGAATTATGGTAAAATAAGGATTTATTAGAGAAATTAATTAAATAAATTATTCTATTAAAATAAAGGGGAATTAATTAAGGCAAATTAAGGAGAAAATAATAAATAATTTATTTAGGAAAAATTAGGGCATTTTACTAATTAACATGGAAGTGGAAAAGTTTACTCAAATTAACTTAAAAAGGAATTTTATTATTATTATTATTATTATTATTATTATTATATCATTATTATTTTAAATAATAATCCAAGAATACCAAAATATCCTAAATACCCCAACCAACTTATTTTTCCTTTTCCTTTTTCTTTTCTTTTCTTTTCTTTTTCTCCTTCTTTTCCCTTTTTCTTTCTTTCTCTCCTTTCTCCTTTTCTTTTTTCTTCTCCCCCGATTTGGGCCAAACCCCTAGTAACCCAATCTCTCCCTTCCCCTTTCTCCTCTTGTGCAGCCCAAAGCCTCGACCCTCTTCCCCTTCGACCGCTTGATTTCCTCTCCCCTTTTCATTCTTTCTTTTCTTCCTGGACCACCTGGTCCAGCCTGTCATCTTCCTCCCCCTAATCTCGACTTGCAAACCTGAATCTGCATCCTTGCTCCATCGACAGCCACCAGCTCCGTCTGTCCGTCCTTTCCCTCTCTCCCTCGTCATTTTCTTTCCCATTTTCAACCCAACCAATCTTCTCCCTGCTCTCACACACCTGCCCCATTTTCCCTTCTCTACCCCAATCACCAACCCTCCTACCATGGTAGAGATTGCACCGCCAGCCGGTGGTCTAACCTCACCTGCCCCCTCTTGTCCTCTTCCTCCTCTATCATTTTCCCCCTCCATTTGGCCTATAAATACCCTATAGGCATCCATAATTGAGCCTTTGTTTTCACAACCCAAAAATTCCCCTTTTGTGCCACTACACGCTCAGACGATCGCCCCATCGCCGCCGTCTAGCACCGCAGCCCGAGCCACCCACAGAACTGCCCTATGCATCACCCTCTACACAACTACACCTCGCTCCTCCCTTGATTTTCCTTACACGAGCCACCTAGTCCATGCAAAGTTACCTTTCCGATTAGCCCCTCATCGACCCCGGTCGCCCTTTGTACCGCTGTTCGCCGCCAATTCCGTCGCAACTAACACCCTCTCTACCCTTCAAAACAACTAGGGGAGCTTCCTCTACCTCCCCATACCTACCTCTCTCCCTACCTCCCTCTACTTCCCCCTTCTCCTCCCTCCACCACCTTCGGCCGCCACACCCGCCACTGTGTGCCGCCACCTTTGGCTGCACCACCACCTTCATTCCACCCCTCTCCGCCTAAGGCATCCTCCACCACCTCAATCACCCCCTTATTCCCTCTCCTCTAACCTATACCACCACCTCTCCACCTCTCTTCTCCCTCCACCGCCGCCACCGCCGCCGGTGCCGCCACCATCCCTAGGTGGTACTCTAACCTCCCCAACCCCTAAAACTTTTTTATACAAGTGTTAGTAATTTTTTTAGTAATATTAATAGTATTACTCTTAATAATAATAATATTATTATTATTATTATTATTATTATTATTAATGCTATTATTATTATTATCATTATTATTACTGTTATATCATCCTTATTATTATTTAACCTAACTTCAAAAAATTTTATAACTAATGTTATTATTATTAATGGTCTACAACTTTAGTATTATTATGATTATCATTATTATTATTCTTACTACTATTATTATTACTAGAGTTTAGGTTGATACTAGTATTATCACTACAACTACTATTATTATTATCAATAGCAATATTGAATCTATTACTTTTAATAATATGAATGTCGCTATAATTACTTTAACATAAATCGTTGTAGCTACTAAGACCTATTTTGATTAATAGTAGCATAATTAGCTACTTTAGAGAATAATAGCCCCACTTTTATTTATAAAATAACTATTACTATTATTAGACCTAATAGTAGGTTATGACAATAGTAAGGTAGAAATAATGGTAATTTTGGTAAGAGGGAGATTAACCCATAGTATTTCCCTCTTATTTGTGTATCAAGTCAAAACCTAATGAGGCGTAGGAGCGTGCTCCAAGCCCAGTGTCCTACTGGGTAAGGATATGGTTAAGGATTTTTATATGTAAGAATGTGTTATGTTTGTTGGTTTGATGGGTGTGCTTTATATTTTATATTATCATGTTCTTGTGGTAGCTTGCTAAGCATGGAGTTAAGGTAAGTTGCATGTGTTTATGCTATGTGTAATGTGATGTTATTACTTGTACTTGAATTGTGCTTATGTAATAATGGCCCTTATGACATGCATGATAGGAGGTCCTAAGTAGTATGATGTGGTTGCGAGAGAAATGGAAAAGAAGGAGGAATGTGAGTTGAATAGAGAATGGTAATGATTGCCTGTTTATCTTATGACTTATAGGTAGAGAAAAAGAGGAATAATGGGAATGAAATTAGGGGAATGGATTAAACATGAATGGGGAGTCTAGGATTTGCATGAGATGGTTAACCTTTGCATGGGGATGACTTTTACATGGGGAAATTTGATTTGAGGATCGAGTAAGGTAAGGAAAAAATTGTTAGGGTGATTGGAGTCCATATGTGAATAATAGTACGTGGGTTGACGTAAGGATGCATGGGATATTTGACTAGGGTTTTGGGAGGAAACCCTAAGTGAAAGAAATGTGTAAGGGAGGAAAAATTTATGGAAATGGTTAGAATGAGGATAAAGGATGGAAGGGGTGTCATATGGAGGAAAAGTGAGTCAAGTGAGAAGAATGTATTTAGGTGTTGAGTGAGTGGCATAAAAGAAAGGATAAGTAATAGGGTTTTCAGGGAGCTAACTAGGGTTTTTGGTGATCATGTGTGGGAGTTGGATAATAAGGTTGTAATGCCAAGTGTGTGTCGAGGGACATGATGGTTTTGGTAGTAAAGAAGAGTTTTGGGTTCATAGTGAGTGGGAAAAAGATGGAAGGAAGTCTCAGGATCATGGGTTGTGTTGGATATGTTTCATGTGGAAGAGGTAATGGTAAGTAAGAGTGATGAATGAATAACATCGTATTGGGAAAGAGAGGTGAAATACCCCAAAATCCTAAATTTCAAAATTTTGGCCAAATAAGGAATTAGTAGGAAATTAAACATATAAATTTAATTACTTAAAATGTAGGGGATAAATTGAGGAAAATTAAGAGGGAATAATAAAGAATTTAATTGGATGAAAATTTGGGTATTTTCCTAGTTAATATGGAGGTTAAGGAAATTTGTCTAAAATAGTCTAACTAAGTAAAAAGGAAATTTATTTAATATTTTATAAATATTTAATATTCTAGACAGCCCCAAAAATATCCTAAATAATTTATGCAAAATCCAAAATCCTAAATAAAATATTTTCTCTTTTCTTTTCCCTCATTTTCCTTTCTTTTCTTCCTTTTTCTTTTTTTTTTCCTTTTCCCCCGTCGGTTGGGCCTCTCCCCGCGGCCCAGCCCTTTTCTCCTTTCCTTTCTCCCTCCCCCGCGGCCCAGCGTCGTTCGCTGGCCGATGCTTGCGTGTAACGCGGCGTTTTGCCTGTCAACCCGCCAAAGTGTCGCGTCACGATCAACAAATCTTATAACCGTTGCCAGCCCACGTCACGACGACGCGTTTCGATCGTATAATTAATGAAACGACGCGTCGAGGTTATGAACCTTATAACCGTTGCCGACCGGCCGGTTTTCCCCCTTTTTCTTTTCTCTCCCTGGACCACCGGTTCGCCCACGCCCGTCGTCTTCTTCCTCGCGCAGGCCTGCAACTCGCAGCCTGTCGCCGCTGACAGCCCTGTCGTCCGGCCGTCCTCCCTCTGCCATTCCCGTCCCTTTCTTTCCCGATTTGTCCCAACCTACCGTCCTGCACCGCCCAGGCCCTGCCCCATTTCCTTTCTCATCCAAACCGAGCCAGAACCTGCTGACAGAGAATCTGCAGGCCTGCCGATCGCCGCCGGACGGCGTACTACCGTGACCTGGCGTGTCCTCTCCTCCTTCGTTGTTTTATCCCCCCCCCCAATTGCCTATAAATACCCCCCCTTCGACAGCCATAACTTGTGCTGCAAAAATTACCCCGAAACTCTGCCTCTCTGTCGCTTGAAAATCAGACGAAGCTTCTGCCGCCGCCGGTGATCGCCGCCGCCACCGCTGGCCATCAAAAACACCCCTGCACCTTCCTCGACAAAACCAAACCATCTCCGCCCTCCACCCTGCCCTGCACGTGCCGCCATAGACGTGCGAAGCTCCCTGCTGGAAAATCCCCCTTCCAATCGCCGCCTCGCGCGCCGCCGCCCTGCTCACGCCACCACCCTCATTCCACTCCCCTCTCCCTGCTGTCTCCTCCCCCACACTTAACTTCCCTTTTCCCTCCTCCCATCTAACCACCTCCTCCATTTTTCCTCTCTTCTCCTCCTCCATCGTCGCCGCCTCGCGCCGCCGCAGGACCACCACCGTCCTCAGGTGGTCTTCCACTCAGCTGAACCCTAAAACCCTTTTCTTATGCCCCTATAGTAGTTTATAACTAATATTAGTATTATTACACTTATTATTATTATTATTATTATTATTATTATTATTACTATTATTATTATTATTATTAGCTTATTAACTAATACCATTTCTATTATTATCCTTAATGTCATCATACTATCACCCCTTCTAACCCTAACCCCTATTATGCTTAACTTAGGGTTAGTGTCATTTCCTTCATTATTAACATTTCTAATACTATTATTATTATTATTACTTTTATTATTATTACCATTACTAATTTCTGTATCCTAAAGGTGTTATTTTCTTACAAGCCATAATCTCTCCCAAAACCCTAACTTTCAACATACTTAACCTTTAGTGTTGGTGCTATTATTTTATTAATACTATCGCTAAGATTACTACCACTATTAGTATTCTTACTATTTAACCCAACCTTATGTGAAGTGTTGTAACTATGTAATATTGTTTTACCATATCTAATACCTTTAACATTAGTGTCATTTCTATTATTGACATTTCCCATGTGCTAATTCTATTAGGGAGACAAAATATGGGAGCCCTTACATTATTTATTCAAAACATGACTTTTATCATTACTACCTCTAGGAGTGTTAACTTATTGATATTACAACCATTGTATTAATATTTTAATGCTAACACCACCATAAGTATCACTATTAGTAGTTTACTAATACCATTATTATCACTATTTTACTACTTCTAGCAAACACTAATGTTATAAGATGGAACTAACGGGTCTAATGATATAAGTGTAACAATGAGCTTTGAAACTAAAGATATATCAATGAGTAATACTTAGCATAATAAATTAGAGCAAAAACCCTAGTTTTGTACAACGCCCCTACTAAGGATAAGAACCCTAACCTTAGACTAGAATAAGGGTTAATAGTTTTTATAAGGGAAACTAATACTTAGTTTTTTCCCTTTTTCATAGGTGACCCCGATCCGAGCCCTAAGGAGCTAGAGGAGCGTGCTCCGAGCCAGGTGCCTACCTAGGTAAGGACGAAGCTATGGCATTGTGCTATGTGTAATATAATGTGTTGATGAATGATGAGTATACCATGTTGATGTGTATTATGCATGTGTTATGAATAACCTGTTTTGTGTAGCGCAGCATGGATCATGAGGTATGTGTGTGTGCCTTATATTATACGTGTATGACATGTTCCATGTTTGATGTTGATATTGATGAAGTGACTTGTTATGGCCCTCTAGGACATGCATGCTAGGGTTTGAGTAGCATGAAATGATAATAAAAGAACAACGAGAAAGTGGATGTTGGGAAGTTGCATGGGGGAACTAGACCTTGCATGGGCGTGAATCTTACGTGGGAAAAGTTGAATCGGGTTGTAAGTAAGAGTTTGGGAGAGTCTTGGAATGATTGGAGAATTATTATGAAAAATAGTACGTAAGTTAATGCATAAGAGACCTTATTAGGGTTTTGTGTGTAAGTAGGTGTTGGAGAGGCTGCATGGAGTGTTTAAATTGTGCATGGGAATGAATCTTACATGAGGAAAGTTGATTTAAGAAGTAAATAAGATAATGTCAAAGTTACGGGTCCATTGGAGACTTGGGTGCAAAATTTCACGTGGGTCGATGTAAGGGTGACTAAGGGATCCAATTAGGGTTTTGGGAGGAAATGAGCAATTTGAAGGGTACAAGGGTAAAAATGATCAAGGAAGGATGGAGTATGGGGTTGAGAGTGAGAGTCCACTTGTATAAAGGATGAGTATGGGCTTCTAAATGAGAGAAGAGGTTCTGGGGCAAAGAGGGGAGGTTACTTGAGGAGGAAGTAAAGTGCTAGGGTCTGGTGTGGCCAACTAGGGTTTGGCGGTCACATGCGGAGTTTGGGAATAAAGGGATATATTTTGGGAATTTCTTAATAGAGGCGGGATGCGAGATAAGGAACAAAGTAAAGTTAGGATGAGTAAGAAGGATTTGGACCATGTAGGCCCAAATTAGGGTTTTCCAAGGAGGAGCCCTAGAGGGGTGAGGACATGCGGGACCTATATCGTTGTGTTAGGGTTAGACCACATTCTCGGGAGAGTGTGCCCTTACTACATTTCCTTATGTATAAGAGTAAGAGGGGATGGGCATCGGGGTGTGATAAGGGGTGCAGGGGTCTCAAGATATGGGACGGGCCCCCTAGGGAGGAAGAAGTAGAGGGTAGTTGATATGCATGTCAAGGGTGGAAAGCTTTTTGATAAGACACGAATAAGATACTAATTACTTAAAGAGTAATATTGTTGAGCTGGGCCCAGACCGATCCACTGGCAAAATAGTGGCCAGGCGCCGGGGTGCCCTAGAGACCGATCCACCGGCGTATAATAGTGGTTAGGTGCGTTCTGCCCTATACGTGACCGATCCACCGGCTATAATAGTGGAGGATCCCGAGCTCAACAAAACAAACAGTGTGTTGTAAATGAATTATGGGGAAGCTACTATATACTTACAGTGAAACACCATGAGAGTCGGGGCCAGACCGATCCACCGGCATAATAGTGGCCAGGAGCGTTGTGCCCTGGAGACCGATCCACCGGCATATAATAGTGGTTAGGTGTGTTCTACCCTATAAGTGACCGATCCACCGGCTATAATAGTGGGGTTTCCGCACTCTCATGGGTTAATAAAGTTTATAATGCGAATGACTAATTACAAGGATTATGAAAGAAGAGGTTTGAGTAGGCCTTTGCGGACTTGCACCTTCTGTGTTATTCCATGTCTCCTGTGTGTTGTGCCTTGTATATTATGTTGCACGTTGTGTTGGCCTTAGCTCGTCTGTTACCTTACTCAGTACATAGCGTACTGATCACCCGTTTCATGGGTGCTGCTCATTCCCACGAGCAGAGGACCCTTCTGACCTTGTGCAGGTAGGAGATCATATTTTCGATGCCTACAATACCTACGTGGAATCGGATAGGGCCGAGTGTTGAGCCTATCCTGGTTGGGGCCGAGAGCGAGTTCGTCGGACTCTTTTACTATCCTAGTCTCTGTCTATCTTGAGTTGCTGTATTTTTATTATGTTCGTATTTTGGAGTAGAACTCTTAAGTTGTAATCTTAAACAATACTCTGTCTGCGGTCGAATCTTGTTTCTTGAATGATTTATGATTAATGGTTCTTATTAACGATGGTTTGATTTAGCCTTAGCACTTGGTATCGGGACGGTAGGAGTGAACCGGTCCGGTACTAAGTGTGGCGGTAATACCCCCAAGTTTACGGTTTTAAATCTTCCGCTTCTGTTAAACCTCCCAATTTAAACAAAATTTTTCAGTAGTAAATTTGGGGGTGTTACAAGAGGTGCTAGAGTTTTGGGATGGCCAACTAGGGTTTCGTGGCCACATGTATTATATGGGAAGTAAAATGTGGTGCTTGGGGATGAATCGAGTGAGGTGATAAATTGGAGGAGTATGAGTTGTATGGGATATAGGCAGGTTGGGCCATATAGGCTAAATTTGGGTTTTCCTGTAAGAAAACCCTAGAGAGTGATATTAAGTTGATTTAGAAATATGGAAAGTGGGCCTTGGAGTTGAGTATTCATGGTAATGAGGAAAGAGTGGGAAAAGATATTTGGTTCTACTAGAAGAAGTAAAAAGTCGCAAGATATGGGACAGGATTGTCGGGAAGCCGAGTGGGTCAAGCATGTCTAGTCGGGGTTGTGTGAGGAATAAGATACAATAAAACATTAAGCACTTAGAGTGAAAGGTTATCGAGTCAGGGCCCTATGAGGTTATATATTTTCCAGTCCACTAGCTATAATAGTGGGGGATTCCGGGCTCAATAAACCAAACTTTGCATGGTAATAAATCATGGGAAGATGCTAATTACTTACAGTAGAACATCTCGTAAATCGGGGCCAGAGAGGATATATTTTTCGGTCCACCAGCAATAATAGTGGTTAGGTGTGTTCTGCCCTGTGGGGTGTTTTTGGTCCACTGGCTATAATAGTGGGGTTGCCATACTCATGCGGAATTAATATAAGAAATGTATGAACCAGAAGTATAAGGAATAGAAAGATACTAATTATTTACAGTGGAACATCATATGAGTCAGGGCCAGTGAGGTTATTTATATATTTTCCGGTCCACTGGCTATAATAGTGGTTAGGTGAGTGTTGCCCTGCTGAGTGATTCCAGTCCACTGGCTATAATAGTGGTCAAGTGTGCTCTACCCTGTGGAGTGTTTCCAGTCCACTGGCTATAATGGTGGAGTTCCCGTTCTCTAATAAAATTAACATAAAAGAGATGTAAGATAAATCATTAATATAAGTTTGGCCTAATCTTGTAAATCTGGATTATTACCTTGAATGCCTTATGTGTTTATTCTCTTGCATGGCCTTACTTGCGCACTTCTTGCTGGTTTTACCCATATGGTTACCTTACTTAGTACGTAGTGTACTTATCACCCGTTTCATGGGTGGTGCTCATTCCCACTAGCAGAGGGCCCACTTGAGTTTGTGTAGGTAGGTGATGATATCTTCGATGCCTACGACACTTACGATGCATCGGGCATAGTTGAGAGTAAAGCCTGGAATTAGCCTGGAGATCGAGAGTGACCTGGCCGGATTCTATCTTTCATTTTATTTTACCCTATATCATTTTTATTCTAGTTATGTTCTGTTGTATGGTATTTTATATCTTTGGAAAACTTTGGTTACGTACTCCTTTAATTGTAACTCTTTTAACTGCACTCTGATTTCTGTATGACTATTGATTCAGTTCTTTTATGAATTATAGTTTTAAGTGTTGAATTGTGTTTAATGATAGTCCTCTTCGGCCTTAGCACTTGGTACTAGAATGGTAGAAGTGATCCGGTCTGGTACTAAGTGTGGCAGTAATATCCCTAGAATTTACGGTTTTGGTATTTTTCTTCTGTTAAACCTTTTTATTAAATGAAATTTTTCAGTAGTGAATTTTGGGGGTGTTACAGACATGGACACCTAATCCATAAGTATTCATACCCTCTATAAGTTTGTAGACCAAAATAGAGAAAGATATAGGGTTTAGGAATGTAAATTGGGCAGATTTTACTCGAAACCCAAGGGATTTTATCCGACGAATACTTAAATGGATGTGGATGAATGGATACGAATACGAATATGGAGGATGAAAAAAAATACCTATTGGGTTCGTATATGAATATTAGTACCCATACCCAGATCCATATCCGTATCCATTTACCCAATATATAATTACCCTTTTACCCTTAATCTTAAAATAAATATAATATAAATTAAGATTAAAATTGTCATTTAGCTCAACTCTAAATGGTTTTATTTATCGGGTAAGGGATTTATCTAATGAATAATGTTTGTTAATGGGTAAATGGATAATATTTTGGGTAATAGATATCCAACGGATACGGATATAGATGTGTTAGTGGATACCCGTTCGGGTACAAGTACAAATTCAGATATTGATTTTTCTATCGGGTACGGATACGAGTATCGGTATACCACCTCGTTTACATCCCTAAGTGGGCTAAACCATGTTTTTAGGGTAAAAAACACTAAAGGGCCACAATTTTCAATCTCGAGATCTTTCACTTTAAGTATTAGTATTTTATAACAATAACCACGGGACCACATATCAATTACATATATCAAATTTTCATAGTTAACCATTTTTACTCATTTTCAAACATCCAAGACAACCATATTTAAGGTTCATACAAGGTCAACATTAGAAATCTACTAATGCAATCCTAGGCTCAATTATTCACACTTAGGCACTTTAGGCCAAAAGTGACCAAAATACCCCTAAGGCTAAAATGACTACATTATCATCTATTTCCATTACAAATTCCATTTCATTTATCAACTTGCCATAAAAATGATAACATACCATAATTAAATTATTTATCATGTAATTAAATTATTAGATACGCCAAATGACCATTTTTTCCTTATATAAAATTTTACATGTAAAATCCTAACACACGTTTCTAAAACATTAACACATATTCTCATTTTTAATAATAAATAATACATATTAGGCATGTTCATTAGAATGATTATCATGATACACTTAAAATAACAAAAAATCCCCTAGGTTATATAATAATAAGAATCATGTTGAAACATGTGGTTCTAAAACATCAAATCATGTACCACAATACTTAAAAATAATTAGACCATATTAGGCATACTGATTCAAATTAAATATCATGATATGCATAAATTACCAAATTGTCCCTGAGGCACATGATGATAATAATTATGCTGTAATTATATATAAACATGCTCAACCTATCATTTTCACATGTATATATCATACAAAATTTTTTCTCAATATTAGAACCATTTTAATCATACTTTCGTACAAATAATATTTTACATAAGATAACATGATTCCTTTTTATCAATTTTCATGATAATAATAAAAAACACATAATTATATTATAATGAATCATGCTTAATACAATTTACATATTAAAATATTAATGTGCTATCATACGATATCTAAATATTTTAGTAGAGTATAAAGATTACCAGATTTTCTGCAAAAAGCTCAATTTTACTGGTAATTTACTAAAAAATATAAGGCTCATTTAATCAAATTTTTGTAACTAAAAATAATACCACAATAATATTATTAATATTTTTTATTAAAAAAATTTATTAAATAGTAAATTACCAAAATTATCTTTATGTTAGAATGTGGGTAAATTTTTAAATAAGAAATCATGCTACTCATGCAGCGTGAGTGGGCTAAGGCTGAAGGGGTTTCGGGGAAGTGTATTGGTTGGTTCGGTGGAGGTAACAATGAGGCTAGCTGGTGGTTAGTGTGGCGGTGGAACTGCAGGCAGCTAAGGCCGAGGAACCTAGTGGCTGGGACTAGGAAAGGATAAAGGATAAGAAAAGCGGGAAGGTAAGGGATCGGGAAAGGATTAGCTAGCTGCTAGATGGTGCTACAAGGAGGAGGAAGGTTATTGGTTATTGGTTGCTTCACAATGGATGCGGTGAGGAGAAGTGAGGGAGGCAGTGAGAGTATGGTATATGGGTTGTGAGGTAGAGGTAGTGTGGTTATGGCTCGGTTGTGTAAAAAGGTTGTAGGGGTGGAGGTTTAGCAAGGCAGGGAGGTACAATAAAGAAGATAGAGGAAGAAGTCAACGAGAGTGGTGGTCCGTTGGTTTTTGTGGTGGGGAGGAAAAAGAAACCAGAGGCATGGGAGAGAAGGTGAATGAAAGGAAGAAGGAGGGAAGAAGAAAAAAAAGGGTGGTGGTAGAGGTGCTTCTTAATAGAGGAAATGCAAATGAGACGGATGGTTGAGGAAGGCTGAGGTGTTGTGTTTCGATGCTGGTATGTGGTGGCAGGAAAAGGAAACAAGGTAGGGTGGTGGTGAGATGGTGGAGCTGGTGGTGTGATTGCTTAAGTGGTGGTGAGGAAAAATGAAACCAAAGGTAGGGGAGAAAAGGAGAAAGAAAGGAATAAAAAGAGGCAGGGAGGAATGGGGCAATTAGAGGGGGTGAAAAGTGATAGGGAATATGTGTGTGTGTGGGTATATGTAGGTACGTATGGTCAGCTGAAGGGGAGGTAAAACCAATTGGGAAATAGGTTGGTTTAGTCGTGCATGGTAGACATGTGGGAGTAGGTGGTGGAAGGGGCTCGAAGGGGGTGCAGGTAAGGCATGACAAAGAAGAGGGTGAGGTTGGCTTGTAGGATGGATAGAGGGATAGTGCAGGATCCAAGAATAGGAGGGAGTATGCAAGTCTGGTTTGGTTGGAAAAGAAAAGAAGGGTGCAGACGTGCATAGGGCAGGGGCACTGCAAGTGCAATACAGGGGGAGTTAGGGCATATTTGGGTGTGCAAGGGTGTATACAAGGAAGGAGATTAAAGGAAAGAAGGAGCGTGGGTTAGGGCTAGGTAAGCTGGGGAAGAAGATAAAGAAAAGCAGGTGGGCTAGGTTGGCCGAGGAAGGAAGAAAGAAAGGAAGAGGAGGTGAGCTAGGGTGTAATAGGGCAGGTTGGGAAAAGAAGAAAACGAATAATAAGAAATTTAATTTATGGTTAGAATTATAATTGGGTTAATTTTAGGTTTAACACAATATTAATTTATCCTATGTTAGGGTATTCAATTAAGAAAAATAATTTGGGTAAAATTATTGGTTTAATAAGGATTTAGAAAAAAAGGATAAGATAAAATAATTAGGATAATTTATCAAGGGTTAACAAAATAATTAAGTTAATATTTAAAGGTTATATTTTTAGATAAAAGGATAAATGTTATAAATTAAGATTACAAATTTTTAAGGTGTTATAATAGCTTAATGAATAATTTTATGAGAAAAGCTTATGCTGGTAGTAATAACAAAAAAATATAGTTGCATTGGTATTTTTTGTGTGAAAAAGTGGACTTGGGGTATGATTTTTGAATATGACATTTTTAGTAATATTTTGGGTTAGTGTGTTAAATTTTTTGCATTGGAGAGTCTTATGGATGGAACTGTGGTATACCTATGAATTTAGAATTTGTAAGTGTATTATGGTCTTTTCCCTTGTGAAATGTTCATTTATGCACTTAATGAGTGTTCTTACACCTTAGATTTACTCCATGTGGATATATCTTGTTCAAGATATTATAACCATGATGTATCTTAAGTATATTTTATCATTAGCAATTATTGGAATAAATCCAGTAGCACAAGTAATGATACCTTATATACATAAGATAAGAAACAATCAATGTGCTAAGATACTAATATTTAAAGTGGAAGAGCACACAAGTTAGAATTAATTTATACCTATCCATTCCACTACATGTGTAACACCCCCAAAAATTGCTACTGAAAAATTTTGTTTTTAAAAGTTACAAGTAGAAGCTTAAACAATAAATTTCAGAGTGCTACCGCAAAACTTAGTACTAGACTGATTTCCTTTACTGTTCCGATACTAAGTGCTAAGGCTAAAATGTTACTTTACTTAAATTTCAAGAATATAATTATAAATAAGAGTAGTGCAATAGTTAGGAAGGTTAACTCACCTTTCAAACAAAATCCACTAACTGTGGTTACAAAAAAAAATGTCAGTGGAAGGAAATATAAAAGATTATAGGGGCAAAATATCGAAAACTCTCGGTTCAAATCACCGATCAGAATTCTAGATAACCCTAAGCTATAAACCCAAGGAATAACCTTGAAATGAGCTTGCAAGATCACCTACACAAGCAACTGCCCATTGAATAAGTAGGGGACCAAGAAATTATCTCGTCGGTACAATGGTACTAAGTAACTCATTCTACAAGACTATTATGTGAGGCCCGCATGCAACACATCATATGCATCACATTAATCATATGAGCATTGAATTATGCATATATTAACCAAAATGAGATAATCATTCATATAGCCACATGCATCAAGATTATATGCTACCAATACTCATTCATTTAGAAATAAGAGAAACTTACTATTGGAACATCCAAGTGATGCTCTTCGTGGTATAATTAGAAAACCACGTCATTCTCAACAGAAAGTGCAACTCACTTAATCAACCCAAAACTTCTCAATAACACCACAACAAGAATGACAAACACACAAGTAGATCATACCGGTTCATTAATTATTATCTGGACTCATGATATTAGTGCAGTAATTAGTCAATTCATGAATTTTATATCCATGTGGGTTCATAGACCCTACTAATCTCACTAGTGGAATGGTAAATAAGGTACAACCCTAAGGCAATAAGCTCTTAGCTCCTATTCTCTCTAATAGACTGGACAACAAGGTACAACTCCAAGGCAGAACGCTACTGGTCAATATTCTCACTGGTGGACCGGTAAATAAGATACAACGGGTCCCGACCTATGTGGTGATCCACTATAAGTAATTAGTGTTTCTAAAAGTTATTATTGTCTTAGGGTTTTATTACTTGAGTTCGAGACCCCTCTATTCTCACCGACGGACCAGTAAATAAGGTATAACCCTTGGACAACACACTCTTGGCCACTATTCTTATTGGTGGACCGGTCAATAAAGTACAACCCTAGGGCAGAACACTCCTAGCTATTATTCTCACCGGTGGATTAGTAAATAAGGTACAACCGGTCCTGACTCAAGTGATCTTCCACTTTAAGTGATTAAGTTCTTATACGTGTTTTATTTTTCCCAAATACAACATACAAAATTCATGCATAGCTTCTGCCCTACTATCATCCTGGGACAACCTTGTTCCCTTGGAAACCGTAATTTTATAATCTCGGGTACATCGTTACCCCTAATGATCCTTTGAGTTCCCAATTTATTCAAAAAGCCCAAACATGTCATTAGAAACCCCTCTTATCATGAGTCATATCCTATTTCCCCAATTCCTCATATATGATAACAATTGGCATCTAGGGTTATTCCTCAAAACCCTAGTTCTCCCTAGTTAGCTTATCCCCTTCCCTGCTACTTGTTTATCCACGATTTTCTACAACCAAGCATATAATACTATGATTTTCCATCCCCTAAATGTTTGTAGACTAAATCCCTCATTTTATATGTATAATAATAACCTCCCAAATCAAGCCCCTCTCAAAACCCTAATTCCTCGTTATGGTTATAACTACTACCACTTATCCCACATAGCTATTTAATTTGGTATACAGTCCCCAAATAGCGTGATTGACATCAAAATCCGGTGTTAGAGCCCAACTCTCCCGTTTCTTACATGTGATAATAACCTACTCCTAGGGTTTCATGCTTTGACCTACCAAACCCTAGTTCTACCTTTTTAGTAACCTCTCAACCCTTAGCACTCCAAGGACTTCCCCAAATGTGAAAAGCTACCCAACCATGTCTTCATTAACCCCTATATCCACTCTTAGTTTGACTCACCCCATGCATGTTTATTAGAATAATCACCTTAGTATATATAAAATTACTAAAATACCTCTATGCTATGTAATATTAATAACCATGCTAAAATATATGATACTAAGACAATAAACCCCTATTCTCATATCCAACACCAATTAATACTTATCATGCATGTTTATTATACTACTCACCATAGTACATGCAAAATTACTAAAATATCCCTATGCCATATAATATTGATAACCATGCTAAAGTAGATGATACTAAGACAATAAACCCCTATTCTCATATCTAACACCAATTAATACTTATCATGCATGTTTATTATACTACTCACCATAGTATATGCAAAATTACCAAAATACCCATAGACCATAATAATTTGATATTAATGCTCTAACATGAATTATTTGTCATACATATTTATTAAAATAATCACCATTACACCTTCAAAATTATCAAAATTCTTCTAGACCCTAAAATATTTATATTCATGCTAAATCATGTGTTTATGATACACCAAACTCCTATATCCATTCCTAGTAATATTTATAACACAATTGGCATCCTAGTTAGGGTTAAATATCATAATGTACCTAAATGACCAAATTTCCCCTAGGTCTCATAGTAGTAGTATTTTTAATACAAGCGTCCATACATACTTAACCTAACATTTTTTATACACATAACATACATCATTGTTTCCCAACATTAGACCCATTCTCAATAATCACTTTCACAAGATAACATGCATTCTCTTTCCATTTTCCAAGATAACATTAATAATCATGGGATTATTTGTAACACATCATATCTACACAAATCACATGTCAAAAACTCTAATGTGCTAACATACGATATCCAAACATTTTAGTGGAGTATAAAAGTTACCTGATTTCCAATAAAAGAAAACTTTACTAGTAACGGGCTAAAAATGCTTTGGCTCCGTTAAAAAAAATTTATATATAAAAATAATATCACAAATACTATATTATTATTAGATAAATGATAAAATAATTTTTATTAAAAATATTTATTAAATATAAAATTACCAAACTACCCTTATATCTTAACTATTATCTAAAATATATAAAAATTACACTACATAACTCACATTGCATGTGCAGCTTGAGCTACGTAGAAATGGGAAAAGTGGAAGGGGGAGAAGATGGCTAAGACAAGGGTTGTGGTTGATGATGGGAGGTGCGGGTTTTGGTTGTTGGGTGCAAGTGGTGAGTGAGGCGATGACTGGTTTTTGGGGGTGTGGTGCAGGTGGCTCGAAGACAGTGGCATGTGCTACAACGAGAATAGTGCAAATAAGGGAAAGAAGAAGAAGAGGAAGAGAAGGGGGAAGGGAAGGTGGTGTTGCGGTGGTTGTGGGTGATCCTGTAGAATTGGAGGTCGAGATGGTGGTGGTTGGCAGTAGGTAGCTAGAAGGAGCTATGGTGGTGGAGGAAAGGAAAGGGAAGAGATGGCCAAAGGAAGATGGTGGTTGTAGGGTGGTTGTGTCGAAGGGGAGGAGGTAGGGCTACAGGGGAGGTTGGGGCGTCTGGTTAGGGTCATGTAGGGAGCTGCGAGGTGGCACAGCTGGCAGCTGCTACGGTGGAGCAGGGGGTTGTTGTAGGGAGCATTGATGGTGGTAAGGAAGAATTGGCAGGAATTACCGTATGGGAGAGGAAAGGAGAGACAAGGCGATAGAGGAGGAGGAGGAAGGAGGGAAGTGGGCTTCCCTAGTTATGTGTTTATGAAATTTCATCCAGAATAATGTTCATCTTAGCTTCTACTATTTCTCTTATGTGTTTCATGCCTTCCCTAGTTATATGTAATAATCACCTTACTCAATATGTAATTATTGACCATCTTTTTTATGGGTATTTCTTATTCCCACGAGTAGACGACCTTTTTTATTGGTGTTTAGGTTTTTTATGACCATCAACTTTGTTGAGTTTGACACACTTCTTGGGGAGGAGCGACTATATTTGGTGGGATTGACATAGAATCTTAGTTATCTGGTAGCTAGTATTTTTCTTTGGGTACCTTATAAACTATTTGTTGGGCACCTCACTAAAAAATATACTCATATTAAGTACGGTGGTAACACTTAATTATCTTATGTATAGCTTTTAAATTAAAAAAAAATCAGTAGTAAATTTTAGGGTGCTACAACTAAGGCAAAGTAAACATAATCGTACACATGGTAATGATTTGTTGGTTGATATATTCTTCAATAATTATCAAGCCTCGCTAAAGAATCTTACGTGCGCCAAAAGGAGAAGAAGGGAGGAGGTTGCATCGATGAGCAAAGAATGAGAAGAGGAAAAATGTAACAAGTATTGAAAAGAGAATGATTTGCTAATTAGTAGTAATGATGAAGGAATATTCTCATGGAAATTTTTATGCCCAAGAAGGATGCATATGCTCGGGATAATGCAATGGAGAAAGAGATTTATTATGTTAGTGAGGTGAATGGAAATGAATGTTAAGATATTATCATATATGATAATGATTGCCTGATGACTAAGCTTAGATGTACATGGTAAATTTGTATGAAAATCAAAGGATGGTGTACCAAGGGTAATGGATGTCCAAATCAATGGCTAAGATTTGGTCTTAGCATTAATGGATGACTTATATTAGGTTTCACTTTAGTTAGATAAGGTTTAAGTAGAAAAAAGTGATTTTTAGTAAGTAATTATGTCAAAAAAATGATGAATAAATCTAATAATAATGATGAATTTCAATATTTTTTTAATTCGATTATTTCACAAAATATTTAAATATAGATGTCATCCTTGAAGTATTTTAATTTTTAGATGAGGAAAAGAGGTAATATAGGTCATGAAATGTGAATAATCATTAAGCGAAATATAAATACTATTTTTTTATTGTAATATCCATGTATCATTTTAAAAATGGCTAAAAGTTTTTTTTTTAAATCAATGATTTCAAATATGAATTACTTATGATGATAAAAAAAAAAGTTGCACAACCAAAAATAGTTTGAATGAGTCACGGAAATAAAAATTGTAAGAAATAACAAGAAAGCAATAACAAATTATTTTAAAACTGTATCCAGAGTTTATAAACTCTTAAAGAATATAATAGAATATATGACTGTAGTAATTTTATTTTTAAATTATAAAGATTATGAGTGACTTCAGTTTTTTTTTTTTTTAAAAATGAAATATTACTTTTATTTGGATAAGCAAATATCTAAAATCCGACAAGAATAGTTAGATATTGTTTTTGAATTAACGAATGAGGATTGTCCATACATATTTTTAACAATTGACTAATGACTCTTTTGTACTTTGGTGTCTCCAATGAAGAACCGATAAATAGCTTTTAAGAGCCATAGTGGCGTGTTCGTATCTATGCATGAACTGTCAAAGAAAGCTTAGCTGGTAGTGTTTATGGCCACAATGGCTTCGCGCAGCTATTAAGAATAATGTCTGTCTTGCAGCATGAAAACATATCACACATCTTCGTACGATGGACACAGATTGCCATTTGCCAATGGTGGGGAAAACTAAAGCATACGCAGAGATTGTTGTCACCGCATTTGTTTGGCCTGACCTATTGCTATATTCCGAGCAAATATATTATCAGCTATGAAATAGGAGTATCACTTCATGCCTTCACGGTCATGGCCCATGGGGAGACATCCAGACAGGTACGCGTCTGATAGCAATGTAGTGTGGTCAAGGTTTGGGAACCTTCCTGACACAAGAAGTCGTACGTAATTTATTGAAGAGTGAGATCGGACTCGGACCACGACCCAATCTACTGAGCAGTGAGCACCAGTACCATTGGTTGATTGTACCGTTGTACGTAGCCGTCAATCTGGGACAAATATTAATGCCAGTTTGGAGTTTAGTAGGAGATTTTTTGTCCGAGCTGGAGAAAGAATTTGGAGGTTGGATTTAGGGTTGAGGTCGGGACAAATTTGAGGTATTTATTTTTAAATCCGTCATGAATAATATTACACATAAGTACATATATATATATATATATATATATATATATATATATATATATATATATATATATATATATATATATATATATATATATAAATTAAGAATATATTGTAATAAAATAGAATCAAGCGGTAAGAATAAAATGTAATCGAAGATCGATATTAAGGTCTAAGTTTACGAATGGAAAATAAGTTAGTAATGATAAATAGATCCGGAATCAGATTAGATATGAAGAATTGATTCTTGTAGAAATTAAAATGGATTGAGACATTTTTTTTTATCGGGTTTAAAGATGGAATTGAGATCCTTATCCATCTTTAATTGCTACTTAATATTTGCTGATTTTATACATGATTTTGAAACACGGAGGAGGAAATGAAAATAAAAAAAACGTTAATATCTAAAAATTTAGAAAACATGACAACAGAAAAGACAAAAAAAAAATATTTTACATATATAGGGATTGTATATATCAATTATACATAATTGGGATAGAATAGCTTGATGACAGAGAAACGGGAACCCTGCAGCGACGACGGAGACAAAATAAATTGATGGTAGGTGACAGCAGTGGGTGGCTCAAGCCAACTACAGTTGATAGGGGAGATGGTGGTGGTTGAAGCCTCGGGACACCCACAGCTCGAGCAAATGCAGTCAAAATTGAAGACGAAGCGAGGCCGGCTTCTTTTGTCGGTGGTTGGCGTGGGAAGGTATTTAGATTTAGGTACTTCTTCTGCATCCGACGTCTCCCCTTACGTATCGGTTCCCGAGACGCTGCCGAATAGAATAGCGAAACGATTCACATACATGAAAGATTAGGGGCATAGTTAATAACTTAATATGATGTGAAATGTTTCCTTAATTGATAAATTTAGGTTACGTGAATGGACCATTATATATCTTATTACATATAGCTAGGGCTGTGCAAAAAATCCGGGATCCGAAAATCCGATCCGATATTTAAAAATCCGATCCGACATTTCGGATATCCGAACCGGTTTTATTCTAAAAGGATATCCGACATTCGGATATCCGGTTTTTTTTTAGATTATCCGATCCGACAAAATATCTGATATTTTGTTGATTATTTCAATAATACACCATATTATTGTGTTTTTATAGTTTTAAGTTTTAAAATTTTATTTATTTTTATATTTTAAATATATATAATAATATTTTAATACTTCTTTTAGATAAAATAAGATATTTATATGAATATAGATATGAATATTAATTGATATATGATCCTTATTTTTAAAAATATTATAGCAAAAGTTATTAAAATTGATAAAATAGTATTTTCATACGGATATTGGATATATCCGAATCCGGTCTATATCCGGTCTATATTTTTCGGATATCCGCATCCCGGATATCCGGTCTAAAAAAATGCGGAGCGGATATCCGAAAAAATATCCGAATGGATACGGATATCCGGTTTTGCACACCCCTACATATAGCATTTTTTTTTCTGAAAAATTAAATAAATGAAATAGACGTTTCGAAGGAAACATAGTTAGGTGACCCGTGGAACTGTATTGAACTGATCTGGGATCCACATGTATTGAACTCAACGAGATAAATGGACAGGCCGACTGGTCTCATTTTTCCTTTCGTCCGAGGATCATATGTCTTCAATTAAATTTATCAACGACTATATAAAATCAAAACAATATTATTTTTTACACAACAAATTTTTTTTTCTCTTATGAATATTAATTATTTTATTCTTCAATTTTCATATTAAATACCTATATTTATCTACATTTTAATTCTTTCTAAAAAAATAATTATCATTCAAATATAATGCGTTCTTTTTATTTACCCTTATTATCTACCATTTTACAATAAATTTCATTTTTTTAATCTATTTGAAAATTCATTTCTAATAAATCCAAATGAGCCAAAAAAATATTAAATAACAAAACTCTCAAAATTAAAATTACTCCAATATTCATAATCTAAATATATATAAAAAATTAAATTCAAGTTATTCAAACTCATTTATTACAAACACTCAATATTTCCAATAACCAAAATATCTTCTTCAATTTAATCCAAAATTTTAAAATATTAATAGTCATCATTTTGAGGCGTTACTCTTCCATCTTCCGTTAATCATTCATCCCCCCATTCATTAGCTTCTATGATTTGGCTCTCAATATCCATAATTGTCCACATAAATTTGGGTGGAAATGTCAATGTAAATGAGTAAATAAATGTTGTTCCAACCCAATCATATGGAATATGGTCTAAAAATGAAAAACAAGTGTTGATAAGTGGTTTCTTAGAAATTTCAAAACACCTGGTAATGGGAAACAACCAAAAAGGATATTTTTTTATTGAAACGTGTGAAGGGATTCTTTGACGAGTGGTAAATAGTGAGGCCCAGTAGAACTCCACAGATATTGAAGATAAAATAGCATTGACTTAATAGAGATATGACTCGGTAAATCGGGTGCTACAATTAAATTTTTAGCTTCTAATGAGTCAACGGTCCTCAATAATGCACATAAATTATACAAAAACAAAGTACAAAGCATAGTTTTCATCGATTATCATCATTGGTGCTTAATAAGGGCTATCCATAATGGAGGTTTATGACTAAAGATGTTCACAATAACTTTGAGACATACACTTCCTCGTCTAATGCTTAAAATTTTGAGGCTAAAATATCATATGTAAGACCTATAAACTAAAAAGCTACAAAGAACAAATTGAAGGAGAAAGGAAAACAAAGTATCGAGATTAATTTAATCACTGAAGTAGCAACACAAAAAACTATGGAGTTAAAAAGAAATAGACGATAAGAGATTTTAAACATTAGAAAATATAAAATTAGGATTAACTAGATAAAGATAGGTGAAGCAAAATGTGTTAGATCTTGCAATCATATATAGAGACACGTCAAAGATCACAGAGCAAGAACTACCGTGTAATATCCTAACTTTTTATCGAGTCTTAATTCCAATTATTTTGTTTTTTAACCTAACCCTAATCTCAGATAATTGATAATTTTATCTCATCTAAATTCCTTGACCCTAAATCTAATCCTAACCCCCAATCCAGATCATTTATATTTTTTACCTAACCCTAAACCCAAATGATTGTTATGATAATTGTGGCCTAATCCTAATTCCCTAATATAAAATCTAAATTTAACTCTAAACCTAAACAAAAAATACATTTCTTTCTTTTTCCCTTTTTCTTTCCTTTTTCTCTCTACCTTGATCAATTGTTTCCCCTGCTTCCCCTTCTAGCCATGCGGATCTCCTCTCGCATGGTTCACGTCCCTTTCCTCCTTTCCCTTCCTAGCCATGTACTACCACACATGCACTTGCATTATCCCTACGCCAACCACCTATTTCAAGCAACCCTGCACCATTAACTCACCGCTTTCTCTATCGCAAAACAAACACATACCTTGTACCTCTCCCTCAACTTGCGTGAAAATATACCACTCCCCTGACCTCCAGCCTCTGACATGCCTCACCTCCCTCCTCCTATAAAAGCCTTATTCTCCCTCCATGTCGTGCTCTTTCACCAACCACAAGCCAGAACCCACCTTTGCCTTCTATCATAGCCATTTTCACTACTCGTTGATCATCGAAATCTTCCTCCTTTTTAGTTCTCATTTCCTTGATGCCACCCAAATCCTCATATAATCCTAGTAATGAATTTCCTTATCGTTCCCATCCCCTAACTAAAAAAACAACAAAACCAAAGCCCACACCCCACCACCGACCATATCCACTAATCATTTCCCCTACCTTTGGCATCCAACACTATAACCCACACTGCACCATCAGCCAGCTCCACTAATCCGTCCCCTTTGATTCAGCAACAAACACCAATACCTCCCCTAGTTTCAGCCCACCTTGTCGTTCCCCATTCCATATCAACATCAAATAGTGTTGTTGCTCCCTCCACTATGCACACCATGTCCACCAAAGTGATTCGCTTAGTTGGCTCATTTGTTTTTTCACTTTCCTTTTTCTTATCATTTTCCTTAGTTTATTCCACAAGTTATAATTTTTTATTTTGTATTAATTTTTAGTTATTGTTCTTGCGGTCTCGGAGGAGGTACCTTAAAATTATACGTGCATAGAGACTAGAGACATTTTGGTAAGGATATATGTCGTAACTAGGCTGTGTGTGTGCAATGTGTGTATTTGTATGATATTTCTTATTTGATATTATTATGATGGTAACATTTTGTCAATATTTTTATGGTATGATGATGTGTTACTAAATGTATGTAATGTGAGAATATATGAAAAGAATGACCTTAAATATTGTTGTTGTGGTAATCTCGCTTTGTAACCTTAAGTGTGATCATGTGACCTATGGTATTTAAATATGGTTTTTCTAGGTGTTGAATGATTATTAAATATTTGGTGATTAGTATCATGATGATATAATGAAAGTTAGGAACCACTCACATTGAGATCCATTAGTTTTTTATTTCGGCTAGTTTATGGGTACTTTAGTTAATAGAGGTTAAAAATAATATATTTGGTATTTTAATAAATTAAATGGTTATAAATGTACTAAATACCTTGTGTGGAATAGTTGGAGTGGTTTCAAACAAATTAAGGTCAATAAATGAGAAAAATGGCTAAAGTGGGAATAATAAATCTTAAGGGTGGGTTCTTTATCACATATGTGAAATGATGGGTTTAGAAATTTATTCCTATATATGTTTTTATTAATTTCATTTTAGGAATGTGTACAAAATTTAGGGGTCATGGGAGGCTTATAGGAATGGTTACGTTGAAAGTGTAAAATTAGGGTCTGGCGGATTTCATGAATAATAACCCTAATGGTAAGCTATTATCACATGTGTAAGACATTAGAATCAAAACATTATTTTTGGATACATTAATAAAAATAATATTTTTAGGATGCATATTGAAAATAGTGATAAAATAAGTAACAAGGAAGAAGTGTGATTTTCTTATGAAAATTAAGGTTTCTTAGGAAGGGCATGGCCTTTTCTTAAGAGAAGTGTGTCAGTATTTACGTAGTTATGCTTCATGTGTTTCAAATTATTATGTTTATGAAAATTATGTGTTTTTCATGCCTACATGTGTGTATTTATGAGGACCTTGAGAAATACTACATTAAATAAGACACTAATCATTTAAAGAGAAAGATTTTGTAAGACGGGGCTGATATGTTATATTCTCGTTCCACCGGACAATAATAGTAAATCTCATCTCACTAACCATACCTCCACAAACAAGTTTTGAAGCAAAGAAACGGGCTATAGAATTCAAAAGGTTGCATGAGCAAGTTAGGGCACGGATTGAGAAATTCAATGAAATGAACCAAATGAGGGCTTACAAGCATAGAAAAAGCAAGAATTCAAACAAGGAGATATAATGTGACTGCATCTTCGAAAGGAAACATTTACATCCCAACGGAATAATAAACTCATGCCTCGAAGTGATGGTCCCTTCAAAATCCTTAAAAAGATAAGCACTAATGCTTACCAACTTGAACTTCCTCCAGACACGGGAAACTTGTCCTCGATATTCAATGTAGGAGAATTACTGCCTTACCTCCATGACACTCCTTTTAAAGATGAGATGGTTTCTTTCCAAGAGGGATAGGATGATGCAGGAGCATCCCAACATGTCCAAACCTAAGATAATATACTTATTAATTTTTTTAAAGTAGAGGACTTTAAAACTCTTCTCATTTGGGTTAATAATCAATTAGACTATCTTTATCCATGCAAGCCAAACCAATCCACACGCATTTACATATGCATGGATCACTTCTACATGATGCATGGATCAACTAGACACCCCAATGTATGGCCCAAAATGTGGCTCCTAAATGGCTCCACATTTTTCACACATTCCACCACCTTTCACCACCTCCACATGCCACCAATCTTGGTCGTTTTCACCAGTTGGAACCCCAACATTTTTGATGGATTTATGGAATTTGGGAAAACCATTATGATGTGATCTTGAGCCCCTAAACTTGGCCTAAAATATGGAGAAGCAATTGACCATATCAGCAACATCATTCAGCAAGTCTACCAATTGGATTAGCTAGGAGTTCTTACTTTATTTAGCCTAACTTAATTAAATCTAGATGTTTAACTTTACTATTTTGTACTCTATGTTTCCTAAGCCTTGTAATAGAGTATAATATCAATCAAGAGTGATGAGGGCTGATTTGTATACTTGACACTCAATCAAATAGCCGATTGGTGTTTAGTAGATTAGCTAAATCCTTAAACTCAACTTTGTAGAGTGGTGTAACTAACCAACCTGCATGGTTAGTACTTGTAATGTGTGTCAATGACTACTCAATTTCCTAGTTAAAAGAGTCAAATATTTGCAAGATTGGGCAGATCTCTTTGGGTTAAAAAAAACTTCCCTTATATTCTACTACTCATAAGTGAAGGGAAGAGTTGAATTTCTTACAAAATCTTGCAACATTTATGCTAAGGGCGGTAACTTTAGTTGGTTGATGAAAGTACTTGAATTTATAGCTCACAATTCAAGTGTGTTTCATCCAGAATCCTTCTCATCCCCTTTGCTTCTTTCAGATTAGTTGAAGAACAATCCCACCTTCAACACTAATTACTTAGCTTAATGCCATTTGTTTAGCATTATGCATCATTACCTTATGTGACGTACTTGCTTATACTTTTATATGTGTTTATGTCATGTGTACTTGTTTATGGCTATATTTTTACCTTACTTAGTATATAATGTACTAATCACCTTTTTCATTGGTGGTGCTCATTCCTACAATTAGAACATATAGATAAGTTTCCGCAGGCTACTAAGGATTCACTAAACGACTATGTTGTTTATGATGCTCTATGGGGAGGAGTGATTAAATATTATTTATGGGGCTGGTTATCAAAGAGTTATGTTATATGGTCCTTGTTATGAAACGGGTTGTAATATCTCCAAATTGAGCGAAGGATTGTAAGGATTGATATGGTTGTTTATATCGGTATAGTATACCATCATATTGGTCACTTCATCTAAAGAACTTTACAGTTAAGTATGGTTGATGTGGAGCAATTTTTAGGATGAATGACTCTCCTGAGAAGTTTCAAAATATTTATAAAAATTCTTAGAAAATTTATGAGTGAGAACAAAGTACGCTGAAAGGATTCATATTGATTTGTGGGATCATCCTGTCAATCCAAGAGTGCTTTAATATAGCCCACGTAATCATTGTGGGCTTGAAGCTCTATTAGATAGCTACTAAGTGCCTCTAGCACAATCGTATCATCTGGGGGTTATTACAAATGGTATCAGATTGAAATCACAACTGTGAGTTGAACTTGGATAAATCAATTAGTCTTCTAGCAAGACAATTATTAGCATAAAATTTATTGAAGTAGTTAGTGGTTGAGGCGCAACAAGGATGTTGCGTTCTTTGAGTGTGGTGAATGTAATATCTGCGAATTGAGTAGACTATTAGAAGGATTGATACAATTACTTCTATCAATATGGTATACCATACTTTTGGTAATTTTATTCTAAGAACTTCACAGTTAAGTATGTTTACCATGGACCAACTTTTAGGATGGGTGATGCTATTAAAAAGTTTCAAAATTTTTCTAAAATATTTTTAGGAAGTGAGTGAGTGAGGACAAAGTGCGTTAAAAGGTTTTAGCAACTTTTTTGGAACACATAACTAGATTTGGTACTTTAGCTATTATAATACTTTTTATATTTTTTTATGCAAATGAAGTGTCTACTTCTGTAGTGCTACATTATTGTTTGAATGTTGTAGTATTTATGTAATTGTCATGTTCGTTTGGTATTTTAATTATATTGTAATATTTATTTTTTATTGTTGTTTAGATATTATAATATTTATATAATAACCTACCTAAAAAAGTAACAATTTTGTAATAACACGATGTTGTTTGAATCTCGTAATATTATGTAATTTATTTCAACAGAGGAAATGATTATGTACAAAAATATTTAACTCTAATTATTTTTTTAATATGAAAGTAGGTATTTGAGAATAAATAAGCGTTAATTGCAATTAGTAATAGCAATTAATCTTAAAATATTAATATTTAATTTTAAAAGAGTTTTGAAAAATATTTTATATTATTAGTGTAATTTTGGAAATAATAATTTATGTGTATTTTAGTTAATACTTAAAATAAAAGAATAATTTAAATTAGAAATAACTAATGAAACAAAATTCCTTACAACTAAAATCCGCGCATTTAAGTAAAAGGAAGTTTTGTTGTATATGAATATATTTTTTGAAGTACGAGAGGTAAGAGATGAGCAGTTTATAGTACAAATATACCTTGTAATAAAACTATTCTTGTTTTAGATGCTCTTAAAAGTAGATTAATAAAGCTAAGTTTCGGTTTATTTTCGTTGATGACGTATGATGTTAGAAATATGTATAGCAAATATATAAATCCAATAATTAATATAAATCATAGTTACCCAAACCATAGTTGTTGTACTCGTGATCTGAGAATATATTTTTTTTTTCTTCGCTCGCACGAAGTATGTTTGTCAACAAGTTTAGTTTTCCGATAAAAACCTAATTTTTTATTTTTCTCTTTCCAAACCAAGGCTCGGTCGCGAGACAAAAATCTCATCCGCAATTTTAATGCATAGTGGTTAACCCTAACATATATATAGGCTGGACCAGTGAACGAAATGCGCCGTGCGATTTGTTCGTACTTTAATGTCCCGGTCCTAGTCCCTCCCACCCCAGAATTGGAAGTTGGAACGCGTTTTGCTATGCTAGGTCATATATGTCTAACCTGTCTAGTGTAGCGTCTAGCAGTAGCAATATGAGCTGTGAATCGACGATATTTTTTATTCCTTATGAAAACATGGAGATGAAGATGAATAGGATAATGGATACAAGGCCTCGCTGTTGCTGGGTGTTGCCAGCTCCAACCACTAACCGGCCGGTGGTGAACACTTGAACTTTTTTTGGCTTATTTTAAAATTTTCTTTATATGAATTTAGATCATATTACATCATTAAAATTTTAATTATAAAGATATTATTCATAATTCTAAAGCGGCAACAATAATCCTAAGGAATCTATATCAAATCAACAAAAATTAGATGAAAAAAAAACCTTATGGGTAGATCTAATTAATTACAATATTAATTTTTCCTCTAATTAGGATTAATTTTTGAAAAAAAGAGGCAAAATTCAAACTAGTGATTACCATTGAAGCAAGGAAGTTTTCAAATGATGTTGTATCATGTCCTTGGGATGTTTCGAATACAAAAACTTGGCTTAGAACGTTGAAATAAAAAAAATCGCATTAAAAATGACATCATTTTAATGCTTTGTCAATAAATAAATAAATAAAAACCTTCTATTCCATTGACATGTCTCCTCTTCAATCTTCCTCGTCCATCAAGTTGTCTACCTCAATCCATGATAACACCAGTCCCTCCCACACAACTCCCTCTTCCTTTATCTTAGTGTGTTGACAACATTTGATTCTAGCTTTTGCTGCTAGTCGGTTTGTGTTGAAGGATGGCAATTCTGTTCGATTTCAACCCTCATTGCATCGTCTCTGTTTGTATTAAAGCTACGCCACCGTTGCATCTCTATTGTTGTTGTTAAGCGTTGAAGTTTTGCTCTGCTCTGGCGTTGAAGATTGGCGAGGCTTGGTGCTAAAGCTTGAAGGTCTTTGGTTCAAGGCTTGCAACATGCCAGTAAGTACTTTGCCTTTTTTCAATCATTTTCTTTTTGTTTTAAATTGCTAATTATTAATTTTAGTGGTGATGTTGGTTGTGACCTTATAGTGCTTGCTTCACTTAAGATTGTATTGTAATTTGTGATTGTGTGATGGCTTTTAGTGGTAGTAATAGTAATATAGGTTCAACAACTTTTAGTGTATCTTCTATGGACATAAATGATAATTCTCTTTGAAAACACTAGTGGAGTGGTGACTAATTTTTAAACTTGTAATTTTTGTAATCAAACAAAGTAAGGAAGTTATTCTAAAGTGAGAACTCATTAGTTGCATATTATTGGTAAAGGTATTGCAACTTGTAAGAAATTGATGATGGATGATAAGATTTAGATAGTAAATTTAGAAAGAAAAAAATGAGCTTTGAAAAGAGTTGAAGACCTGCTATCAAAAGATGTCCCTTTAGAAGAAGAGACAAGTGAGTGAGATGAATTCTATAGAGAAAGCTTTTAGTAAGCAAACACACTTTCAATTAAATGCATTGATTGCTAGAATGTCTTACCCTTGTGGTGTTCCATTTAATTTGGTAAGAAATTATTTTTTATGGAAGCTTTTACTTTTATTGCTAGTCATCATTTACCTAGTTATGATCCATTGGGCTGTAATGATTTGAGAACAAAGATACTTCAAGAAGAAAAAATAATTATAAAGAGATTATTGGAACCAATCAAGAAGGCATTGAGGGAAATGGGTACTTGATGAATAAATATTTTAATATATTTATTCCTTTTTATCTTAGCTTTGGGTCTTTTATTTCAACAATATAAGATGATAATTATAATTGTGTACTTAAGTGATAATAATCTCATATAGTTAATTACTTAAGCTAAGATGATATAAAATTTATGAGCTTAAATTATAAGATAATTTATTAATTCCTTTAATTTTATTTTGTAGGTATAATTGGAGGAAAAAATAAGAAGAATAAAAAAATTGGCTAAAGGCCAAACACAAAAAATAAAATAAAGGCCCGAGCATGAAGAAGGATGGATGAAAAGAAAGAAAAAATGAGAAAGAATAGAGAAAGGGAGAACATGGGGAACAAAAAAGAAGACTAATGGTGCATGAGAAAATTACAGAAAGGGAGGGAGAAGAGGAGACAACGTGGTTAAAAAAAAGGAAGAGAGAAAGAAGAGAGATAAAATAGAGGACGATGCAAGTAAGCGAGAGGAAAAGAAGACTGTAATACCCCGAATTTTAGCTAAATCTATGCTCGAGTAATTTCTATCGTAACATAATTCTAATATTAAGAAATTAGTATTTCTATTTTACCCTAACTCTCTAATCATTAATCTTAATCTAACCCTAAACTTTATTCTGGGTTAATAATATTTTCTTTTATCTAAATCTAACCTTGGATAGTTGATAATAATTAACTTATCCTAATACTCTAACCTAAATTACTTTAACCTAATTCTAATTTTAAATCCACACCTAAGTTCTTTCATCTTTCCCTTTCCTTTTCTCCTTATTCTTTTTCTTTTCATTTTTCTTCCCCGCCAACCCAAATTCTTTTTCCTTATTCTCCCTAGGCTTGCATGAACATGCTCATTTTTCACGACCAAATATCCCTACCATGCTTCCATTCTATGACCTATACACTAACCTCACCATCACTCGTCAATTCCCTTTTTCTTCATGATGGGTTGGGTTGACAAACATGCTTAATCACCTCACCTTCCCTTCTCCCTCTTTTATGCACGCAACATGTTTGTGTATACATATGGCACATTGAATGCACCGAACCACCCTTCTTGCTTCTTCCATTTTTATGTCAAAATAACACCACCAACACAACACCTCCTTCCTTCTTCTTCTCCTCTTTTTCATCACCAAAATAGACCCCTAAAACCACCATTGGAATCCCCCACTGAACCACCTCCACTATATGCGACATCCTACACCAAAACACCACCCTCACCACTGGTGAATTTCACTAAATCTCACCCATAACTGACGGCCAAAATAGTCGCTTCTCACCCCTCCTTTCAGCCATTATCAACGCATCTCCCCCTTTTCATTTTATTCCTTTAGCTGTAACAACAACTAACACAACCACACCCACCTCTTGACTAAATAGACTGCACCACACCATTAACCTTCAACAACTTCCACCGCAACCCTCCACTTCCTCTCTTTTCCCCCAACTGAAACCAACCCCTACCTGTAGCAAACCCAACCATTCCTTATCTCCACCTATTCACATATTAAGCACACTTAAAACATAAAACACTGACCATGCATATCTAACATGTACATTTTTCATGCTTATCATACATAATATATCATGATACATATTGAAATTTATACTAGAAAAATGACCGAGCACATGTAAAATGACATAAATGCCCTAGGACTCAAAACATTTCAACCATGCGTAAATATACTTAAACATGTTCAAATCCTTACTTACTTATATATATATAATATCAAATACATGATAAATGCATAATTAAAATGAGTTCACATAATTCATGGCATACTATACATACATAAAATATACATTGTTCTCATCATACTTTCACAAAATACATGATTTAGCATAAAAAATTACTCTAACATGCTTCACCTAAAATCATAATAAAAAATAATTCATGCTCACAAAACTTAGAAGTATAATCATACTCACAACCACAAACAAAAACCTAGCACAAAATAAAAATTGTTTTATTGGGCCTAAGCAAAAGAGAAATACATATCCTTCACAAGGCTAGATTCAAGATTCACTTGTTGAAGCAATATAAAAGAAAATTAAGATTTTCCACAAAGGTAAAGTGTCTCACTATGTAGGAGAGGGAAAATATGGCATTTCATTATTTTTAGAATAATTAAATAGCTAGAAAGACTAGGAAATAGTGATTTATTAGTAAAAATAGCATATAAATTTTTTAAAACTTGAAAAATTATGGATATGTATAGAATAATTTTATAAACCCTATTTAAATATATATAAATCTTTGGTAACATAGTTTATTTGATTTTCGACGGATGAAAACTAATAAAAAGAAGAAAATTGATGAAGCATTTTTTTTTACAAATGAACAAAATGAATAATGTAATGTTCAAATTGCTGCGGATTAATTTTAGAGTATGGGCTCCTATCACGAAACATAGAAACCTTAATAAGTGGTGTGCTTATCATGAAGAGTATGGGCATACTACGTATGAGTGTTGATCACTAAAGGATGTGGTTGAATATCTAGTGCATAAAGATCATTTAAAGCATCACGCACAAGCACCCTTGGTTAACCTAGAGATACGGATAACCTAATAATTTCCCCCACCATCTCAAGTTAAGGGACCTCATAAATTTATGCATACCATTGCGGGGAAAGATTACTTAGAGGGAGGCAGGAACACGACTTTAAAGGCATAAATATGAGAAGTTGACTTTGATGAATCAAAAAAATAGTAAAAATGAATGAGTGGGAAGTTAGTTTCATGATAAAAGATGAGGTGGCGAGTATGGTAGAGCATCATGATATCGCTTTGGTAATTACAAATTGTGTAATAAAGAGGGTCCTAGTAGATGTAGGCATTTCTGTTGATGTCATATTTGAAGAAGCATACAACCAACTAAAACTATAGGAAAAATAATTGATAAATAAGACATCACCGCTAGGGGATTCACAAGTAAGATTATAAAATAAAATGTAATGGTGGATCTCGTTTTAATAGTCGGTTAGCCGAGGCATTGGGAAGCATCAAAATAAACTTTATGCTAGTCAGACGGCCGTTGGCATATAATATGATACTAGAGGGATTGTCACTTAATAATCTACAAGCTATCATTCTTATGGTTAGACTCTTACTGATGTTTTTGGTTAATAGAAGATGGGAATAAGTCTAAGATGATTGGGAATGGCTCACCAATGTTATACTATCAAAGTACGTGCCACCCTAGGATGATCGGACGCAAGAAAAGTGCAAGAAATCTAGTTTTGGAAGATATGAATGCCTTTGGGAAGGGCATCTACGCTACTATGGAGGGAGAAGAAAAGCATTAAGGGGATGTTGAACAAACAACAAATATGTCTTTGCTTGGAAAGTGTTTGACCCAGAGGGAATCTATTCCAAAATCAACGAGCATTGATTGGATATAATGGAGGGATTCAAACTAATAAAGCAAAATAAGATAATAGTCGGGTTAGAAACACATAAAGCGATTGAGGAGAGGTGGAGAATTACTCTTTTCAAACTTCATTTGGGAGGTGAAGTCTACTGACTAAATAGTCGTTCCCATAATGGGGAAGAAGTTTAACAGAAAATGGAGAATATGTGTCAACTTTACAAACTTGAATAAGGCATGTCTTGAAGATGGCTACCCACTCCCTTGGATAAACAGATCGATCGACTCGATAACTATGCAAGAAGGGTTAAGTTTTATGGATGTCTTCTCTATATATCATTAAATTAAACTTGTCGAGGCTGATCAATAGAATACTAATTTTATTAGAGATGGCATACTTAATTATTATAAAGTTATGGCATTAAGATCGAAGAATCTTTAGGCAAAATTCCAAAGATTGGTGAATTCAATCTTTTAAGGATATATTGGAAAGCAGATAAATACTTATGTAGGTGACACGATCGTGAAAAAGAAGTAAAAAAGAAACCGACATACAAGAGCCCAATATGTTTTTGATACCCTATGAAAATACCAAATGAAGTGAAATGAAATCAAATGCATGTTCAGAGTCGACACTGTTAAATTTTTGGGATTCATGGCATCGAATATAGGAAGCAAGATATTTAGCAATTGACGAGAAAGTGATTTACATTACACATATATACTATATCGGAATAGTTTGATGCCCACTAGCTAAAAATGATGAAAATCATCTAATCGCGTACATTTATTATTAATATTTTAATTCATTTTTGTTATTTAAAGACTAGGAAAGAATAGATGAAGGAACTAACAAATATTTTATGAGCGGCGTATAAGTTTCATCTGAGTCAAAAGGAGTTAAAATGACAAGATCATAAGGATCACATAAAATATATTTTTTACAAAAATATAAAATGAATGACAGAAAGTTTGAATTGTTTAGGAATGGAATTGAATTTGAGAATATAATTTTCATAGGCGAATTATAAGCCTAATCATATAAGATAATTAGGATTCAGTAAAATAGGATATTACAACCCCTCCCCTATTAGTATACTTGGTCGGAAAAAATATTATAATTTGAGCCTATGCAGGTAAGTATTTCAAATTCGATCCAAATATTTCGTGTGAAATGAAGATGAATAATTTTATTATGTTAGGTCTTGTATGAAAGATTTTTAGTGAAAAATAATATAAAAACTCTGTCCAGATTTTATGTATAAAAATATTTAAATAATAGATTCAGAATTTTTAAATATTAAAATTAAATTAATTTTAAAATTACTTCATTTTTCAAAAAAAAAATAAAAAAAATATCTAAAAAAAACTCCAGTTGGGAAAGGAGGAGAGAACAAGATTTTGCACGTCAGATAAGTTATTATTCAAGAATCAAATCGCGAGGGATATATCATATGTCTAGTTGGAAAGTAACGGCTACCAGTTGGAGGGAAGAAACGTAAGAGAGAGGAGCAAAAGGAGGGCGCGCCTCGTCAGCTATCCACTTAGAACCACCAGGTCCACCACCGCACTGCACTGTGCAGGAGCCCGAAAGCCGAAAGGCATCTCCTCATTTTGGTTTTTGCCTTTTTTTTTTTAATTCTTTTCTCACTCCTATCAGACGTCATATCATCTCGCCGTGTAAAGGAGCCGAAATGGGGATGTAAAGGTTAGCGCAACTGGCGCTAGCTGGTCGTGTAACGCCACTTTCCGATTTTTATTTTTCTTCCCTAAAGCTTAATTAATGGCACGTCGCCCACTATTTTATGAATTGCTATTTAATTAACTGGGTTTTTCGCTGAGGTGTGCGGTTGGTTTGCGCCTCGACTGATACACTCTAGTTACTCTACTGAATACGGAAGACCGGGTCGGTGGTGGTAGGGTAGGGATTCCCCGGTCCCTAGTGGCCGACTTAATTGCTTTGTAAGTCGGTACGGCTGTACGGAATCCTTAAGTAGCACGTAACTGAGTCTGAGGGTTGCAGGCTTGTAGGAGGCTAGGAGTAGGCCGGACGTTTTAAAGGCTAAAAAAAAAAAAAGAAGAGGAAGAAGAAAAAATAGTTTTTTTAATATTTCAGTTAAGTTTGTCTAATTTAAATAGTATTTTTAGAATTATTTATTAAATAAATCAAATTTAAATATAAAAATTTAGCCTTAATTTTATTTACAATACAAAAACTCATAAATTCAATTTTATTTATTATAAAAATTTACAAAAATAAGTTATATCCAAATCTTATTAGATTATTTTATTAAACTAGTAGAGTTTAAATAAATTTTAAGTTGATTCACCTCGTTTACAGTACTAGAGTGTATTGCTATTATCACATAATACGCGGATTGAGACTACCTTATTTTTTGGTTGTATCCGAGGTATTCCTCGCACGTTTGTAAATTTCTGTTAATATATTTATTATTTTTTAAGACTGAGACTATCTTTAGATTTTGTTTTATCCGTACTAAAATTTAAATATTTTAAGCCTACTAAAAAAATACTCCTTCCATTTTAAAGTAGAGAAGTTATAATTTTTTTTTATTATGATTTTATAATATAAATATTTTTAAGGAAATAATAAAAATTTAATATTACGTTTTTTAAATCTTCCACACTTCCACTTTAAGAATGTTCAACTAACATATCAGATTCTGGTGAAACGGTTAGTTGATTATCGGAGCGATCATAAATTCAAATAGGATAAGTGATGCAAACAAAGCTGACAACCTAACAAGGCTAAGCAGGTTGCTACAGGTCATATCAGGACAGGGCCAGCAACAAGAATATCATATGAACTAGTAATTAAAATTTTTCTTTTTAGTATAATGATTATCAAGATAATTATTACTCTTTTTCTTTTAAGACTCTAAATTATAAATTGGGACTTTACTGATTTATGGCACACCTAAAAACAATACAGCCATGTGTATGATCAATTTCATAGCATTTACAAGGGGAAATAAAAGAAGAATTCAGATTTGCGTCCCAGATAAATAACCAAAAAAATGATTTATAATATTTTACTTAAAAGCTATTAAATGTTATATATTTTTCTTTTTAAAAAATATATATGTATAATTAATGATTTATAAATTGTAGTTTAGTTCTTAAAATCATAATTAAATTATTTTTATAAATTTTAAATTAATCAATAAATCAAACTAGAGATGCAATTTAATCCATCGATTTGTTTGGAGGGTATTATAAATTTCACTATTCAAGACACTTTAGTGAGGAGAACGTTAGAGCTACCCTCAGGATAGACTACCCTCTAGAAAAATAGTAGTATATATATAGGTAATAAGTTTAAAAAATTATAATTTTATTATTAATATTTTTAAAACTTAATTGTGATTATATAAGTTAAAAAAATTATCTCATTCCTTAAATTTTTATTCAGAAAATAACTAATATTATAATTAATATTATGTTAATGATAATTAATACTACAATAATTAATTAATTATAGTATATATAAATTATTATTTTTCATGATGATTAAAAAAGATTAAAATTATATAATCATAATTAAAATTTTAAAATATCAATAATAAAATTATAATTTTTTAAATTTATTACCTATATATATATTAATATTTTTTAGAGGATAATCTAGTACGATGGTAGCTCTAACATTCTCCTTTGCTGAACTTATCATATCACAACTCACAAAGGGTAGTCGGCCCACAAAACGGAGCAAACAAAATCACGGCTCATTTTACAATACATCCTCCCGAGCCACAACATTTCCTTGGGAGTACTGCGGCGGTAGGTAGGTTAGCCTCCTCAAGACCGGCCGCTGGGTGCACTGGAACGTGCGTGAAAAGACGAGACGGAACGGAATTGGCGGTACTCGCAGGCATGTCGCAGACAGAGAGGAGTAGTACTAGAAACGGACTACGGAATTGGAGCCGGCTTATGATCACGCGAACCATGCTGTACCGACCCTGTCCTTCTCAAATCTTTAATTATTTCTCTTAAAATCAATTTCTCTTTTCTTCGTCTTATCTATTCTGCCTTATCCTGTACTTCATCTTTTTTTGGGCGCATTTTATGCTTTTAACCTCCCACCTATTTCTAATCATTTTTTTATGTAACAAATTATTTGGAAGTGTATGAATGTAAAGGGTAATGAAATAGGTTACGAATGTGACGTCTTTTGAATTGATATGTTGTATTTGTAATTTTATACAATATATTTTAAACGCACTATCTATTATTTGTATATATTGTCAAAGGAGGTCATAGTCTCCTAGACTCTTAGTCGGCCAAACATTATAAATTATAGTATTTTAAATGATAGTTTTAGAATTTATATAGTATACGTATTTTATCAAGGAATATAATATTTTCTTATCAAGGAATATAATAATAGGACTTACTTTTCTGGTAGTATAATGATAAATTGTACATAAAATGCTATTAATACTATTAGTATTATTACTATTAAAAGAGTAGTTCGCTTTAAGTAGAAAGTCGGAAAATTTTCTAAGCTAACTAACTTTACAAATACATATTTAAAGTAAAGTAAAGTACCATGTATTTTTTTATCCAAATAAACTTTTACTATGTTTTATTTTTTGGATAACTTAGATCAAAAATATCCATGCGCACAGGCTCATTCCGCCACTAAAAAAAAAATTTACTAATCAAGTAATCATGCATCTAACAATTAAATCCCACCTAAATACCACAATAATGCTACTGGTTCGTGGGACAATTCCTAGATTTTTTTTATATATTAATATTATCCTAAAATAATAGCAAGATTCATTTGCCCACACACTAACATAAATGACACAACGACGTTTGTCCACATATGCAAGCTCTACTTTATGTTACTATTTTTACCCCTCTAATATCTCATAATTTCTCATATCTACTATTATGTTAAAATTTGATTACTCAAGATTGTTCTACTCATTGTTTGGTGTATCCTTTTATGAAATTCATAAGAGAAACCCTCGGATTTTTTAGCACCTATTCTTATCTCTCTCACTGCACTGAGATTTCCCTTCATCTCTATCTTTGGCATTCTCTTTTTTCACTATATAGGGCAGTAGTGATACTAATTGTACATGGTATCGGTCCCCTAATTTTTCTATATAACATCCTCTCGAGTATTATCTTGTTTTCATGTGGCATTCTTTGAATTTATCCTAATTCATTGTACCAACTTGCTACAATTATACATAATTGGAATAATTTTATTAATTATTGTTCATTTTTCAACAATATTTTGTTTAAATTTATATTAAACTTAGTCATATTACATTTCTAAACAGAGTAAAAGGGTAAATTGTAAGGATAATCAATAATGTATATTTTCTTCTCTTAATAGTATCTTATTAGAGTTTAGGGTTGTTTGAATCTTTTATGCAACTTCCAAGAAACTAGTTCATTTAGTAGAATACTAAGTAAAAGTGCCTACCTTGATATTAATTGAAAGCATATATGTATATTCCTTCTAAAAGGTGTGTACTTTTATATGAGAAGATGTGTATTCCTTATTCACATAGTATAAAAGTACAAGGTTGTTGTGTGTAATATGATTGAATGAAAGGTGGTATATATAGATTACAAGCTCGGTGTAGAGGGAGATGCAATCTCAATAACTACATAAAGAGTAGGATGACCCCCTATGGAATAAGTGGAGACACGATAAGTTTGGACTAAAGTAGCTTGGATTGCGTTGAGTCGAACGCTTTAGTGAAAATGTCGGTAGTTTGATCAACAAAACATAGATGGGGGACATTAAGGTCACCGCGTTGAACCCTTTTGTGTAAAAAGTGGTAGTGTAATTGAATGTGCTTCCATTGTTGACGGAAAACAAAAATTTGGGTCATATATTCAGCCATTTATATTGTCACGTGGCAGAACTAAAGAAGACGAGAGTGAGATACCAAGTTCATGAAGAATTTGTTGGATCCAAATAAGTTCGACTGTATAGAATGCAAGATCCCAATATTTTGTTTCAGTACTAGGGTGCTCAACAACAAATTGTATTTGAGAAGACCAACTAATGAGGTTACCACTATAGAACACACCATACACATTAGTAGAGCGGCGATCAATTAGGGTGTCAACCCAATCAATATTAGAGAAGGTTGTAAGAGTGGAAGAGTCATCAGATCATAGGGATTGACCATGAGCCATGTACCTTGAAGATAATGAAAAATACGCTTGCCGTATCTCCAATAAGAGATACTTGGACTACGCATGAATTAGCATACTCAATTAACATCACAAGGTATTTATAGCCGAGTAATAATAGCATACCATAGAGCACCTACAACACTAAGAAATAGAGTGGGATCATACACAAGTCCACCTTGGTCAATGAGGGGAGTGGTGGTATCAGTAGGAGAAGGAACTGTCTTAGAGTTATGCATGTGATATTTTTTTTAGATCATGTATGTATATACTTGTATGGACAAATATGCAAGCCAGTGGATGTAAGTGACACTTCAAGACCTAAGAAGTAGAATGGAAAACCAAGGTCCTTGATGGAGAAAATTCTATAAAGATTGTACAGATATATCAATGTAGCCTTGGTCATTACCGGTGATAATAATATCATCAACATAAACTATAACATACATTGCAGAGGAACCTTGAAGCCTAATAAATAGAGATGTGGAATGAGGAGAATTTGAGTTGCCTAAAGGTGTCACGGAGTTTATCAAACCAAGTATGTGGTGCTTATTTAAGGTTGTAAAATGCCTTATTTAGACGACATACATAATCAAGGTGAGAAGAGTGAACATAGCCCGAAGGTTGCTTCATATAAAATGACTCTTTTAAATCATCATCTAAGAAAGCATTGTTGATATGCAGTTGGTATAATGACCATATACAATCATCGAACCCCTAGGCAATAAGACAATCCTTGTACCTAAAATAGAACCATATGTATTATATTTAACATGAAATAACCACTTATTACCTACTATGTCAGTGTGCATTGGCTTAGGGAAAACGATCCATATGTAGTTGCATTGAAGAGAAGAGTACTCCTCAGTCATGTATGCATGCTAAATAGGATCTTTAAGATCTTGGTTACCAATATAAGGAATCAAGGGAAATTATGTAGTAGATGCATGAAGGACATGAGGCTTCCAATTGCCCGAATGAGCATGCGTGACCATAGGGTGTGTAGAGTGAGAGGAGGGGTGAGAGTGATGGGAATAGTGGGGTTGGTTAAGGAGGGGATTAGATGTGGGGACTGGAGAGGGGATCTTCTGTGAAGAGGGATCATGGGGGAATATAGGTTTTATGTCATGTGGAGAAGAGTTAGGCAAAGTGGGGGAGGGGTAGGATTATGAGTAACATATGTTAGAGTTCCCATTTTAGCCTATTAAAAAGGAAAAAAGAAGGTGGATGGGAGTTGATGAATAGGGATGGATGTAGGTGATGGGTTGAGAGTATGATAACGAAATTGAGTTTCATAAAAAAAATGACCTAACGAGAGATGTAGACATGTGAAGTGGCTGGTTGAAGACAAAGGTAACATTGATGCTTAGAAATATATCTAATAAATATGCATGGGGTGGATTGGAAAACCATTTTATTTAAGTTGTATGGACATTTTTACTGATAAAACAGGCGCACAATAAGTCAAATAGAATCATACTTAGGAGGTGTTTATTAAAGGTGGTGGTGTAGTGAGGGGTAGTAGAGAAATGGATTAAGGGTATAGTTAATGAAGAAGGTGGAGGTATGAAAAACATGCTCTCATAGATTAAGGGTATATTTGCATGGGCAAGTAGAGATAAGCCTTTATTGATAATGCCACGATTTTGTCATTCGATGCCCCATTTTGTTCATGTGTTTGAAGATATAATATTCGATGTCTAGTTCTAAGTTTGTGAAGAAATATTGATATGTTATGATATTTCCCACCTCAATCACTTTTTAAAATTTTGATAGTAGTTTGAAACTGTGTTTTGACCATGGCATGGAATTGGCAAAAAATATTCAATACTCAAGACTTATTAGCCATAAAGTGAATCCATACATATTTGCAATAATCACAACTAGATGAAACATAATAATAACAACCATTAAGGGAAGGAACTGGGGCAATGCCCCAAACATCAAAGTAAATAAGGTGGAAGGGAATAAGGGAACACTTATGTAACATAAATAGTGGACTACGATGGGTCTTGCCAAGCTAAAATGAGCCACACACTTTAGAAAATTAGTAGAAGAATCTAGTAATGAAAACTAGAAACGAGTTTGTGATTTATTATTTCATTTGGATGACCAAAGTGAGCATGCCAATTGTGAACATTAATTTGAATCCAAGGAATCTAATCGGTGAGGATATAATAGGGGGAATTGGTTTTGATGGCCCCATTTTCAAGATGGCTTTGAAGAAGCAAAAGACATTGAAAGTTTTTTCACAACACACAAGTTAGCAAAAAATTCAATGGATATGTCATTGCATTTGGTTTATTGGGATACATGCATAAGATTTTTATATATACGAGGCACACGTAACTTATTAGATAAGATAAGAGGATATTTACAAGTTGAAAGAGTAGATGATCTAACATGAAATCATACCATTTTCAACTACTAATTTGTCATTATTGGTATACTCTCCATGAATGGATAGGTTGTTGAGGTTTTCCGTGACATGGTTAGATGCCCTATAATCAAAATACTAGCCATTATCAGTAGGGTAGTCATGTGTTGGTGAATAATGCTAAAATATTAGAAGAATTCTATGAAACATTTGCATGATTAAATTGATTATAGAAGTGAATAGTTGAATGGACAAAATTGGTGCAAATTTGACATTGAAAGCGAGGTTTAAGATTACCTTGAGGATGACTATTGGTAAAGGTAGATAAATTTTAACCTTTGTGACGTTACTATTGTTGATGTGCACCATGTCCATTTCCTTAGCTACCACTATTGCCTTCACGATATGTATTGTGTTGTAAAACTTCATGAGTTTGACTACATCTAAAAGAAGTATTAACTATATTTTCCCGGAGAAGTTGATTGTGAGATTTTTCAAGATGTTATTCTTCTTGAAGGAGCATGCCTAAAAGGTTGACAACCATTATGGGTTCAATCCTTGTGATGATAGAGGTATAAAAGACTGAGTATTCGTCTTTGAGGCCCATTAAAATGTATCTAACCATGTCTTCAAAGGAATTAGATTGGAGATTGGCTGCTACAATATCAGTAAGTTACTACTTCTACTGTATATATTCATCCACCACATACTTAGATCCCTTCGTGAGAGTTTATAATTTCATTTAAATTTGCATAACACAAGCTCGAGATTGGGATCTGAATATGCACTCTAGGATAAGCTAAGCTTCATAAGTATTTTTTTCATAATTGATGTTGCCAAGTAAATGATCGGTAATAGTGGTGTGGAACTACAAAAGTATCAAGTTGTCTCAATGAGTCCATGACAAGGTTGAAGGTGATGATGGTGCGGTGGTGTCACTTGCAATAGAATTAGAGGACATTATTGTAGTGGATGTGGATGGATCGGTAAGTATAAATGATTCGAGCTCAAATGTTTCTAACACTATTATAATGGTGCGACACCGAAGGTAGTAATTATCACGATCTAATTTAATGGATATGAAAGGGAAGGAGAGGCTTAGAATTTGACTAGTAGAGGTGGAAGCAAGTGGAAATGTAGTTTCAGGTTGAGAGGTCATGATGAAATTAGGGTATAGGTTGTGAGGGTAGTGGTGGGGGTTTAAAGATTGGCTATAGCATAAAAATGGTGAGGGAACCTAGTTCTGTGATAGCATATAAAAGTACATTGTTATTGTGTTTTATTTTTTTGAACAAAGGCAGTATACATAGATTACAAGGTACACGTAGAGGGATATGAAATCCCCACAACTACCAAAAGAGTACGAGGACCTCCTACGAAGTACGATGAGTAGACTATTGTGAGCATAATGATTCAAAGTAACAACAATTTACTAGTTATTTTATCTTATCCTAATACATAGAGGATGTTTGTTTTGTTTAGATTAATATGAACGTATGTATTTTTACCCCCAAAAAAATCTAAATTTTTATGTTTGAGGATGTGTATTCTTATCCTTATATATGCTCATTTATGCTATAAGTAATGTATATATGAATCCTAAAATATGTGTATGCATTTTTCCTTAGAGAATATGTATTTATCTCTATATGTAATTATTTTTTGAAAGATGTGTATTTATACTGTATAATATATGAATTTTAATCTTAAAAGATATGAATTAAACTATTTATATATTGAAAAATATGTATTGGAACATGTGTATTGTATCTTGAATGATGTGTTTTCTTCTTTTATAAGATGTGTAATTTGTTACATAATGCATATATGCTTCCATCATCATTTGGAATTATAGTTCATAAAATCTACAAAAATATCACCATTTTCTTCATCATACACCTAGAGAATATATATATTTATACTTAGCAAGATTTGCATTTGTATTATGGAACATGTGCATTTACTTGAAAATGTGCTTTCACCATCACTTAACAAGCTCAATAAATTATAAAAACATCATCATTTGAAAATGGTTTTCTACCATGCAAACTGTAGTGTATTGCAAGTGTATTTTTATATGATGTATATTAACTTTTAAGCTAGCATATAAAAAAAACATTTCTTATATATATATATAATAAGGCCGGTCCAACTACTTATATATCTATTTCAACAATTAGGGAATATTTATTACAGAATTAATATTGTTAACATTAAGTTTGAATATGAGGAAGAGATAATAAATTGATTAGAATATTAATAATTAGGATTATAAAATATAATATTGGATAATTTATTAAGATTTAATGGATTATAATTCATAACCCAAGTGGTATATGCACTCTGACATAAGATGTTTATTATGTACATTATATTTAGTCCTCTAAAAAAAATCAATAGGAAAGTGAAGCATAAATATATATGATTGATTTTGCTAGTCAAGAGAAATGATAAATTATGAAAATTGAAATAAATGTTTTAAAATATACATAAATCCTAGAAAGATAGATTATTTTATAGTTACTTAAGATATCTAGAAAGAATTTGGATATATGCTAATTTTTTCCCTCTTTAGATACTTAGAGAATGGTAATTAAAACTTTCACCGTCTGTAATGATAAGCATGATTATATTTAAAAGTCTAAGTTGAAAGTTAAGTCGGATAGATATTATTACTAATAATTTAAAAATTGTACATGCACATATACGTATCCAAATTCAAAAATTGAACTTATCGAAAAATAAGTATAATCGTGTATGAAATTTACTTTTTATTAATAATTAAATAATACAGACTAATAACAATACAAAATAATAATAATAATTATGGTACAAAAAGGTACACAACATTTATTATAATAATAACAATAAAAATGATGATGATAATTGAAATAATACTAATAATAAATTTATTATGTTTTTTATGTCATATTTTATTTTATTTTGTATTATTATTAGTTTGTATTACTTAATTATCACTAAAAAATAAAATTAGTGTAATATATATGGTTTTAGATAAATTTAATTTTTAGTTTGGTTTATATATTGGGTGTATATCATTGCTAGTACATACATATATATATCGAATATTTTAAGTTGGATTTGATTATTAATATATATATATATATATATATATATATATATATAGTAACTTCTGTTCATGTTTATTATCTTATTTTTCTGGACGGGCTGTTTTGAATGTCGGGAAAATAAAATTGCCTGCAAAAGACTCAAGCGTGCTTTTAAAAGGATATACTGTATAAAAAGATAATCGTCCAAAAGAAAAAATAACATCCAATCAGCGTTCCAGACACGAACGGAATTATTGGATTCGATTTTTCGTTAGGGGCATAAAAGCCCTTAAAAAAAAAGAGAAAGATAAAATCATAAAAGTAATCCCCCCTCCCCATTGTACCCGGCAAGTACACCAACCTGTACCATTCTTACCTCTTTTATTTTCTTCTTTTTCTTATGTAAATTTATTACATTTAATTTTCCTCCCAATTTCCGCACCTATTATTTATACCGTCCACCCACTCACCATTCCCTCACACCCACCACTACGCATTAGATTTCAAGCTTCAAATCCATCCACCTCTCTCTCCCTCTCTGTCTCAAGCTTCCTCACCAACTAAAGATGAAGCACCTAATCCGACGCCTCTCTCGTGTCGCCGATTCATCCTCGACAAAGTACTGCCTCCTCCGCTCTGACATTTCTCACTCGTCTCAACTCCAAACACAAAAATCGTTCCGCCGGCTGACCACCGGTAAGCCACGAAGTCGAAAATCGTCCATCGGTTCGGTCCCTTCCGGTCACTTACCGGTGTACGTTGGAGAAGAGATGGAGAGGTTTATTGTCAGTGCGAAGATATTGAATCATCCTATTTTTGTCCAATTATTGAATAAATCGGCTCAGGTGTATGGTTACGAACAACAAGGCGCGCTTCGTATTCCTTGTCATGTTGCGGTATTTGAAAGTCTGCTTGATGTGATATGTCGTGGCGATGAAGTTTCGATGGATGTTTATGATGAGATTATTAACTCCTCGACGTCGACGACGACGACGGAGGAGTTGTTTTTATAGGAATCGAATTTTAAAGATTAGGCAGTAGTGTGGATGATACGATGGTCCTGGAATAGTCGGACAATGTTTCAGATCTCTGAAATACTGATCTGAATTTAGTTGTAAATAGAAGAAAATTGAAAGGAGTATATGGTTAATCAACGCCAGCTTCTATTAATCGGACAGAGGTTTCTCCGATTTTTGTTTTTTTAAATTATTATTGGTTTGATCCTCTGGCATGTAATAGAAGAAGTAGATCTATGATCTACTCTTAAGTTATGCAAATAGCTATTTTTCATACTCTTTTTGATTTTCAGCCACGTCGCTTTCTGATTCCTGATTTTGTTCCTTCATCTTTTTTCCCCATGTTGGTTCGACATTAATTAAAGGATAAAAATCTTTTCGTTTTATGTTCTTGAAGCGTGGAGAAAAGATCTACGTTGTAGTATCAGTAGATTAAACCGGAATAAATATGAAAGATATGAATTTCTGCATTGTTACAGTGAGTTCAATTTATGAACGTTGATCAAGTTAATGGTGGAAGTGGAGAAGCCGCGCTCAGACTGACAGTTAATACTTGATGGAACCGGTAGCGGCTCTACGATTTCTTTATTAATTCCTTTCAGAATACATTAATATGAGGAAAAATATTAAATTTCTAGTAGTAGATATATACCTAACTAATGGATATAGAGCCATAGATCCAGAGCAAGCCGCTTTGGTGGTCGAATCGTGTTGTAATTGGCGTATCCTTTCCTTGTATATAACAAAAAAAAAAAGGACACGAAGCTATATGTTGGTAACTTATTCCAATAATCTTATAAATTAGCCATGTGAATATACAATTTACTCATTTATTATTAAAAGTTGTTAATATTGATATTATATTACAAATGTAACTCGATATTCCTCTTCTTAAGGATGGTAACGGCGCGGGTTAGGGATGGGGATCCCATCCTCATTCCCGAACCCGATAAGAAAAATAATTCCTGAACCCGACCCGATCTCCGTTATTTTTTTTATCGAGGATTTCCTGACCCGATCCCCGCTGGAATCAAATCCTCATATCCGACCCGATCCCCGATTTATTTTCTTTTCTTAAAACCCGATCCGATCCCTGAAATCCGACTTTATATCCGATCCCATCCCCGATCCTCAAACTATTTTTTTTAATTTATATTCTATTATATATATATATATATATATATATATATATATATATATATATATATATAATTTCAGGGCTGGTTCGGAGATGAAGACCCCAAATCCGTCTCGAAAAAATCTCCATCAAGAATCTCCGAACCCGAACCCAATCCCTGAATTCTCTCCCTGAACCCTAACGGAGAATCCCCGACGAGACCCTGAATTCGCGGAGAAAATTGCTATCCCTACCTTGTCTATATTTTTATATACTATTATTTTAAAATATTGCGTATATTCGATTAGTATCCAACAAAATTATGTACTAGATGGTGATCTACTCAAGAACATTAGAACTAAAACCTTTAGACACGTGACAAAGTGATGTCATAGCAGCTTATTGCCTATGCCAATCAGCAATTATTTTGTCGCATTATTGGGTATACCCCGAAGGAGTGTGGATAGCTCGTTGGTTTAAGACATATCGGGGACAATTAACTTCGAAGGAGTGAAGTTGGTGCGCACGGGTCCATTGTTAAGGATGGTTGGTGGATGTAGTTTGATGTGGGATCTAGGACATTAAAAAGAGTTGTTGGAGGCCAAGTGATGACACGATCTTAGAAGCGCATTGATTAGTCATTGTGAGGGGGGTCAGATATTTTGCAACAAGTTGTGTTGGACATGAGATGTTGGTTGAAATTTGAACCTTACGGAGCAACATATGCTATTTGTGTGATATTTTCTTCACATTAGAAGAGTGTTGAAGGAATGTTAAAGGGACAACGCAGACACATAGAAGCGATGTTAGGACCCCTCTTTGGTGCAAACGAGGGTGTTTGTTATTTTAGATGAGGGAGATTATCACAATCAGTGACTTGCCCCAAACATCTTGCGAATATGGATATTTTTTTATTGCTAGATGGTTGTTAATGTCGATATTATGTTGCAGTTTTGACTCGGTGTCCATTCTATACATCTTTATGTACTATTATTTCTTGATGTTGTGCATATTTGGTATGATGCTCAGTAGAATTATGTGTCGAATGGTGGTCTCATTAGAAACACTAAGGCCAAAACCTTTAAGCATGTGAAATAAAGGTGAATATTCAATCCATTAGGCTATTGAGATTCGATATAGCAGCTAGGATGTTAAAGCTTAAACTATAGAGAAAGAAAAAGGATAAATTGTAATGACAAGTAACAATGATAGAATTCAGGGGAATGGGAAATGGGGTTTGTGAATGGAAAAATGAGGAAGGAGGAACACACACGATGATGGGTAAGGTAATTGTTAGCAGAGACTCTCTATCAAAGAGAGGGTTTTGTAAATTAAAGAGACAAGTGCAGGGGTCGGGGTGGTTTGGTTATCTTGTTGTAAGTCGTAAATATTGTTATCTGTTTTGTTTGTGTTAGAGTTTTAGGGTTTTATTTAATTTATATTTTTAAACTTAGTAGATTTATTGTTATATTATTTAAATAAAGGGTAAAATAGTCTTTTTAAATTGATACGGGAATTGATATAGGTATAAAGTGTGTATAAATTTGGATATACCATACCCATATTTATACACGAACTAGACATATTTTTTTTTAACTCTCCTCCATATTTTTTTTATCCAAATTTGTTTACATATCCAACAGATAAAAATTGTCAAATTTTGGAGAAATCCACCAGATTTTCATCCCTAAATTCACAACCCACCTACTCTTTGCAACCCTACACCATCAACTCGTCTCTTTTTATGTGATAGTGTTTTGAAAAATCAACCCATACTAGCTTCGTCATCCTATAACCATTCCACCTTCATATGCCTCAACCCCATTAGTCTATAAATACCCCTCCCATTCTACTTTATCTCCTTTACGAACAACACAAGTCCGCCTCTTCACTTTCCCTCTATCTCGTATCCATTTCATCTTTTGATAAGTAACGACACCAATTCTTCTTCCTTTTATCCTTCCCTTTTTTTTCTCCTTACCTATTCGCCACTAAAACTATTTACCAACCTAGAAATGTCCCTCAACGCCAAAGATCACACCCTAGCATCAACCCTCAACCTTGCAACTCGCACACTAGCACCGGCTCTTAACATCACAACTCACCCCCACCTTCGACCATCTCCACCATTGCCTTATCCCCAGCTTAAGCAACAATTTCTGTAGCCTCCTTTGGATGCAACCTCCTTGACCGATCCCTCCCCTTAGCTACATCCCTCCTTTTTTCCCTCCTTCCATAGCAACGACAACAAGTGTGGTTGCTCCCTCCATTTTGGCACACCATTTCCATCGATGCATTACCTTTTTTTGGTTTGGTTCATTCTCCTCCTTCCACACACCTTTGCCTCATATTTTCCTTGTTTTATTCCATGGTTTATAATTTTATATTTTCATTAATTTTTAGGTGTTATTTATGTGGTCTTAGAGGAGGTATCTTAGATTATACGTGCATAGAGACCAGATACACTTTAGTAAGGATATATTTTGTAACCAGGTTTTTGTGTGTGTAATGTGTATTTTTGTATGATATCTCATAATTGATATTATTATGATGATAAATTTATTTTAATATTGTTATGGCATGATTATGTGATATCAAATCTCTATAAAGTGAGACTATGTGAAAATCATGACCTTAATTGTTGATGTTATGATAAATCTTGCTTTGTAACTCTAAGTGTGATCATGTGACCTATGGTATTTTAATATGGTTTGTATTGGTTTGAAATTATGATTTATAATATTTTAAGATGTATCAAGATGATATAACGGAAGTTAGAAATCATCTATATTGGGACTCATGGATTTTTGTAAAAGTTAGTGTTTTGGCTAATTTAGGGATATTTTGGTTAATATAGGTTTAAAAATGATAAATTTGGTATTTTAATGTGTTAAATGGTTATTAATGTTCTAAATAATCTTTTGTGGAATATTTGGTATAATTATAAATAATTTAAGGTCAATAAATGAGAAAAATGGCTAAAGTTGGAAAATAACCCTAAGGATGGGTTCATTATCACATGTGAGAAATGTTAGAATTAGACCTTAGTTTTTGGATATGTCATTATTAATATTGTTTTAATAAGAGGTACAAAATTAGGTGGTCATATGGGTCTTATGGAAAAAGCTATGCTTAATTTATGAAATTAGGGTTTTGTGGATATTCATAAATAGTAACTCTACGGGTAGACTATTATCACATGTGTAAGACATTGGAGTTATAATATGATTTTTGGGTATGCTATTAATAATAATTATAATTTAAGTATGGTTATTGAAAATGGCGATAAAAAAAATCCCAAGGAAGAAGTTATTGTTGACTTATGAAAACTAGGGTTTCTCAGGAAGGATGTGGTCTTTTTCATTAGAGAAGTGTGTTGGTATTCAAGTAGTTATGCTTTATATGATCAAAATGATTATGTTTGGATATATTGAATATTTTTCATGCCTACATATGTGTATATATGAAGACCTTGAGAAATACCACCTTGAAGAAGATACTAATTCTTTAAATTAAAAGATTACATGAGTTGGGGCTGAAATATTGTATGTCTGTTCCACTAGAAGATCATATGTATTTTTTCTTGAGAGGTGAGTTATATTTTTCTACCATTTTAAGAATAGTGGTTATGTGTATTTTTCCTTGAGAGGTGTTGGGTTAGTTCCACTAAACAATAGTAGTTGTTCAAGTTTGTTGTCCTTAAGAGGTGCTTTGGACCATTCCGCTAATTTAAGAATAATGGGGTATTTGAATTCAATGTATTAATAATATTGATTTTTATTGTAATTAATGATGGATTTTTGGAATTAAAATTATCTTACATTATGTAACATGCTCGCTTATGCATCCATATGATTTACATTATGTATACCTCGTTATGGTTATATTATTTGCTTATTTAGTATGTAGTATACCAATCACCCTTTTATGGTTGATGTTCGTTACCACTATCATAATACCCGATTGATTTTGATCAAGTCATTTTTGTTGAGGTATGCCCAACTCGTGCACACCTAGCACAATCGTGCCTCCGTCTTATTCCCAGCTTGTGTGCCATTTTCTCCCTCAACCTACGCACACCTTAGTTGTGCCCTCCTTCACATGCCCCACACCCAGTTGTGGCCATTATCCTTGAACTTGTGCATGCTCTTCCTTGATTATGCCTCCTTGAGCACCACTATGCCCTCCATTGTGCACCACCCTTGACAAGCCTTCCACTTTTTAGTTATCTCCATTTTCCTTCTTCTCCTTTTACTTAGTTGATTTAATTTTTTTAAGTTTAATCTTGTTCTGTTTTAACTTCTAGGTGATATTATAGTGGTATTTGATGAGAAGTCACAGGTCCTATATACTTTGAGATTAGAGATGCTTCGGTAAGGATACATGTTATAATTATAATTTTTATGTGCAGTATGTGTATATTTTTATGCAAAATTATGATTGTGCTAGGTGTACACGAGTTGGGCATGCCTCAAAAAAATGAAGCACCAATGAGGAAAGGGAGAAGGGAAGGGTGATTTCGGGTGGCGATGGTTGGAAGGGTAAGTTATTGGTGGTGCTTGGTGGCCGTTGGAGCATGTGGGATAAGGAACGTGTGGCTGAGGTCTATGGCTCACTCAGGGAAAGAAAAACGGGGAGGAATATTGGTGGATGTGGTGAGGTGTAATGGCATAAAAGGGCAAAAGAAGAAGGGAAGGCTCAGAGGTGGTGGTGCTGGGTGGTGAAGGCAGCGATGACCTGAGTAAGGAGAACGAGAAAATGAATGAGTGATGCCTAGTTGCATTGATTTTCTCGATGTAAGGAAGGAGGATGAGGGAAATGGATAAGGTAGAGAAGAGGGGGTACATGGGTATATATAGATGCATGGCTGGGAGTGATGGCAAGGAAAACGATGGAGAGGGAGTTGGTTTAATCATGGTTAGAATATGAGGTGTGATATAGGGTAGGGGTTGTGTGTAGGGGAAAGGAGGGGATCGTATGTAAAGGGTTGATGGTACAGAGTGCAGTCGAGCAAGGTGTTCAGGTAGGGGTTGTAGTTAGAGTTCATGGCTTGAAGGGTAAGGAGAGGGTGACATGTGTGCATGCATGACTTGAAGAGGAAAGGAGGAAGGGCTATGCAAGGGTTGTACCCAAGTTAGGGGAGGGAAAAATAAAGGAAGAGGAGAAAAATAAAAGGGGGAGAAAGGGAATAAAAGGAAAAAGAGGGAAACAAATTTTGGGGTTAGGATTAGGATTATGTTTAGGTTGGAAATTAAAGAATTCATTAAAAATTTAATCCATCAATTAATCTAGTTAGGGTTAAGCTAAAAATATATAATGTACATGATCCTAAAATTAGAATTTAGTTTAGGTTAAAATATTAATCAATCAAGGTCAAAATTAGATAAGAATTTTAGGTATTGCAAGAAATAATAATGATAATTATCAATGTGCAAACTATTGCTATCAACAGTAGCAATGAGCAACAAGACCTAATAATTCACAACAAGAACATATATGCTATCTATCTATCTATCTATCTATCTATCTATCTATATATTCCTATATATAAAAAGACAATCCATTTTTTTTTGACATCATAGGTCAATCAAGCATTTTTTTTATTTTTTATGATAACAAGCTCAATTATGAAGTTGACCTATATTTTTAATTGTGAAAGTGTATTATATCAAAAACTAAAAGTATTCAACACTTACCTAAATCAATCAGGACTAAGGAGATCATGTTTACAAATCATATCTCAATCACAAGCTAAAGATCAAAGAGGACAACAAAATATGATTCTATATTTAAGAACTTCAATTTCATATGTGGAATACACAAGAAATGAAGGGCTAAACAAGTAGGCTAAAAAAAACAAGACTCAAGCTCTAAGGAGTATGTTATAACCTTAGGTTTATACACATATGATTTACATATTTAACAATTATATTTTTTAGAAATTTGATATTTATCCTATTCCAAATTAATTTTATGAGGTCATTAAAAGATTTCGTGCATAAAAAATACCTATAAATATTTACACAAAATAATATTCACAATTAATCATTTCTTATGCCTTTTTCCATATGAGTTGACTTGAAAAATTCATCATGAATTCCATATACATTATTTTTGGAGGAATAATATTTATTTGGAAATATTAAGATGTCTAACTTATAGAAAGAAAAAAAAAAGACGACATACAATTTCGAGATTCGTAGCACAAGTTATGGTCTTTTTTTATAAAGGTGCACAATGTTGAAAACAGTCAACTGATTTACTATCTTGAAAAATGTGTTTTAGCCTCTTCTTAAACATATTGACTGGTTAGCTAAGCTAGTCAACTAGTCTGTCAAAATTAGTTGATTAGTTTGGGCATTTATGATAAATTATGGCCATTAGAGTACTCTTTATATTCAATGGTCAATGCAAAATTTTCTCATCTTTTGGAACTATAAAAAAGAGTTGTTAGACTCTGATAAATATCAATTAATATAGCACAATTTTTCTAAACTCATTATTTTTACATATTACAAAAAATCAAAGAATTTTTGATTTCACACTTTCAAATCTAAATCAAACTTCTTTAGTACTTAATTTGTCATTCTTATTTAGCTAGAATGTTCTCATACTTATAATATTTATTCATCTATCTTATTTAACTCCCTCAAATTTGATTGTGCACTTTTATTTCTATATTTTATGAGGATTCAAGTGCAAACACGACAAAACTCTTCAAATGAATCAAAACTTATTATCAAGAGGTTGTGTGTGTCTAGAATTTGTAGAGAGATCATGAGATTTGTATATCCTTAAACCTGGAGACATTTATTAGGCAAAGAAGTAAATCATATATTAGATAGGTCATTGAAATTATAGGCTCATAAATCTAGAAGAGTGATCATCATCAACATACAATAAATAAATATTTTAAAATTCAAAATGAAATACCTTTTAGTATTGGCTGTATAGGTGCATTAGGCCCTTGAACCACTATAAATTATTGTGCACAATTTTAAATTTTCACGATCTTTGATTATACCCTATAAACATTATACTCGTCAATGGCATCATGTAAGAAATTTATTTCTTGAACCTATGACCATGAAACTATAATTTGCATCTTTAGTATCAAAATAGTGTTTTCTACTAGCTATAACAATAATTTTTATTGTGAAATGATTGAAATTAAATCATATATGCTATTAAATATTAACATTGTAACATATCCCCATGTAACAAATGTAGGAGCTCCTTTTTCCCAATCCATAGACCCACACCAACTGCTTTAATTTCATGTGGAAATTGGATGGAAGTGGACCCTAATAAAGCCTCCGCCTAAAGATAGCTTTACATTCATATACATCATAAATTGAGAATTTAGGTCTTGATACTTGATTACCTTTTTCACCAAGTTTTGTTGGGATTTCTTACAATCCATATTCTATATTACCACCCTAAGTAAGAAATAGTGCAAAATATAATTATTAGAACATATATATACTATCACTAAAAATGAATATAATCTAGAATTGAAAAGGTTTGGATTATTACATATTTGATTATGACATGGTTACTCGAGAAGATAACAATTTGTCGTGACTATACACTACACCATCTGGGCATCAGTCCATGGCATACTTCAGTAATACATTGTGAAATGAAACTCAAACTTTATTCTACCTCGATGTTTGATTACGAATGATTGAACTTGAAAAAATGAAGGTATTACAATTGGCCATAACATACGCATATCTATCAAGTCAAGTCATAAGGATATTGACCCTGTAGTAGTAAAAAAAATCAAGTTATGGCCACAAAATCAAATGCTAATTATATATTTTTTAAATTATATATTCAAATTAAAGTTTAGTGTTGTATATTACCTAATAAATTTTTGAAAAAGGTCTAGGAACACCTGATGTTAGTGGTACAACTAGTAACTATGAAGAGGCAAGATATTATCAAACCTTCTAAAGATCGCCTTATGTTATTCTCTTAGCATCGCCACTTCTTCTTCCATCCATGTTAATTTTCCTTCCATAGGGATAGAACTAGGGTGATATCCAAAAATAATATTGTGGCTGAACCCATTATTACACATCCTACATCGTCCACCACACTCTTGAGTGCCTAATTCATGTGTCAAAAGGTTATTTGGGACTTCTTTTTCAAAAGTACCAGAAAAATAATACTTTTTAAAACCCTTTAATTATAAGTAAGGACAATATTAAGGGATAGTAGACCATATTAGACTAGTTAAAAAGAAATAGTTTGATTCTAAATCATTTGTTGAGTTTGCTTGTTGGGAAGCACCTCATTCTCATTTACCCTAGCATAGATCCATACATCATCTCGTTCCAGGGGGTACATATAGGGTATGTGTTGCCACTACTTCCTCCATTTGTTGTTTTTCTATATAACATCAAGTAAAGATTCTAAGTAATAATATTAGATCATGAAATAATTGTGTCTATGTGTGCGTATTAATTTTCATAACAAGGATTCTTTAGTTACTTTCTTACCTCTCCTCCCCATATTGTAAGCATAAATGTTTTTATGTGCATTGGCTCTATTATTAGCTCTTTTATCATGTCACATTGAATATAAATATTATGTTATTTGAATTGTAAGATAACTACACGAAAGCTATATTAAAAGTTAATAATTATTATTGTTATATATTCTTACATACTTAAAATTCCCTTAGGTCCTCCCTCCATACACATAAATCCCTCCATTCATTGAAGGTGATCATGTCACTGTAGAGCTAGGGGGTATGTATGATACCACCATTAGCAGCATACATATAATTTCTACCCATCTAAGACTTCCAATTCATCTAAGTCTTTTCATCTTGAGTCATTGCATGCCTCTTATGTTTTTTCCCCTCATTAAATACTTTATACAAAACTAAATAATAAATAGTATGCATATAAAAAAATTTATATGGTAATGACAAAAGCATATGTGATCTATTTCAAATATTAAAATCATATGACAACATCATTCTGTGCCTTATTCTTCTTATCATTTGGAAAATTCCTCCAATAATGATAAGCATTAGGGAGCATGCACATTCCCTAGAGTTATAGTAGTTGATGAACAAATCCCTATTCTTGCTTACTGGACACTCACAATCATCAAAATCAACATTGATCCTAATACCTCTTTTGCTGTTCCTATAAATATGCATCAACCTAATTATTCCTCTCTTTTGGGTGTTCCCTTCCTTAACATGTGTATCATCTTCATAAGGATCCATACCTAAAACAAAAAATAAAAATTATTAGCTAGGAATTAATAAAAAGTATTCAATTCAATATGCAAAATATAAAAATAGAACATATAAAGTAATTAAAGGTATATAATGCAATATGCAAAAAATATATATATAAACACTAGAAGCAATTAATCCTTTCATTTATGACATTTTAATAAGTGACTCTTTCCCTATTTATAAAAAACTCTTATTCAAGTACATATAACTCTTCTTCATGATCATATTGTACATAGAGGTCATTATGATTGGACGAGAAAGGTAAGTCAATAGTCAAAACATTCTCCTCTTGCATGTTCTCTTCACATTTTTTTGAACTAAGTTGATAACATAGAATATAGTTTTTGGTTTTGAGGATAATATAAATGGGTCATGCTTATGACCAAGATTAGAAAGATACATCCTTGTGAATCCAATTTTCTAAGTACAAACTCCATTTTGATTGTTGAGCCATTTACATCGAAATTAAAGAACTATGAAAGTAGTGTAATAGAATAGCCATATGTGATCTATTACCCCATGGAATGCCATTAATGCATGAACAAAGTTTTTATCTCTTTCACTTAATATACATAAAGCTTATGATACCACATTCACACCACTATTTTACATTTTACTATTATTATTCTACTCTTTTGTGTAGAAAGTATAACCATTAATCATGTATAACTTGTAGGATATTACTTTTCTGTGAGAAGGGCGTGAAAACCAATACAATGTATTGTAAGCTTGTGACTCATATTTGGTGTGTACAATAGCTTTGATTGGTGTGTGAAGTATTTTGGAGGAATTTGGAGTAGAACAGTGAGCTATTTTAGAACTGTGTGAATATTTTACCTTTATGAAACTAGAATTTGAGAAATCGTTGCACATAAAAGCTGTAGATATTTCTGTTGTCTTTCCAATGCATTAATAATAAACTTGATTGGAGGTCAAATGAAGAAGTTGTAGCCAAAATATTGATGATTGTCAAAGTTGGAAAAAGTATAAGGGGCCCGTGTTTAGTATAAATACCATGCAATTAGAACCCTAATCAGCATAGTGTTGTCTTCTCCTCTCCTCTTGAGTTCTCTTGTAATTTCTTAGTGAATTGAGCGATTTAGGTGAGGATTTCTTTGATTCTCTTTGTAATCAAAATTACTTCACATCAATAAGATCATTTGTTTCCCTAATCTATGTCCTTAAGTGTTCTTCTCTTCTCAATTCTTGTGTGTTCTAATTTATTCCAATTAGATCTTATTTTTTTGAATTGGTATCAATCCCCAAAAAATTGGTATTAGAGCTCAGAGTTCGTGTTCAGGATTCCTACAAGATTTGATATAGAGAAGTTTGATTGGTCTGTGAACTTTAGCTTATTAAAGTTGAAGATTAAGGCAATCCTAATTAAGAATGGATTAGAGAAATCATTACTCGGAAATTTAAAGAATCCCGATTCGATGACAGATGATAAATTTGATAAGGTAGATCAAAAACCCTTTCCATCATACAATTGTGTTTGTATAATGAGATCTTACTCAAGGTGGCTAAAGAAACAATGATGTCATCCATATGGCTCAAGTTAGAGTCTCTATACATGACGAAGTCAGTAACGAGTTTTTTGTTGTTGAAGAGCAAATTGCACGAGTTGAAATTAGGTAAGGGACAATCCCTAAAATCTTATCTTGATGAATTTGATTCTATAATTATGGATATGATAAATATAGATGTCAAATTGGTGGATGAAGATCTTACTATTACATTGTTATGTTCTTTGCCTGCTAATTACAAACATTTTTGTGAGACCATACTATATGGGAATGATGATGAGCTGGTTCTTGATGATGTCAATATTGCCCTACTACAACAAGAATTTATTGAGAATCAGTTGACTGGAGGTGGTTCAAGTGACTCATATGGTGAGGGACTTGTAGCTAGGGGCATAACTTAGGAATGGGTTCTAGTGAGAAGAAGAAGAATTATAGGTCAAAGTCAAGGAATAACATATCCAAGAATATCATGTGCTATGGATGTCATAAGAAGGGCCATATCAATAAGTTTTTTCCTAATAGAAAATATGGAGATAAATATAGTGAATCATTTAGCACAAATGATGGTGTTGCTATAGCCCAATATGATAGTGATGGTGATGTGTTGACTGCCACTAATAGTCAGACCAAGATTATGGATGGATGGATCTTAGACTCTAGATGCTCTTACCATATTTGTCTGCACAATAACTGGTTCCAGACTTATGAGATGGCTCAAGGTGGAGTAGTTCTGAGGGGTAATGATGCTGCATGCAAAGTTACTGGGATTGGAGCAATGAAGGTGAAGATGCATGATGGTGTGGTCATAACATTGTCTAATGTTTTACATGTCCCTGAGATGAGTAAGAACTTGATTTCATTGAGTTCATTGGATTTTAATGAATATCGTTGTGTGATCAAGAATGGCATAATGAGGATTACTAGAGGGGCTCTTGTTGCAATAAAAGGCAAGAGGGTCAGGAAATTATATGATCTTGTTGGTTCCACTATTGAGGGAGTAGTTGTGGTAACATCATCGATTTTGAGGGAGTAGCTATGGTAACATCATCGAGTATGTTTGACTCGGATGTTACTAGACTTTGGCATTTTTTTTCTTGGACACATGAGTGTCAAAGGCATGACTAAACTATCCAAGAGAGGATTGTTGGATGGGTAAAGTATAGGTACTATAAATTTCTATGAGTACTGTGTGTTTGGAAAGTAGAAGCGGGTTAGCTTTTCAAAGGCTACACATAATACGAAAGGGCCTTTAGATTATATTCACTCTGATTTGTGGGGTCCTACAAGCGTAGTTTCCAAGGGTGGTTCGTGATACCTACTAACATTTATTGATGACTTCTCTAGAAAGGTGTGGTCTTATTTTATTAAAAATAAGAATGATGTCTTTGGTGTTTTCAAGTGCTGGAAAACCTTACTAGAGAAGAAGACTGGGAGACAGGTGAAGTGTCTTAGGAAAGATAATGTAACACCCCAAAATTCACTACTTTTTTTTATAAAAAAATAAAAGAATTTAAAATTAAAAACTTGTGAATTATGGGGATATTACCACCACACTTAGTACTAGACCGGTTTACTCCGACCATTCCAGTACTAAGTGCTAAGGCTAAAAAGATTATTTTTAAACTTAAACCAATAGTTCATAAAATGAATTAAAAAGATCATAACATAGAAATCAGAGCACGCATAAAAGTTTATAATCAATAATAAGATAGAAATCATAATGTGAAATCAAAATCCTTCGGAGGGAATAATCTTACAATTGATAAAATGTTTAATTGAAATACTCAATGCAAGGTAATAAATCACAAAAGGGTAAATACGATACAAAAGAAATACAGAAGGAATAAATTGCATCAAGAGTAAATACGGCACAACACTCTCGAACTTTGAGCCAACCACAAGATCAACACTCAGCCCCACCTAATGTCACACCTACCTACACAAAGTCAGAAGGGCCTACTACTTAAGGGAATGAGCATCACCCATGAAATGGATGATCAGTACGCTATTTATTGAGTAAGGTAACCATATAGTAAGGCTAACACATAAAATCACATAAATAATGCAGAAGAAATAAAGAAGCATATAGTCCAACAAGATAACGTAAAGGCATACGATCATTTAGGTAACCATACAAAGGTCCAATTATAATCCAGATTAATTACTTAATTAACCTTTTATCAGAAATCGATTCACACCATGCTTTTTATCAAATACATGCGAGTACGGGAACCCCACTATTATAGCTATTGAACCAAACAAATACAGGGTACATAGCTCCTGACCACTATTATTGCCGGTGGACTGGAAACATATAGGGCATAAAGCTCCTGACCACTATTATTCGCAGGTGGACCGGTCTGGCCTCGACTCTCATGGTGTTCCACTGTAAGTACTTTGTATCTTTTCCATATCTTAGCACAAATATGTTCAGTTTTGTTGAGCACAGAATCCCCCACTATTATAGCCCGTGGACCGAAAATGCACAAATACAAAGCTTGACCACTATTATTACCGCTGGACCGATCATACATAGGACATCATGTCTTAACCACTATTATTCGTCAGTGGATCGGTATGGACCCGGCTCAACAATCTTCCACTTTAAATGATTAATGTATTACGGTGTCTTATTCAGAAACATTACCCTAGACATGCATGAATCACTCCCTTTACACTTATCCTCCAACTGACCCGTATCATATTATGAGAACCCTACACCTCCTAACTTGCCCTACAACCTTTCCTCTATACACAAACTCACACTAGAACTCCAACACCAAAATATGTGGGTCAAGGCCCACTACTACCCACCTCCAAGTCCACTTACTTCCTTACTCTAGGTTTTTTTTCCCAGAAAGCCTAATTTAGGCCTAAGTGGCCCATCCTACTCCACCTCACACAACCCAAATCATTTTAACACTCCACACCTCACAACTCATAAATTCCATCCTCATAATTACACTTTAATCACCAAATACACATGATACCACAAAAACCCTAAGCAGCTACACCAAACCCTAATTGTCTATACAAACCCTAGCTCGGTTCTTTACATACCCTTATATTGCTCTGCGTACTATTTTTTTATCTAAAGTGTTCAAACACCCAAACAACACTTACATTACCTTCCTCACATCCCAAATCAACTTTCTATATATAAATTTCATGCCCATGCAGACTTTACACATCCCATGCAACCATTTGAATTTTTCATGCAAAACCCTAAAATCCCACGTGAAATCCTAGATTCACCCATGCAAACCCTGGATCCATCCATGCAAAACCCTATATTCATTCACACCAAACCCTAGATTCAATCCATACAATACTATAGAATCTGCCATGCAAAACCCTAAGTCCATCCGTACCAAACCCCAATTTAGATTCTCCCATACAACACTATAAAATCTACCATGCAAAACCCAAATTCCATCCATACAAATCTCTAGTTTAGATTTTCCCATGCAGCATCATAAATTAGATTCTATCATGCAGAACCATAGATTCTCCCACTCTTTTGTTTTATTTAAAAACCCCCTTTTTATTCTTCCATTCATGTATCATTAAAATATTCGGGTCAACTCACATCCCTTGGTCAACTTATTCCCTTTTGGTCAAATTACTCACCTTAGTCAACATATTTCCCATTTTTCATTTTCAAGCCATGCACATATGCATTATAGGGTCATAACACATAACATCACATACCACAATATTTTATCACATATACATAGTACACATGCCATGTAAATACACAAAAACATACTTCAACTCCACGTCATACCACATACGAAATAATTATAATGATCCACATACGAAGCATATAATGTACATAAATACACATAAGGCCTTAGTAACACCCTTACCTAAAACGACACCGGTCTTGGAGCATGCTCATACGCCTCCTTAGGGCTTTGGCTAGTCTCACCTATATAAGAAAAAAACTAAAATTAGATTCCCTCCTACCAAAAATACTATTATTCCTAATTTATTCTAAAACTAGGTTTTTGATAAAATAATAACATATTAATAAAAATGACATTAACTAATTATTATCTTGCTAAAGATATAAGAAATAATAGTAATATTGTAAAAGTTAATAATATAAGGTTGAAGACTTTACCCTAATAATAATAATAATGATATCAAAATATTAATAGCAAAGATACTAAAAATCATATCAATGTTAATATTAATAAGAATAATAATAATAATAACAATAATAATAATAAGGGCATTATTCAAAAACAAAGTGAAATAAGGGTTTCGACCCCTTTACCAAAATAATACTAATAATAACATTAGTAAAATAAATAAAAAATTTAGTAATAATAATAATAATGATGAAATACTAATAATAATAACAATAATAATAATGATAAAAACCATAATAATATTGCAAAAATGGTAATAATAGTAGTGATAATAATCAAAAATAAAATGAAGTAGGGTTCCAACCCTACATTGAATAATAATAAAATTATTAAATAATAATAATAATAATAATAAATGCTAATGATAAAAGTATTAATAATATTAATAATAATAAGACTTGATATTTATAATACTACTACTATAATTCAAAATAGGCACAATAGGATTTCAGCCCTATATAGAATAATAATACTAATAATGAAAATAACAACAACAACAACAGCAACAACAACAACAACAACAACAACAACAACAACAACAACAACAACAACAACAATAATCGCATAATAATAATAATGATAATAACAATACTAATAGTAAAATAGTTATAATAAAAATGAAATAATAATAATAATTTTGAAATAGTAATAATAACAATAACATATTAATATTAATAATAAAGATAATAATAACAATAAGAATAAAAATGATAAAATCGAAAAAAATAATAATAGGGCTTCGGCCCTCAATAGAAATAATAATAAAAATATTAATAAAAAATAATAATAACATTAATAATAGTAATATTAATAATAATAATAATATTAATATATTTCAAATAAATGAAATAAAATAAAATAAAGCTTGTATAAATAGTAAAAAAGGGTTGAGGGGGTTTAGGGTTCAACCTTAGACTAGTGGTGTACAGCGGTGGCAGCGGTGGCCGAAAAAAGAGAAGAAAAAGGGAAAAGTTAAAGGGTGGGAACAAAATAGGAGAATAAGGGTGGAAATAAGGGTGATTATGGTTGCCCAGAAGGAGAGGAACATAATAAGGGTGGTGGCACAACCAAAGGTGGCGGCGGCGGCGGCGACCGAATGGGGAAGAAGAAGAAAAAGAGAGGAGGAGAGGGAGGAAGAAGAAAAGAAAGGTAGGAGAAGATAGAGGAGGGTATGTAGAACAGATTGAGAGGTGAATGAGGCAGTGGCTGTGGCGGTAGTGATGGAAGACGACTGCGCGAAGGGTGGCAGAGGTGGAAGGAAGAGCTGATTGGGAAGCAAACTTTGCACAGCAGGGGAGGCTTGTATAGGGAAAATCAAGGGATATAGGTGGCTTAGTTAGTTAGAAGGAGGTGCAAGGATTATTTGGGTGGGTAGAGAGGGCAGTGTAGTTGGCTAGAGGCAACGGTAATAGTGTCTAAAGGGGCGGCGCCGCACAAGGGAGGTTTTAAGGGTAAGCAACCAAAGCTCGAAATAAGACTCAATCAAGGGTATTTATAGGGTTTAAATGAGAGAGTGAGGTCTGTGGGATGTCGAGGGAATAGGGAAAGTGGGGTTAGGGTTTGCCAGCGATGTCATTTGGGTGGCAAAAATCTAGTTTGTGGCAGGGAAGTGGCGCAGAAAAGAGAGGATCGTGCATTAGAAAAAAAGGGGGTGTGGCTGGTCAACATGGCCAGCGAGTAAGCAAGGAAGAGGGAGAAGCGAAAATACAATTCAATGGGGCATGATTGACAGCGAAAAACTAGGGAGTTGGGGCGGTGGTGCAAATCGATGTCGTGGGGAGAAGAAGAGGGAGGAAGAAGAAAGTGTGGGGTGGACTGGTAGTTTGGGAAAAGAAAGAAAGGGAAAAAGGCGGGGAGAATCGGCCAAGCGATGGGTAAATGTTTTTAAGTCAAATGCTGCGTTTCAATAGCAAATGAAGGAACGTGTTGCGCAAGAGGGGAAGGGAAGAGGGTCAATCGCGCGGGTTGGGCCTCGCCGAAGGAAAAGACGGAGAGAGGGAGGACTGGGCCGCTAGGCCGGCCCAGGTCAGGGAAGGGTAAGGAAGAAAAGAAAGAAAAAGGAAAGAGAAAGGAAGAAGGAGAAGGAAAAAGGAAAATGAAAAGGAAAAAAGAAAAAATAATGGGTTAGGTTAATTAAATTAATTAAGATATTTGGGGATATTTAAAAATAATAATATTTAAATAAAATAATATTTACTTCTCCTTTTTAGGCAAATTTAGGATTTTTGAAAGGTTTTTCATAAATTTCATTTTAATTAGCAAATCACCCAAATTTTCTCCAATTAAATTATTTATAAAATTCCTATTAATTTGGAACTATTTTCTCCTTCTTATTTTAGATAAAATAATTTATTTAATTAATTTCCAAAATTAAATCCTTAATTAGCTAAAATACCTAAATTTCTCTTAATTAAAATACTTATAATTTTTTTTCTTGATTTTCCCTAAGTAATTCCCTTTTATTTTAATAAAAATAATTTATTTAATAAATTTTTCTAATAAAACCTTATTTAACTATTTTTTTTAATTAGAATTTTTGGGACATTTCAGATAATGACCTCAAGTTTTTGGAGCATACTTTCACTGATTATTGTGAGGACCATGGTATTACTAGGCATCGCACTTGATTTGGAAGACCACAATAGAATGGGGTTGCTGAGAGGATGAATATGACCCCATTTGAGAACGCTTGATGTATATTGTCACAGGCTGGATTAGGCAAGGAGTTTTGGGCTGAGACAATTCACATAGCAGCGTTCCTAGTGAATAGGTCACCAAATCGTTCCATTGATTTGAAGACAACTGAGGAGGTATGGTCTAGCAAACTAGCTGATTATTCTAATTTGCATATTTTTGGATGTCCTGCCTATGCTTATGTGAATGATGGGAAGCTTAAGCCAAGAGCCAAGAAGTGTATTTTTCTTGATTATACATCTGGTATGAAGGGGTATAGGTTATGGGACCCGGTTGCATTCAAGTTTTTGACTAGTAGGGATGTTGCCTTTAATGAGTCTGTATTCTTCTAAAAAAATGAGTCTTGTTCTAATTAGATTGTCTAAAAAGGTGGAGCAAGAGAACCCGTGTGGTGTTATGGATAAGGTAGAGGTATATTTAGATCAATCGGACTCTTCTAGTATGAGATCCACTATTCCTAAAGTGGGTGGATCCAGGCGACAAGTGGAGCAAATGGGCATTCCTCCAAGTAGACCATAGAGGGTTGTAAAGCCTCCTATGAGATATGCCTTTGAAGAGTTAGCAGGTTATGCTTTGGCTAGTGCTGAGAATGTGGTTGATTTACAAGAGCCTGTGTCATACACAGATGCCATTGTTAGCGCTAATTATGTTCAGTGGTGTGCTGCTATGGAGGATGAGATGCAATCTCTATGGAATCAAATATGGGAACTTGTGATGGAACCCAGGAAGAAGAAAATAGTTGATTGTAAGTGGGTGTACAAGTTCAAACAGGGAACTCAAGGTGTTGAGGGACTGAGGTACAAGTCTCGTTTAGTTGCATGCGGGTTCAGTCAGATACTTGGTGTAGACTATAACGAGGAATTTTTCCCTATAGTCAAGCATACTTCTATTCCTACTTTTCTTGCGCTTGTGGCTATGTAGGATATGGAGTTAGAGCAATTGGATGCTAAAAAAGCTTTTCTACATGGTGAGCTCGAGAAGGAGATTTATATGTGCCAACCAGATGGTTTTGTTATTGAAGGCAAGTAGGATCATGTGTGCTTATTGAAGAAGTCCTTGTATGGTCTAAAGCAATCGCCTAACAATGGTACAAGAGGTTTGATCAGTTTATGATTGAGCATGGGTTCTCTAGGAGTGATTATGATGGATGTATACTTGAAGCAGGTTGGTGATGTTTCTCTTATGTATTTTTTGTTGTACGTCGATGACATGCTTGTTGCAGTAAAACATTTATCTGAAGTTAACAAGGTGAAAACAATGCAAGAAATTGAGTTTGAGATGAAGGATTTGGGAGCTGCAAAGAAGATTCTTGGCATGGAGATCATTCGAGACCGCAGACAGAAGCGTCTTTACTTATCACAAAAGTAGTATGTAAATAAGGTGTTGGAGAGGTTTCATATGATTGATGCCAACCCGGTTAGTACTCCCTTGGCGACTCATTTCAGATTTGGATTTCCCCAAATCTAAAGATGATGAGGAGTTTATGGCCACATTCCCTACTCTAATGCTATGGGATGCACGATGTACACCAAGGTTTGTATCAGGCCTATTATTGCTCAAGCTATGAGTGTTGTGAGCAGATATATGAAAATTTCAAGAAGGTTCACTCGCAAGCGGTGAAGTGGATTATGAGATACCTGAAGGGTACTGCATCAACCTATTTAGATTATGGGAGGTCAAATGATGTGTTGACTGGTTTTGTTGACTCTAATTATGGTAGAGATCTTGCTAATAAAAGATCCACTAGAGATTACGTGTTTTGTCTTGGTGGTTCGACGATTAGCTGGAGGTCATCTTTACAAGATGTGACTGCGTTCTCCATTACTAAGGCTGAGTATATGGCTACAACTAAGGCTTTTCATGAAGCTTCTTGGCTTGGTGGTTTTGTTCATGAGCTTGAGTTTGGTCATGGTAGTCCCATTATTCGTAGTGATAGTCAAAGTGCTATCTGTTTGGTAAAGAATTAGAATTATTTCCATCATCAGGCGAAGCACATTGATATCAGGTACCACTTCATCCAAGGTACTATTTTTGTAGGCAAGTTTGTGTTGGAGAAGGTGGCTACTACTAAGAATCCAATGGATATTCTAACGAAGCCATTAACGGTGAGCAAGTTTGAGCATTACTTAAACTTAGTTGGTGTTTGTGTACCATAAGGGCTTTTGGAGCCTAAGGGGTTTTATAGATGGTATTTTGTGTTCCTGGTGCTAGCTACTTCAAATAAATCATCAAGGTGGAGAATTGTGAGCGTGTGAATCGTATTTGGTGTGTATAATAGCTTTAATTGGTGTGTGAAGTATTTTGGAAGAATTTGGAGTAGAATAGTGAGCTGTTCTAGAAGTATGTGAATATTTGACATTGATGCAACCATAATTTGGAAAAGTGTTAAACATAAAAGTTTTATATGTTTCTGTTATCTTTCCAAACCATCAAGAATAAGCTTTATTGGAGGTCAAAAAAAATGTTGTGGCCAAAATACTTAAACTGTCAAAGCTTGAAAAACATACGGGAGGCCCGTGTATAGTATAAATACCATGCGATTAGAACCCTAATTAGCATAGCATCGTATTCTTCTCTCCTCTTGATTTCTCTTGTAATTTCTTGGTGAATTGAGTGATTTAGGTGAGGATTTCTTTAATTCCCTTTGTAACCACAATTACTTCACATCAATAAGATCATCCATTTTCCCAATCTATGTTCTTAAGCGTTCTTCTCTTCTCAATTCTTGTGTGTTCTAATTGATTCCAATTAGATCTTATTTTTATGAATTGGTATCGATCTCCAACATGTATTATTAGATTAAAATAATTGAAATGACATCCATTCCAAAAAGGAGCTATTATACTTGTTTGATATCCATTTCTCACTCCTAGATGGATTCAAAGCCCTCAAAATATCAATGCCTTGATCCACATATGGTTGATCATCATCTCTATTATGAAGGATATATAGTTAATATTGCTAAAACATTTGATCACAATCAACAATGGCCATGTAAAATCCTTTTCACCCTTTCCCTTATTCCTTTATACCTAAATATTATGGTTTAGGAAGGCCTATCATACTAGCATCGGTAAGAAATTACAATATATATATTATGGCACCTTCTCCATTAGATAACTCTCAGCAACGCATCATACATGCTTTTTCAATTTCCTCATGTGTCATTTAAGGAATTTCATATACCTTTCAAATGGATATATCCAATGCAAATGAAATAACCCACATAATCTAACCTCCCTAATCAAATGAACAGTCAAACGAATGATTATTACAAAGAATGATGGAGAAAAATACTTTTCAAGCTAACATAATATAATCACTATCTCACCTTGCAATCTTCTAACATTATAGGGTCAATAACATTCCTATATAGTTCATTAAAAAAGATATACAACCCAATAATGACACTTTAAAGTTGATTTGGCAAGATATAATATATAGTAACTGACAATAAATCTTGAATGAAAATATGATTTTGATAAGATTTTATGCCCACTAACTTTAAATCTTTCATTAAAATAAGGTTATTAATGTTTGAAGAATATGCTTTGAGAACCTTCACTCCATGTAAACACTCACAAAAAGATATCTTCTTCTATTTTTTTGGAAAGAGTACAACATTTAGGAGGTAAAAAGGTTCTATTTCTCACATTCTGTGGATGGAAATTTCTTCTTATACCCATGCCAACTAAGCATTGATGTCATTCTTTGTATTTTTTTTACATCAAGAAGTGTACTAATTACATTATTCTCGATATTCATCACATCAACACAATATTGTATGCTCAAGTCCTTCTAATATTGAAGTCCAAAGAAGATTAAACTCTTCTTCCACTCGCTTGAAGGGATTATTTTCTTATTTTTCTTTTTGAAATATTTCATTCGAGTCTCTCGCCTATTCAAGCATTTGTTGTCCTATAAGCATAGTTGAGATTCCTGCTTCTTCAATTTTTCCATTAAAAGCATTCTTTTGTCTATGATAATGATGATTCGTAGGAAAGAATCTACGATATCTAAGATAAATAATATTCCTATTCTTCAATAGTTGAATAAAGTTTGTGCTATATTCATAAATAGGATATGCATAGTACCTATGCACACTATAATTAGAAAGATTACCACAAGTTGGGAAATCATTTATGATATAAAATGACATCTCTCTCATTTTAAAAGACTTTTGGCTCCATGCATCGCATACTTCAACTCCATGATCCCAAATGTATATCAAATCCTCAACCAAGGAATTTAAATAAATATCAATATCATTAACCAACTAATTTGGACTCATTATAAGAATGAATAACACCCTCCATTTTTGCTTCATACATAATGATATAGAATACTAGAGTAACAAGAGATGGACTACAGTTGGTGTTGTCATTAAAAGGATTCGTTTTGTCTAAATGGAGTGTAAGTCGCATGTTTCTTACTTCACCACCAAACTCAGGGTATACACAATTGATAATCTTCCACTGAAGAGAATGTGCAAAATTTCTAAGCTTATTATCAAAAATCCCTTTTATCACATGCCATATAAGGTTCTTATTTTCCTCATTTCAAAGCATGGGTCAAAATCGTTTTCTAATTCAAAAGTACCATAACATGTTATTAGGAACCTTAACCTTACTATATTATGGCATTCGACACCGATGACAACTATCTAATGATGCATATTCCTTAGGACAAACATACATCTTTTCATAAACCCATTGAGCGAAAAATCTTCTTAGCCTTATAAGTTTGGGAAGGAAACACATTATCCTCCAAAAGCATCACTTTTAAGAACTCAAGAAAAGAAATCTTTTTTGCCCCATCCATTACCCGCCTTCTAGTTGTACAATCGTAACACATTTGATAATTTTATGAAGTTAGTACCGTCATTGTACAAAGGCATCTCTGAATAATAACTAACTTTTCAAACATTTTTGGATGATCTCTAAAATGCTCTTCAACATTATTTGTTAGGTCTTCTATGTAAGCAAAGTCATCGGTAATTTCAACATCATCATGGTCAACAACACTATGTTCATTTAAGAATTGGTTCTCCATGCCATATCCACCTAGTATAACTCTTATCAATTTCACGGATAATGAGATGATTCGTATACCATTTACCCATCTTCCTATCATGCTTCCACAATCCACACATGGACAAAATATCTCCAAATGATTTTTTGAATATTGAATGGCTAGCTTAAGAAAGTCCTAAACATCATTCATATATTCTTTAGACAAATTACTTGCATGTTTCCATTTACAATTCATACTGATAAGTAAAATCCCCTAAATTATAAACAAAGATGTGAAATCTTATAATATTAACAAAGGAAAAAAAAACCCAGCTAGTACACTACAACAACATTTGCATTATAAATACCTAGTACACGATTCCCATGCTCCTATATATTTCCTTTATATATTCTATTTTTAGAAATAGTTTGATATTATAAGTAGTAAATATTTTTTCCCCATCTCCAAAAGTCATCAAGAAAAAACTACTACAAACATACATAGTTAGATATGCACAACAACAACATTTGCAATATAAGTACACATGACTTAATTCAAGTTTGCAAGACAAAAATAAATTTTAGAGTATTTTAAAAATGAATACTTGATCAACAAAGCTCAAATTTAAAGAATAGGAAAGAAAGAATGTAGCATACTGTGAGTAGAAGAGCATTATGGCTTTCAGGAAGAGGAGAAGAATAAAAATAAGGAAAACAAATGGCAGAGGTGGTGGAGGAAGGTGATAGAGGGAGAGGAATACTCGATTTAAATGATGTTGATAGTCTCCTTTTTCTAAAAGGTTGGGTGAATGAAAATGTACGGGGAACTATCTATGGTAAACAATAGTAGAGTAAAAAAATGTGGAAGAAAGGTATACGCATCGATTTTAGTGTAACTACAGAATGAGTATATCCTCACTATAGGAGTGATTCTTTAGTAAGGGTACACACGATGATTAGTTATTCCAACGGTTATATATGATTAAATTTTAAAATAAAATAGAAAGGGAAATATACACGTTAGTTTGGTAAAGTAATTGGCATTTATACCTTAACTAAAAAAAAATTATTTTAGTAAAGGTATATTCAATGGTTATTATACCAAATCATCCTGTATACTATACTTCCCTTTTTTTAGTGAGAATTTTTTTCTTACTGGAAACGATTATGCACGACATTTTAGTTTTAAACCGTCTTTTACTGCTTGCTATGTAATCCAATCCGTGTACCGGTGGTGGTTCAAGGCATCAAGCTCTTTCGTGTGAATTGAGAAATATAGGAGCGTAAAAATTGTGGCAATGTAAAAAATATAAACTCCGTGCATAGATTATCGGACAACCTACCCCCAAAGAGAATACAATGCTACAGAAGTATAATTAAACAAGTAAACTCCAATATCTAAGCATTTTCTCTATCGTTAAATCCTAGATCCTACTACTAGTAATACCAATATTAAAAGATATGCATTTATAATTCTAAAATATGTATCTAGAAATATAAGATGTTTGTCTTATAATGATACATATTTTTTTAATAAGATATATATATATATATTTATAATATGTGCATTTGTTTATTATTTTCGTATAAATGAATGCTATTATAAAATGTGCATCTGTTGATATGTTATGTATTTATGACTGTATGTTGTATATTTTATTTATATAATATGTGCATTTGTTATATTTATAATTATAAGATGTACATTCATCTTATAATGATATGTATTCTTTTTAATATAATGTATATCAACATCACATATGCGTGCTCCTTGTTCTTTTATGAATAAAGAATGCTTATCTATATATATATATAAACAGAATTGTCTAGCAGATAATATACAGACAAATTTTCCCGCCTAAATTATATTCATTATTACTAATCATAAATTACTTCTGTCATATATTATTGCTAATTATTATTATTACTAATTAACAAGATGGAATAATTAATATATCTATTCATTAATATAATGCAACTATTCATTTCCTATGTGCATTAAATGCATATAACTATTCATTTGCCGCATATTTATCGAACAACTAATTTTAATAAAATATTAACCAAATATTTTCTTAATTAATTATCTAAACATATGTAGAAAACTATGCAACTGTTTATATCCTATGTGTAGTAAATACATATAACTAATTTTAATGAAGTATTAATTAAGTATTTTCTTAATTAATTACCTAAACATATGCAGCCAACTATTCATCTCCTACGTATTAATTGAGTTGTCAAACTTTTCATCTTCTGCATATTAATAAATAAATAATATAAATAATTAATACACTATATAAAGTGCCATATATTATTGCTAATTAATAAGATGGAATAATTAATATAACTATTTATTAATATAATGCGACTATTCATCTCCTATGTGTATTCAATATATATAACTATTTATTTGGTGTACATTTGTCGAACAAATAATTTTAATAAAGTATTAATTAAATATTTTCTAATCAAATATTTTCTTAATTAATTATCTGAACATATGTAGAAAACTATTCATTTTCTGTGTATTAATTGAATTGTTGCACATTTGAAAACTATTCATTAATATAATACAACTATTCATCTCTTATGTGCATTAAATGCATATAACTATTTATTTGCTGCACATTTATCGAACAACTAATTTTAATAAAAATATTAATCAAATACTTTCTTAATTAATTATCTAAACATATGCAGAAAACTATTCAACTATTTATATTCTATGTGTAATAAATACATATAACTAATTTTAATGAAGTATTAATTAAGTATTTTCTTAATTAATCACCTAAACATATGCAACCAACTATTCATCTCCTACGTATTAATTGAGTTGTCAAACTCTTCATCTTCTACATATTAATAAATAAATAATATAAATAATCAATACACTATATAAAGTGCCATATATTATTGCTAATTAATAAGATGGAATAATTAATATAACTATTTATTAATATAATGCGACTATTCATCTCCTATGTGCATTCAATATATATAACTATTTGTTTGGTGTACATATGCCGAACAAATAATTTTAATAAAGTATTAATTAAATATTTTCTAATCAAATATTTTCTTAATTAATTATCTGAACATATATAGAAAATTATTCATTTTTTGTGTATTAATTAAATTGTTGGACTATTCTACATTTGAATATATAAATAATTAATACACCAAATCAAGTGCATATTCATTTGATTTACATGCATATGTCCATTGATACAATGTGAATATTCATCTCTTATGTACAACAAATGTATATAATTATTTATTTATTATATCTATGTCAAACAACTAATTTTAATAAAGTATTAATCAAATATTTTATTAATTAATTACTTGAACATATGCAGCCAACTATTCATTTTATGTGTATTAATTGAATTGTCAAACTATTCATATCCTACATATTAACATATAAATAATTGATAAATAATCAATACACCAAATGAAGTACATAAACCAGTCAAACAATACATATGCATCTGCTGCCATTAATATGAAAAATGCTACTTACCCAAACTTTAAACCCAAACTCAAACCCAAATTTTTTTTAAAATATACATATTAATACACTTATTTTATTTTATTTTAAATAAATAAGTAATATAAAATAATAATAATACAAAATAAAAAATATATACTATAAAACAAGTATAAATCTTTTTTTTTATTATAATAACAATAATAATGATAATTATAATAGAAATAATGCTAATAATAAATTTAAGGTATTTTTATGTCATAATTTTATTTTATATTATATTATTAGTAATTTATATTATTTAATTATTAATAAAAAAATAAAATTAGTGTATTAATATGTATATTTTAAAAAAAGTTTGGGTTTGAGTTTGGGTTTAAAATTTGGGTATATAGCATTACTCCATTAATATAATACAACTATTCTTATCCTACATGCAGCAAATGCATATAACTAAATTTAATGAAGTAATAATCAAGTATTTTCTTAATTAATTACCTAAATATATGCAACCAATTATTCATCTCCTGCGTATTAATTGAGTTTTCAAACTCTTCATCTACTACATATTAATAAATAAATAATATAAATAATTAATACATTATATAAAGTGCATAAACCAGTCAAACAACACATATGTATAGGTTCATATATATATTTATTTGATTTCATATAACTATTCATCTGTTGCCATTATTATAATATAATTATTCATCTCCTGCGTATTAATTAAGTAATTATCTATAATTAAAACACCAAATGAAGTGGTTATATAAATTAATTACATATAACATTTCTACTTCTCACTTCCTCCCTTTATTAATTTTGATTTTGTCTCTAATTATATAATTAGAAGCCAGTTGAAAAATTAAAAAAAACACTGCATAAGCTCAATAGGGAGTAAAGACAGAAGCATTCAAGTTTCAGAAATGGCACCTATCTACATATATCTAAACCAAATTCACCCATCAGAAGATCATTAGTACATAATGGTGTAGTGAGTTAATCTAATATTTTCTAATTATTCTTTGTTTACTAGATGTCATAGGTAAGATTGTGAAAATAAAACTTGAAGGCATACGTGAGAACCAAAATAAGAATTTGACCGAGTTAATGGATATTTTGCTGGAGGACAATGAGTGAGTAGAAAGAAGAAATAATTTATCATATTATTGTTAACAGGTATAATAGTTGCATAAAAAATTAATTCCTTGCTTTCTAGGTGTGATTGTAAAAAAAAGAGGTTGGAATGTTGACTTTGGGATGATGAAGTTGGTCAACTTAAGAATTTTTTTTAAGAGTAATTGTATGGAGCCAGTGGTTGTTTTATGTTTAAAGCAACTGATTTTAGCGGTATTTTTAATAGCAAATATTCTCAACTAAATGTGTCATAAAAAAATTGCAACATCATTTGTTTGCAAAATTAATATTTTCCCCTATGTTACATGTACAGTGAAAGTACATAATACGTTTCATATCAGTAAACTACTAATTATTTTATACAATGATAATAAATAAAAGTCACGGTCAATCAAAATCCCATGTTGAATCACTATTGAAAAAACTAATATTTGGCCACAGTTTGTTTTACGTTATAGTGTCAAGAGTTACACATCGTAATAGTCTAAAAATATTGATATGTGACAATGAAAGAAAAGAAAGTACATCCACAACAAACGTTGTCTTCAATTAATTATTCCAAAATATCTAGCTACATTATGTATTTTCTTCTTCAGTTAATTGCTCCATATACTTCATATTTGTCATTTCTATATATAATGTATTACTTTATTATTTCATATTTCTCCCAATATCTTATCCTTTATATTAACTATGATTTCTTATAATAATTTTATTACTTCTTATAATATTTTTTATTCTTATTATTTTAAAATTTATTATTACAATGTCTAAAATTCTACCCGTGCATCGCACGGGAAAATGCAACTAGTTTATATTTAAAAGATGTGTATTTTAATTGATAGGATGTATATTGATGTTATAATTTTTTTTTTAATTTTTAGGTTTAAATATGTTAATATGAGTATCTATTTATAGAAAAAAAATATGTGAAATTTTTTTGATATAAATTTTTTGTTGTCCCAAGTTACTAATAAATTTGTAAGGGAAAAAAAATAGTAACTAGTAGTAGAAGTAGCTTTGTGCAAATTGCAGCATTTTCTAGGCTAAAACAAGCGTTATTATCAACAGGCTTGACTAAACCACCATGCATGATTGGATTAAAGAATTGAAGCGGTTGGTCATGATGTAACGGGTCTCGGGTTTTCACTCCACGTATGTGATCATGATAAACAATATATCACGTCAATTGCTTTCGTACATTGAGAGGGTGGATACTTTCTCCCTACACCTAATTAGTATATTTTGAATTCAATAATGGTTATCCTGTTTTTCTATCTTCATACATCGATAGCCACATATAATTTTAATCAGGTAGTGTTTGTTCGCGTACGTTTGGACAGTTCTGGATATTGTCTTCAGTTAGAGCACCCACATCGCGGTTGTAGAATTTAATACATTTTTAAGTTTAATATACCTCAAATTTAATGTGCAATAATGTGAGAATTAGTGACCCACTTCAAATTTCAGGTCAAACAAAAAAAAAAAATTTGGTGTTGTATGTGGGGAAATTGAGAGAGGAAGGAATGTCGCCTTGCAAAAATTCTGAAGTTTTCCGGCGACCGTGTGCCACATGTGCGAGCTCAGGGATGATATGCTGAACATAAGTTTCTTTTTTCTTTTTTCTTTTTTCCCTCTCTGAATCTGATAGGTTCATGATAGGAACATAGGAAAATAATGTTACGAACTTGTAAATGATATTTTAAGAACAAGTCCTAATAGATTTACTATTATTAAACATAAGCGTTTCCTATTATAAACTTGATATTCTTACGGATTTTATATATTTTATCAGATGAATCTATGCGATTTTTTTTATTTTTTATAATTAGTAGTGTACAAACGTACCAGAAACAAGACACTCAGAAAACATACAATACAAATAAAACATCCTAACTCAGTAAGGCTTAAATATTGTAGACCACCACCTCCGATCTATAAGAAAACTTCTTCCTACCGTTTTTAATCCAGAACTTAATTCTCATCTTTATAAGTATAAGCATCCATCCACTACCCACATCAATATTGTCAAATACTTTTATGTTTCTAAACTCTCAAATGGTGCTCATAATAGCAAAGAAGGCCGCTTGCCGAATCTTCTCTCTCAGATCCTTACTGAAAGCTCCTAGCCAAGCTGTAGCATTGTCTTCAATTGACTTTGGGATCACCCAAAAGTAGCCAACCCAATCACAAATCTCATACCAGACATTTCCTGTCATAGAGCAATGTAGAAACAGGTGATTGATCATCTCCTGCTCCGAGTTGCAAAAAGGACAAACGACTTCACCCGTATCGATGATTTGCAATCTACCTGGCCTTTCCTTAGTGTTGAGCTTCTGTTGAACCGCAAAATACGCTGTGAGCTTAAACTTAGATTGTTATTGTGACCAAAAACATTTGAACCCTTATTATTCAAAATATACAACTTTTATCATTATCACCTTTAGGAATACTTTACTTGTGGTATTGTGATTATTGTATTATCATTTTAACCCTAACACTATTATTAGACTTAGCCTTAAAAACGCTAGGGTTTCGATCACTATAAACATTAGTGTCACTATTATTAGTTTTATTATTATTACTATCACTATTTTCCTATAGCTAGCATGAACCCTATTACAACAAGAATAGAACTAACGGGTCTACTAATATAAGGATAACAATAAGTGTAAAAAATAAATACATTTTGACTAATAATATTTAGTATACTAAATTTAAGATGAAAACCCTAGTTTTTGTATAATACCCTCTTTAGTAATAAGAACCCTAATCCTAAACTAGAATAAGGGTTGATGGTACTTTCAAGGGAAACTAATACTTAGTATTTTTCCCCTTTTATAGGTAATCCTAACCAAAGCCCTAAGGAGTTAGAGGAGCGTGCTCCAAGCCCGGCGTCGCCTTAGGTAAGGACGAAGCTATAGCCTTATGCTATGTGTGACATGGATGTGTTGAATGTTGTGTATGCCATGCTATGCCATGTATTATATGATTTGTGGATAACTTATCTTATGTGTAGCGCAGCTTGGAGATTGAGGTATGTTGTATGCGCTTCTATGACATGAGCATGACATGTATATGTATGATGTTTATGATGTGTTATGATATGACCCTCTAGGACATACATGTTAGGATAAATGGTAATATGAGTTGGGAATATAATGATGACCGGAAATAAATGGGAAGTGAGTTCACTAAGGGGGATATGAGGTTGACCTAAGTACCTCATGATCCATGAGAAAAGATTTAAGTGGGAGGAATGTCCAAAATAAATGAGAGTTGGGAACCATGCATGGGAGTCTTAAAGTTTGCATGGTGACTTGGGGTGTTGCATGGGGGTGAATCTTACGTAAGAAAAGTTGAATTAGGGTGTAAATAAGAGAATGGGAGAGTTGTGGGTTGATTGGAGACTTGGGATGAAAAATAGTACGTAGGTTGGTGCAAGGGTGTATAAGGGACCCGATTTGGATTTTTGGGGAGAAAGTGGAAATTTGGGAAGTGTAAAAGTAAGAATGATTAAGGAAGGGTGGAGTATGGGTTAAGAGTGAGAATTCAATTATATAAAAGATGAGTATGGGTTTCCATGTGAAAGAAGAGACTTGGGGATGAAAGAGAGAGAGGTTACTTGTGGAAGAAGTAAGGTACTAGGGTTTGATGTGGCCGACTAGGGTTTTGCCGGTCACATGTGAGGTCGAGGAATAAAATGATATGCCTTGGGGTTTAACCTAATAAGGGTGAAATAAGGGGTGAAGAATAAGTAATGGTAAGGTAAGTGAGAAGAGGTTGGGCCACATAGGTCCAACTATGGTTTCCAAGGGGAAAACCCTAGAGGTTGAGAATAGGCGAGATTGATGTCATAGGGTGTTGGGCTTAACCTACACTCTCAGGAGTTGGTCTTTCATTATGCGTGGGCATAAGGGGGGATGGATGTCGGGGTGTGATTAGGGGTGCAAGAGTCTCAACATATGGGACAGGCCCTCTTGAAAGGAAAGTAGTAGAACATTGTTGGCATGCATGTCAAGGGTGGAATGTGTTTTAATAAGACACAGATAAGACATTAATCACGTAAAGCGAAAGATTGTTGAGCCGAGCCCAGTCCGGTCCACCGGCAAATAATAGTGGTCAAAGGCGTTCTGCCCTATGTGTTTCGTTCCGGTCCACCTGCAATAATAGTGGTCAGAGGCATTCTGTCTTGTGTGTTTCGTTCCGGTCCACCGGCAATAATAGTGGTCAGAGGCGTTCTATCCTGTGCGTTTCATTCTGGTCCACCGACAATAATAGTGGTCAGAGGCGTTCTACCCTGTGTGTTTATATTCCAGTCCACCAGCTATAATAGTGGGGGATTTCGTGCTCGAAAAACCAAAGTAAATAAGTTAATCCATGGGAAAAATACTAAATACTTACAGCGAAACACCATGTGAGTTGGGGCCAGTCCGGTCCACCGGTAAGAATAGTGGTTAGAGGTGTTATGCCCTGTGTGTTTACTTTCGGTCCACCGGCTATAATAGTGGGGTTCCCGCACTCACATGAACTATTAAAGAATATGTGTGGAATGAACATATTATTAATGAGAATAACTAATAATGCCACCGGGAAAGTAATCAGGCCTTAGCGCACTCGCTACCTTACTCAGTATTGGACCCATACTGATACTACCTTGATTGAATGGGTCCTGTGATGATCCACCGATGGTGGGGAGCAGACCTCCTGTGCAGGCTTATGATCGGGTACTATTTTGGGGTGGAAGGCTTGACTTAAGTGAGTAGGCAATCCGGATATTGATCCTTCGGGACTTGTTTTATTTAGGTGTATTTTGTACTACGCTTCATGTTTTGAAATCGTACTCTTAAGTTGTAATCCTAAAACGTATTCTAAATACTAATTGACTTGTGTTTCGTTAATGATTTATGTCAAATGTCGACACATGTTTTAATGTTTCGCACTTGATGTTGTTTGGTTTTAGCCTTAGCACTTAGTACTGGAAAAGTAGAAGTGTACCGGTCTAGTATTAAGTGTGGCGGTAAAGCCCCCGAGTTTACGGTTTTATCTTTCGCTTCCGCTAAACCTTTTGATCTAAACGAAATTTTTCAGTAGTAAATTTGGGGGTGTTACATAATATTGTTCCATTTTATTCCCTCTTACGCTTATTTGTTACGGTATTGTTGTCTAAGCATACTCAAATCAAATATGTGCGCATGTGATACTGTATCATTTTATTCTCTTTTACACTTATCAATCATGATATTGTGTTCTTGTATCATGTAATATTGTATTGTTTGATTATTTCTTACACTAAATATAGTAGTGGTATTATTTGATTATTTCTTTCACAAATAAAATATGTGTGCATGTGATATTATACCATCATGATATTGTCATCTCATGTAACACAAATCAAATATGTGTGCATGTGATATTGTGTCGTTTGATTCCCTCTTATACTTATCTTATATCATTGCGTACTTAATGAATAATTATCCTTGAATTAGAAATGGATACTAATATAAATAAACAAATACTTATTTGCTTTTTTCTAGGGCTTTTTGTTTTACTTTTTAATATAATAAAAATCTTATCTAAAATAGTATAATTAGTGCATTACATATAAATATAAAAATTAGTTTTTAATGTTAAATTACTTCCTTTATATACAAAAATAAATCATCTCGAATTGTATAGACAAACTTTAACCAATAATATATTTTAATATATAATAAAAGTATAAAATTAATGCTATAAAAAATTTAATATGAATCTAATAATTATATTTTTATATAATAATATATTATATTTTAATAAAAATTAAATGTCAAAGTATGTAATTGTAATATGAGGTAAATTGTTTCTGTATGAAGAGGGAGTAAGAAATTAATACTATGAAAATCTAGGCATTAGATAATTTTTTAATTTTATTTTAACATTATGATTTTAATCATTTTTGCTTATTTAGGTCATTTCAAACATGTATTTTCTATTGTGATCCATATTTTTTTGAAGAATAATTTAATATTATGATTACTTTTATCATTATTATTATTCAGTATAAAGCACTTTCAAATATTAAAATACATATTGGTATACACCAGTTTATTATTATTATTAATGATAAGAAAAACATGCTTAAATATTAAACGGAGTGTAGCGTTCTAGAACGATGACTCGGAATTCCTGAGGTGTCATGTCATTGTTCGGTACATTCAGAAGTGGTAGGGGTGGTAGACAAATATCACAGAACTGAGTGTTCTTCGAAGTCGCTTTCGTTAAGTATGTGAAGGGGGGCGAACTGAAGCCCAATACCCAATAGGTTCGCATCGGTCTCGTTTCTTTTGGTTTGGATTAGGCTGCTAGCTCACGACGACACTTGTAATTTGTAAAGGGCCTGGCTATGGTAGTGCGTATGCGTGAGATACTGAGATGAATGACCCCGCCGTTATATTCGGTTCCAAGGGAGAAAAAACAAAATGATTTTTGTCAAATCCCGGACAAACCCTCGGGGGTTGTTGCAACGGATATCAATTGGATAAATTTTATTCTATTAATACGTAAATAGATATAAATATGAAAAAAATGGACAAATATTTGGTAAATTTGATTATGGACGTGGATAAGAGTTCACAAGCCGACCCGGACTGGAATTTTAGACTGAACCAATCGATCACTCTAGGTTCAGATGTAAGATTGGACCGATATTCCGGACTTCTATTTGAGTTTCGCTCCCAAAATATTTTTTTTGATCTTTTACTGATTTCAGTTCTAACTGGCCTGACTCGAAATCTCATTAATATTTTATCAAAAACTTAGATATTTTTAATATGAAAAAATATATAATTTACTAATTTTGGTCCTAGTTATCGTGGACTGCTAATTTTGATCTGGTCCTGTTCTAGTCTCCAAACTTAGTTTCAAAAAATTTTGGTCTATAATCGAGCTCTAGTCCAATCCAGTTTTGGACCCATATACACCCCTAGATAAGAGATTATTAAATCTATACTCATGTTTATAATCGTACTTGTACCGACATCCATTTAACTAATATAAAATTACTTCTTTATTCTTCGTGTATATATATATATATACATATAATATTTAATATATTTTCTAAGGCTAAAATTTAAAATATAATTAAAACCTAACAATCTAATTATCTAATTCTAACATTAGACAATTTTTACTTTAAACTTAATGGATTTTACCTTAAAAATTATGGTAAAATAAATAATAGTGTGTTAATTTTTTTATGCTATAATAATCTACTTAGTATTCAAACGAGTTATATATTATGGTAAAGACCACATATCAACTTTGTAAAAAATAGCAGAGTGTTGTAAATATGTTATTTATGTATTGTGGATATATAATTTATGAATGTGTACTGTTAAAAAAAATAGGTTTCCTACTCTTATTATTTCTATAAGTTGTAACAACTTTACTCATTATGGTTATAACATCCCAACTCTACATCTCCTCCACTACCTTTCATTAACTTCATCTTATAATGGATGTAATACGTATGAATAATATGTGTGTGTGTGTGTGATATGATGAATTATACATATAAGAGAACTCATACGTATGAATGATTAAGAGACTCTCTCATATCTTCTCTCCTATCTTGTCTTATTATCTACATTTAAGTTTTTCAATATCACAACATGTCATCAACACAATTATGCTCTAAATGAAAAAAAAAATATCTCTATGTTGATCTTGTTTGGAACGTTGGAGTCCCCATAGTCAAATGACCATAGAGTTGGTATCAATTGTGATCAGTGCTTAATAAAATAGAGTGATCTATCTTCGTTAGTTATCCTTGTATATGGATATGATTATTATGTGCTATAGAGGACTAACCTACCCTTTTTATTTCTTGTGTGAAATCTTGAGTTATGCATGTCACATATATGACAAATATTATACTTAAACAAATTTCAAGAACATTGATCTCCTTCACTTAACTTGAATTGATTAATTATTTTAAGGAGGATATAGTATGATCCTAGAATTGGTTCAGAACAAGGGAATCTTATTCTTCTCTCCTCTTGATATTGGGATTTTCTACTTTAATCTTATGTTAATTGATAATTTTATCAATTATAATTGTATATATTATAAATATGTATTTTATTTGATTATATCTATATTGATTAAGGACCATAGAGGTAAATGAAGGTAATAAGCTAAAAGTCTCCTATTCAATAGACCTAAATTGGATCTAATAAGATAAACTCAATTTTCAAAAGTGACAAATTAACAATGACAACTTCATCATTGGTAGTCATTAAAACCTACTATAGTTAAGTATCCTCCTCCATTGTAGTATCTAGAGTATTTACAATAGTCCTCCTATTATATTATAGTTTTGGTGGGTCAAGGCATTTGATGATTAAAGATTAAAGTTTTATATCTTATAAGTAGTTTGATGGTTGAAGTGTGAAACTTTCCATTTAGTTATTAGTTTAATGGCTGAAATGTGAAGTTTTTCACTTGATATATGTAATTTAACGATAGAGCCTAAAAGCTTTTCATCTTAGAGAATTGCATATGATCTAGAAAATTGATATATTTGATTGAAATGCCATTTTACATTCTATGTTAAGGATGGAGTATTTTATGAACTTATAATTGATAAGAATATACACGTGTTTGTGACATAATAAACCTATTAAAAGGTTTCCTAAAGAAACAATCATATATCATAATTTTGCATGATATTGTAGCTAAGCTCTTAGAGAACTTATAATGGTCTACAAATATTTGATGTTACTGCTAGAAGTAAGCTCGAGATAAATGTATAATGCGTGCATTTTATATATGTGAAAAAATGTTTTACTCACTAAAAGTTAGTAGACCATAAAATATTATCTTTGTGGCATGAGGAATGAGATCAGGTTAATGTAGCAATGATAGGCAAGATCATTGAAACTCACACGAGCATCTACTTAGAATATTAGAGATTCTTTCTAACTAACAACCTCTTGTAAAAAACATATTATTCTTTACAAATTTACAATTAAGTCATTATAATGTAAGTAAATGCAAAATATCCTTTGGCCTTGATAGATTTGAAGGAGATACATGTGGACCAAATAAATATACTATGATATATAATTTTGCATCAATATAAGGTCAAATGTTATATTTTGCATTTGCTATTGTTACATTAATACAAAAGTGAATAACTATCTAGTAAGTAGAATGACTCGGTAGAGTCATTATTATGCATTTGCTTCCTAAACCCTTGTTATTGAGGTCTAGAAGTGATATGCTAATATACATGAAAATATTTCTAGTATGAAATGATTGCATATCACATTATCCTTTATATTATATCAGTTAGAATTTATTTGATGCTAATCTTTAAAAATTGAATGTGCATTATATGTGTTTGTAATTCCCTATAGATATAAAATTAAGCCTTAGAGGGAGAGAAAAAAAAGATTGAGATTCTAAAATAATCATATACTTAGAACACGTCTTCCACGAGATATGGATACAAATAATAAATAAAAAAGTTAAAGTACAATTGATAATTATTATGCTTGCTTGTTATAGCTTAGCTACAACTTACATTTAGTATAACCAAGAAATTACAAAAGTCATATATATTTTGACTAAAGTTCTAACTCCTAAAATTCATTATATTGACTTATAATAAGTTAACAACAAGTATGGCATAACATGCTAGAAGCATATAATATGAGTCCAAATAGATAATGTAACACTTCAAGTCGATACGACTACACCAGGGCTACCCTAAAGCACTAGTGGATTGATCAACCAGCCCATAGGTTACCACAAGTCATTTCAACGTGCTTTTTCCTCGCTCACGCACTTTTTAAAAAAAATTTAATTTCTAAAACTTCCCAGGAGGGTTACCTATCTTAAAAATTATTTCACAGCCAGCATGCTTAACTATGGAGTTCCTAGGATAAAATCACCAAAAGGATGGTATATTATATTGATATAAGTAGCCAGATCAATCCTCATAACACTCCACTCAATTTGATGTATTACATTCACCGCCAATCAAAGAATACAATGTCCTTGTTGTGTCTCAACCACTAACTATCTCAATACAGTTTATCCCAAAAATCATCTCATTAGGTGGATGATTGGTTTATCCAAGTTCAGCTCACAGTTGCAGTTTCATTCTAATACCATTTGTAATATAAAGATGTCATCAATGAACACTATGAAAAATTGATCGAGGAATGGCTTGAATATCCTCGTCATTAGATCCATGAAAACCGCAAGCACATTCGTGAGCCCAAATGGCATCACCGTAAACTCGTAGTGCCCATACCGAGTCCGAAAGGCGGTCTTCATAATATCAGCATACATGATCCTCAACTAGTGGTACCTGGACCTCAGATCGATCTTTGAGAATATCGTGGCACCCTTCAACTGGTCAAAAAGATCATCAATCCTCGGGAGCGGATACCAGTTCCTCACCGTCAGTTGGTTAAATCCTCAGTAGTCAATGCAAAGATGGAGACTACCATCATTCTTCTTTACAAACAATACCGGCGCTCCCCGAGGTGACGCACTCGGCCGGATGTACCCATGTTCCAACAACTCCTCTAGCTGAGCCTTTAGTTCCTTCAGCTCCACCGGCACCATCCGGTAGGGTGCTCTCGAGACGGGCTCAGCTCCTGGCACCAGTTTGATCTTAAAATTGATCTCTCGGACTGGGGGCATGTCTAGTATCTTCTCCGGAAATACATTTGGGAACTCTTTGGCTATCGGGATACTGTCTAGGGCCGCCAAGTCCTTGTTCAACTCTTGAACCCTACAAAAGTATAGGGAATACCCCTTCTGGACCAAAGAGTGCAGAGTCACTGCCGACACTACCTTAGTGCCTGGCTTAGGCTGAATCCTCCTGTATGAAACCCTAATCCCCTTCGGACCTCGCAAGACCACGCACTCCTGGGCATAGTCAATGACGGTCTTATATCTCCCCAACATGTCCATCCCTAGAATCACGTCGAAATCCTTCAAATCCATCCTGATTAGGTCCACTAGAAATTCTACCCCGCCTATGACTAAGGCCACATCAGAAAATAACTGACTACAATCCACTTTATCACTAGAGGGAAACATTACAAACAGTTCTATTTTGGTAACAGGCAATAGTCCAATCTTAGCGGCAAAATTAGATGAAATAAATGGCATAGTAGCATCCGAATCAAATAGTACATGTACCGGCAATGAGTAGGCGGTGAACATACCTCTGATGACATCAATATAGTGATCAGCCTCTGCCTGGCTAATCACATTTAGACGTCCACCTAACTGGCCTCCCTGCTGAGGAAAAGTCCTGGGTCCTTGAGGCCTTCCTCTAACCTCTCTGGCTGCGGCACAGGCTAGGGCAGGTGCCAGCTAGTAATGTTGTGGGGCTGCGGTTTGGAGGTGCTACTGATACGCCTGCTGTTGGGACATTAGGGCTCCTCCCTGTGGTACTTGTCGAAGCTGGTACTACTGAGCACATGGTGGTCCTCAACACTCGAATGCCCTATGGCCTCGTTTCCCATAATTTAGGCAGGTCACCAATCTGCCTCCACAATTTCTTCTCGGGTGGTTTCGTCCACACTGTCTACATGAACCTCCCCTCAGCGACCCCTGACCTTTGTTGTGATCTCGTGGTGGGGGTCTCCTCGGCCCTTCAGTCCAAGGCTGGGTTCTGCTCCCTGAACTATATCCCTCGGGTTTCCTCTTCCCGAGGATAGTTGTCTGCTCCTGAACCAGGGTGGCGGCGAGGCAAGCACGCTCGTAAAGTGTCGCCAGGTCAGTGAAGGGTACCGCCCCCATCATTCTTTGGATACTAAAATGCAACCCCTGCTCCAATTGGAACACCACCGTGGACTCATTAGCGGCGATCCCAAGGGCAAAACATAACAGCTCGGTGAAGCGAGCATAGTACTAGTGTACAGTCATGGATCCCTGAGATAGCTGCATAAATTGCCGAAGCTTATCCCTCGTCAGGCTCTCAGGGTAGAATCGAGAGCGGAGTGTAGTCTTGAATGCCTCCCAAGTCATTGGCGGACCATCCCGGGCACGGTACTCAACCCACTAGGCATCTGCCACGCCTCTCAAGAAGAAGGCCGCTACGCTAGGCTGTCGAGCTGGGGGCAGTCCACTGCCTTGAAGGTGCGATCCATATCTCGGATCCACCCTTCGAGGATCACAGGGTCCTCCTCGCCAGAGTACGTCGGAGGATGATGCCCAGTAACTCTCCTCAGCCAATCTTCACCGGCGCCCTCGGGGTGGTGGGGGTGCGGTGCCGATACAATAGGTTGTTGCTGCACGAACTCCGTAAAGGCCTCAAAAGCTTCCTCAAGTCTGTCTACGCGTCTGTTCATCGTAAGTGGATGCTGCACAAGAAAAGGGACATTAGGGGTGGACCCCTTTTACAGGTTGAAACATTTATTTCACACTATGACTCTGCTTCAAACTATTTCTATTCTACCCTTTCGTTTCCTCACGATGGCCCAGACTCAGGAAGTTTAAAAATAGGAGAGCTTTGTCAAGGCGAAAAACACTTTAAAACTTGGTAAAAACTTCACAATTCAAATTTGGTTTGAAAATTTGGCGTGGTTTCAAGAACTGACGCTCTGATACCAACTTGTAAGTTGTAACACCCTCAAATTTTCTACTAAAAATTTCATTTTAATAAAAGGTTCTACGAGCGTGAAATGAAAAAATCGTAAACTCGGGGGGGCATTACCGCCACACTTAGTACCACATCGGTTCACTCCTACCATTCCAGTACTAAGTGCTAAGGCTAAACAAGGTCAACATCAACCACAAGTCATTAATAAAAACACAAGTCATTAATAAAACACAAGTCATACAGAATTCAGAGTGCAGTTTAGGATTACAACCAAAAGAGTAGTTAAATAAGTTTTTCGAATACATCAACACAGTACGACATAGTAAAATGATACATCGCAAAAGTAAGATAGAGTCCGGCCAATCACTCTCGACCCCCAAGATAAGTTTAGGTTCAGCTCTCGGTCCCACCCGATGCCTCATAGGTTTCATAGGCATCAAAGATGTCATCCCCTACCTGCACAAACTCAGACGGGTCTTCTGCTCGTGGGAATGAGCAGCATCCATAAAACGGGTGATCAATACGCTACATACTGAGTAAGGTAACATATGCGCTAAGGCCAAACATACAAATCATACACATAGCATACATGGCATAATCACATAAGCAGCATGCGGTAATACAGATGATAAAGGCCGGCCCCGGGCCGAGTAAACTCATTCTTTAGACCTTTAGTAAATATAGTTGATTCACATCATAGTCTTTATTAATTCATGTGAGTGCGGGAACCCCACTATTATAGCCGGTGGACCGGTCATGTAGGGCAAAATGCTCCTGGCCACTATTATTCGCCAGTGGACCGGTCTGGCCCCGACTCACATGATGTTCCACTGTAATTACTTCGTATCTTTCTCATGTCTTATTATCATTATGTTTGGTTTGTTGAGAACGAAAACCTCCACTATTATAGCAGGTGGAACGGTCAGGCAGGGCAAAATGCGCCTGACCACTATTATTCGCCGGTGGACCGATCATGCAGGGCACCCCGGCTCCTGGCCACTATTATTTGCCGGTGGGCCGGTCTGGGATTAGCTCAACAATCTTTCTCTTTAATGGATAATGTCTTATTCGTGTATTATTCGATAAGCATTTCACCATTGACATAAATGCCATCAACATTCTACCTCTATCCTCTCAAGGGGGCCCGTCCCATATCTTGAGACTTATGCGCCCCTTATCACACCCCGACATCCATTCCCCCTTACACTTACACATAATGACAAACCCGACTTCTACGGGTGTGGGTTAGGGCCCAACACCTCATGACATCAACCCCACCTACTATCACCCTCTTGGGTTTTCCCCTGAAAACCCTAATTGGACCTATATGGCCCACTTTCTCTCACTTACACTACCATTACTTCATTTATCATCCCACACCTTATCTCGTTTAGATCCAATCCCAAATCATATCGCTTTACCCCCTCGATTCCACGTGTGACCGAGAAACCCTAGTTGGCCACTTCAAACCCTAGTACCTTTCTTCTCCCACAAGTAACCTCTCTATTTTTCATCCAAAGTCTCTTTTCTCCCATGGAACCCATACTCACCCAAAATAAATCTCCACTTTTAACCCGTACTCCACTCTCCCTTAATCATTAGCACTTCCACATTTGCTAGATTACCGCTTCCTCCCAAAACCCTAATCGAGTCCCTTACACACCCTTACACCAACCTACGTACTATTTTTCATCCCAAGTCTCCGGTCACTCCACAACTCTCCCCTTAGCTTATTTACACCCTAAATTAATTTTTCTCACGTAAAGATCACCCCCATGCAAGTTTTATCCATCCCATGCAAATTTTAAGATTCCCATGCATGGTTCCCATCTCTCATTCATTTTGGTCATTCCTTCCTCTTTAATTTCCTCTCATGGATCATGAGGTATTTTGGTCAACCTCATATCTCCCTTAATGAACTCACTTCTCATTTCTTTCTTTTTTTCCTTTCATTCCCATATCATATTATCAATTGTCCTAGCATGCATATCCTAGAGGGCCATATCATATCACACCATAAACACCATATATACATATCATACTCATATGATAAGAAACACATACAAACATACCTCAACTCCAAGTTGCGCTACACATAAGACAAGTTAATTACAATCATATGATACACGACATAGCATGATATATATAGCATCCAAGGCATACAAGTCACATAACACACATGGGCCTTAGCTACATCCTTACCTAAAGCGACGCCGGGCTTGGATCACGCTCCTACGACTCTTTAGGGCTTTGGCTCGATTCACCTATAAGAGGGTAAGACTAATGATTAGTTTTCCTTCTACCCAAAAATACTATTATTTCTTATTTTAGTCTAAGATTAGGGTTGTTATTATTACACGGAGTTTTATAAGTGGAAACTAGGATTTTTACCATCAAGTTAGCCTACTAGTTATTACTAGTCAAAATATACTTATGTTATTATTCATAACTATATTTATATCATCAAACCTAATAGCTTTATTTCTCCTAATGATAGTACTAATAATTGTTAAAATAAAATAGTAGTAGTAATAATAATAATAATAATACCAATGCTCCTAGAAATTAAGCCCTATTATTTTTAAGGCTAAGGCTAATAATGGTTTTAGGGATAAGATAATAATATAATATTAGTATTACTAACAAAGTACTAATATTATTAAAGATAATAATGATATTAGTTATATTTGGAATAATAATAATAATATAAGGGTTTGAATGTTTTTATCATAATAGTATTAACAAAATAATAACAATAGTACTAGTAATAACTAATAATGATACCATAGTAATAATGTTAGTAACAAAGGCATTAGGAACAATATTAGCAATGTTTGAATAATAATAATAGTAATAATACTAAGGTTGGGTATCCTTCTTCTATAGTAACAAAAGGGTAACATGCCAATTTCGGTTTCAATAACATTAATAATAATAAAAATAATAGTAATATTATTAACAACGCCAACAACAACAACAACAACAACAATAATAACAATAATAATAGTAATAGTAATAATAAAGTAATAATGATAATAATAATAGTAATAATAATAAAAATAATAATGATAATAATAATAATGTTAAGCATGGTAATAATAATGACAATAACAATAATATAGTAACCAAAATGATAATAATAATATAAGGGTCCAAATATTTATATTAATAATAAACGTGATAATGGATAAAGTTAGTATTAAAAATATTAACAAGATAATAATAATAATGATGATGATGATGATGATGGTAATAATAATAATAGTAATAATAATAATAATATAGATAATACCATTAATATTATTAAATAACTAATATTTGTATAAAGTGAGCTTAAGGGTTGGGAAAGTTAGAGAACCACCTAAGGCAGTGGTGGCACCGACGGCGGCGGTTGTGGAAGTTTGAGGTGGTGGAAGAAGGAGAAGGAGGGAGGAGGATAAAGGAGGGAGGAGGAAGAAAGGGAGGTGTGGAGAGGTAGAGGAGGCTCCCCTGGTTGTTTTGGAGGGTAGAGGTGGCGTTGGTGGCAGCGGAATTGACGGCGATGGCGGTGCGAAGGGCGGCAGGGGCTGAAGTTGGTCGTTTGGGGAGGGTGACTTTGCACGGCTGGGGTGGCTCGTGTAGGGGAAATCAAGAGACGAGGAGGGCTTGGTTATGTAGAGGGTGGTACAAGGAGTAATTTTTGGGGTGGCTTGGCTGGCGGTGATGGGCGGCGGCTGTGGTTTGCTCGTCTAAGGAGGAGGCGACGAGAAGGGTTGTTTCTGGATTTTCGAGATCAAAATTAAAATTGAGGCAGGCTATGGGATATATATATATATATATATAGATAGATCGATTGGCTGGGCAAAGACAAGGGGAAGAAGACAAGGGTGTGCAGATGCCAGGTATGCCGCCCGGTGGTGGCAGTCGAGGCGGTTCTGCCATGGCAGGGGTAGCATAGTCGAGGGAAGAGGGAAAGGGAAAAGGCCAAGGTGCTCGGGAGAGGGGAATAGGTTGGTTGGGGTTGAAAATGTGAAAGAAAGCGACGGGAGAGGGAGGGAAGGACGATGGCAGCGATGGTGGCTGACGGAGCGCTGGGTTGCAGCTCCACGGTCGTCGCCCACGCCTCAGGGAAGAATAACAGGTCAGGACCGGGCGGCTCAGGGAGAAAAAGAAGAAAAGAAAAAAAGAACCAGACTGGCTGGGAAGGAAGAAAAAAGAAGGGGGGAAGAAGGCAGTGTGGGCCTGGGTTGCGCAAGAAGGCTGGGTCGCGCGACGTTGGCCCAGGTCGAGGGGGGAAGAAAAAGGAGAAAGAAAAAGAAAAAGAAAGAAAAGAAAAGAAAAAAGAAAGGAAAAATATGTGGGTTGGGTATTTTGGTGTTTTTGGGTTATTTAGGATAATAATATTTATAAAATAATATTTAATTCCTTTTTAGCTTAATTTAGGCTATTTTGGATAATTTTTCTTTTAATCCTATATAAATTAGCATTACTCCTTAATTCTTCCTAATCAACCTATTTATCATTTTTTCCTTGATTGTCCCTAAATAGCTCCCTATATTTTAATAAAATAATTAATTTAATTAATCTTCCTAATAAATCCTTATTAAGCCATAATTTTCAGAATTAGAATTTTAGGGTATTTCATCCTTCCCTCAGTCACTGGGCTTCACTACCACCATTGATAAACACCCCATTATTGTACTCACTGACTCAGGGAGTACCCATAATTACGTGCACCCTTTGGGTAGGTACATAGTGGTAAGGTCAATATCCACTAAATAGAGTTCCAGAATGATCTATATGTTTTGCAATTTGCTAGAGTGGACTTGATTTTGGGCATCCAATAGTTAGAGACTTTGAACTCAATTGTCATAAACTATAAGATACTAACCATAGACTTTGAACATGGGGGAAAAACGATCCACCTAGCTTCCTATAATCTAATTCACAAACCCATCCTAATATTCTTCATTCAAATCAAGTGCTTGCACAGAATAACAACCCATGCAACTTATATCCATAATCAACTTACAGGAAAAAACACACGTGAGCCACCAATTTACCTCAAATAATTAATTATTCATATCCCTTATAATCTAGTAGTAAAGAAAATTATAGAATAGATTAGGATTACATTACTTCCCCAAAACTAGGGGAGATGAGTCACTAGTAACAAGCTCACGTGATCTTCTACTTTAATATTCATATTACATTCACAAGCATAACCAACACTTAACAATTTATGACCCCACTTATACCTTCAGGGGAATTCACTTTAACCTTTGTTTATCAAATATGTTATTCGAGCTATTCTAAGGTTAAATAATAAATAAGATTATACATGTAATAATAAAAGCAAGCACAAAATTGTGTTAACCCTGAAAGAAATTATTTAAGGACAAACAAACCCTAATCCAACTATTTTATTAAAAATATTAACCTATGATCATACTTATAAATCCATTAGGGATAACTTGATGCCAAACAATGACTAAGGTACCCAAAATAAGAGTAAAAAGACTAAAATATCCTTATTTAACCTTAATATTTTATTTAATGAGTTATATTACTAATTGATCCTATCATTAACCTACACTTAAAGCCACACTTAAGGCCACATTCCATAATCATTATACAGTTTCTTAAAGTCAAAATTTAGAATTTAGATGTCAAGATTAATACATAAGAGGACTAGAAGACCCATAGGATGTCTATACTCATTTTAACACTTTTTAATTTAATGATTTCTTAGTCTAACCATATTTAACCAAGGTTAATCTGTCAATATTATTTTACCTCTAATACCCTAGAAAAAGTTCAAAACCCGCCAAAGGACAATAACATGCAAAAATACTAAAATGCCCTCCAATTTACTTAGTTAACCTCAAAACTTATTTTAATCATAACTTAAGTTATACAAGTTCAAATAAAGACTTATAATATAGGAAGCTGTATGTAAAGGACCTAATGAACACAATTGTGGCCTTTTTTCTTAAAAATTATAACCATAATGATGAAAGTTCCTTCGGCAATGGCTAAATTTGAATTCCAAAAAAAAAAGTTACTTCACCAAAATCAACCTTAGCATACTTATTTTCATAACAAAATAAATATACGAGATAATTAATATATCCAACATGTTGCATAAAAATTATAACCATGTAATAACAAATACACACATACACACACACACACATGCATAAATTATAACATGTCCTATATACATGCATTTTCACATAAAATAACATCATGCTAACCAAATATATGAACATAGGCTCAAATATAAAATCGTGCTAGAGGATATGATAACATGCTCATCATGGAAATAATATATTAATAACATGATACAACATGCTCATATATATTAAAATATCTAAGACAAATATTAACACAAAAATATTATATCAAGAGAGTAGGAAAATATTACTACTTAGTTAATCTTATAGGAGGTCCATTAAAGTCCCATCTAATTCTTCCTTCTACGACCTATTGATAACCTATCAAAAGCATAAGTAAATTTAGAATAATAATTGAAATTAGCAAGGAAAGGTGAGGGGAAAATTGTAAGAATTATTGATACAAAATTTAAGTAGAAGAATGGGGAAATGATGGTTGATTTCAAACATAATAACATCTATAACTTCCTTTCAACACCATCATAACCCCCCACAATCATTTCCTAGCCAAAAACATGAAGGGAAGAAGAGGATTTGTAGATGGTGGTTTTAAGATCAGAAAACACCAATGAAAAAAGTAGTAGGGGAAAAAAATTAATGCCACACATGAGGAATGTGGATATAATTGCAAGAAAGGAAAAGGATCAACTATGAAATGGAAGAATGGAGTTAGAAGGGATATTGGGCATGGAAAAAAATAAGGAAATGCATAGTTTGGTTTTTCAGGCATCATGCAAAGAGGAAGAAAAATGGCTACAAAAGGGTTGTTTAGCTTTGCATGAAAATGAAATAATGCGAGGAGTGTTTGTGTGGTAAAAGGGCATACTTTTTTTCTCAGTTTCTAAGTTAGTTGATATGAAAATGGAGAGGAAAGATGGGTTGGAGTTTGTTAGTAGATAAGGGAAAATAAAGGCAACATATGGTGGACTTGGCTTACATGGGGAAGGCATAATGTGTAGATTTGTTAGAGGATAAGTTGCATGATTTGGCTGGAAATTATGGGGCATATTAGGCCTAAAATTGGCAAGAAAATCTATTAATGATTTCTTGTTTAACACTTGAAAGAAAGGTTAAGTGTAGGTTTAACTCTGAGAATATTAATTAATATGATGATAATTATGTACTTTAGGTGAGGATTTTGGTTTACCCACGCCAACTATGATGGTATAAATTTTTTAGCCTATTTATGGTTTAGTTAGGACCTAACTAACTAGGTAATTAGGAAGATAGTTATGTTTCGTTTAATGGTTTAAAGTGTACAAAGTGTCCAAAAATAGGTAGAAAGAAAAGATCAAATGAGATCATGAAAATGTGAGAAATAATTTTAGAAACTCATATATATATATATTAAAATATCAGATATTAGAGTTTATTTAAAGCTCAACAAATAAAAAAACAAGCTAAAACAACGAAAAATGGATAAGTTGTAGAAATGTAATTTTTGCAAATGAGTTAAAATATAACGAAGGGTTTGAAAGGTTTAAAAAGGTGCAAACAAATTTTAGAAATCCCATTAGCTAAAAATATTCAACTTCAGAAAATTTTCAAAATTCAAATAGATTAAAATGTTTAAATCGTCCATTGTAGTAACATAACTTTTTGTGATTAAGCTAAACAAAAGGGACAGACAAACTTAAAAATGTCAGAGTTGCACGCCTAAGTTTAGAATATTTTTAGAATGTGCACAAATTTTATACAAGTTGAAACGAGCAAGAAAAGATTTAGAACAAAAAAAATCACACCAATTGTGATTTTTCACAAACAAATATAATATTTATGTAGGAGAATAAATAATGAACGAAAATTACATAAATGATGTGTAAAGAATATAAATGAAAGAATGTGCTTGAGAAAAATCTTAGGAATGATTTCAAATTTAAAAACTAGTTTGAAAGAAAAAAAATGCTAAACTCAAAGAAATCACGACAAATGTAACTTTTCCACAAGTGGTTAAAATAGTTACTAAAGGCTTGAAATAAAGTTGAATGTTTTAGAAAAACATATTAGAAAAAATTGTGATGGGTTACGAGTCTAATTACATTGTAATTAGTGTTAGAAAAATTAAAGATATTATACTATATCACTTTTAAATCTCCAATCCATAAGTACATTTAACCCTCTATAAGGTGGTGGATAAGTCAAATAGAGTATATTAGGGTCATCTAGTTTCGTTAGGATCAAACAATATATAATTAAATAGTTTCAACACTTGGAATCACTTTGATCCCCCTCATGTTTTCTTCCAATTTAAGTGCTAATATTTTATTGGATCTTTAACCAATGCTTAACACATAACAATATGTCACTTGATTTTATCATCATAACACGTTTTCTTATTATTGTTGCCTCATTACTGAGGATACCAATTTTCATTAATTACATGTGATATCGATTATTTCTTATTTCATACCAACTAACATTATAATTAAAAAAATGTACCAAAGTTAACCAAATTAAACATGTTATAACCACATAAACAAAGATAATACATAAGGTAAGACAACAAGCACAAAAGTGACATCACATAAGGAAAAAAAAGTATAATGTCACTAAAACCGTAATTCACTATCAACTCATAATTTCATCCATAAAAATCATTAACTCACCAAATTTGACACAAGTATTCAATATATCATGCTTAAAAATATATCCAAAAATAAGGATTAAAATCTAACATTTTGCACATAAAATACCAATCTTCTCGCTAGGGTTTTTAAGTCCATTTTAAACCATTTTCACAAAATATTAATATTTGTGTTTAATATATTAAACTTAAACTAATCACATATCACATATCACATTTATCAAATACTGATCTCAATGACGCTTACACCATCTAAAGTTTCCTAAATTAACCACTTTTCACTTATTCCATATAAACATCACATTATTTCTTTTAACATAACTTGATCCATGTTCACCCAAAATCCTAACATATTATATGTCAAAACCAATGTAAAAGAATTAAGGAATAAAATGTCTTACTCATTTTCCTCATAACTCATAAAAATACCGAATCACTCCTAAGGATGAAATTCACCATTAACCCACCAAATTCCTCACGCCTCTAAAAACTCATCAAATTTACTCCTTTCACTCATACACTATTAACATCTCAAATATGTCGTTAGCCCCAATTATAACAAACCATACAAAGACAAATGGCCTTAAGGTCTAAAACACCATAAGCTCAAAATACCAAAACTTTTAACCTCAATATGCTACACTCATTATAATATTTAAATAGAATTAAATCTACTCATCTATGGGCTTATTAAAATAAAATAATACACAACCGTGATTGAGATCTTATGGCAAAACCTATCAAGACATAAAATATAGAAATTTCACATAAAACCATAAACTTCTCAAAATAATGAATTTAAAAATTAATACATGAATATGAATTAAAATGAAGCCTTATATGACATCTAGCACAAAGGTATGCTACTGTGGATTGAATAAAAATTAACACATAGCAACAAGGCTCTTTTTTAGAGATGTACACCATTACAGGATGCTACTTCGGTCTCTAGGAAAATAAATACTCCTATTCACCTCCTTTCCCACCTTGATCAACCTATTAGGATAAAAAATGAGGGCTTGGAACAATATTAAATATGCCTTCACCAATCTATAAATTTAAATCCTTTCTTATTAGAACATTATCTAAATAGTTAAAGTTAAATATTTTAAAAGTTGGAAGATGAAAAAAAATGAAGAGGAAAACAAGAAAGGGGTTGGTCACAAGGAAAAAAGCTAAGAAAAAAAATACAAACTTATAATAAGAAGAGAGGAAAGAGAAAAGTAGAAGATATAAATTTGGCCAAGTGTAAAATGATTGACTAAAGGGGATCCGCCTCTTTATGGTTGTTGATTAACACATGAGAGAGAGGGAGAAGTTAGATGGGAGTGTTGCATACAAGTAAGATGAGTAATGAGAGTGATTAACATAGGTGAGATAGTGTAATATAGTTAATTAAGATGATTATGGGTAGATGTTTGGTTTAATGAGTAAGGAAATCATGGGATGATCATGGGTGTTAGAGGGTTAAATTTTCAAAGCTAATCATCCCAAAAAAATTTAAAAGTATTGATAATGGTTTATGTTATGCAGAAAGTTTGATAGAGCACTATAAATGAAAAAAAAGATCAATAAATTAAGAAATGGGTTAATTAAGGAAAGGGTGGAATTAATCTATGAACATGAATATATACAAATATTGGTCATATGAATTTACTTGAGGTGAAAATAAATTAAGAAAATCAAGAGTGGTGCAAATAACCGAGCTTTAATCAATCAAGTAAGGCAAATGGTCAACCAAAGGTAAGGCTTACTCGACCTTTGGTTATTTGAATTCAAACATAAGGGTTTAGAGGGTAGAAAGTTAAAAATAAAGGTTTTAATGGTATGGGTAAGGTGTTAAGGCTAATGTTAAGGGTTAAGAAATGTATGAAGAGACTATCCAATCAAGAACTAGGGAGAGAAAATTTTGAGGTGTTACATAATTATTCTAAAAATTTGTGAAATTCCTATTTTTATTCTTCCTTAGCCTGGAATTTCCCCCCTTTAAATTGAGATATTTGATTTCATTTTTTTCTTTCATTCACCCATAAACCCTTCCAGAATCCCATCATCTTTCATCTACCAAACTCTTGCACACCCATCATTTTCTTCATTCAAGTGCTAGCCAAACAAGAATCCGTACCGCCTATTATGCAATAAACTTAGGCATGGAGATAGGTTAAATAATCCAAACTTAAACCCCAATTATACCTTAGTTTTAAGTGTTAAGCCTCCAACTTCTCTCTTTTCCTCTGGTATTATGTCGTGTTTTACAGTCCAAAATTGACCATCCCTCTCTAAATTTTCTTCTCTTTTTCTTTACCTTAAGCTCCTAACACTTTGTTCTGCCATTCTTGGTGGTTATTGGGATGTCTCTGTAGTGGATCATTAATATTTTTTCCTTTTTTTTTCTCTTTGCAAACCTACTATTCCAAACTTCTATTTATTTTTCGCTATCATTTTCTTTTCCATAACCATCCCACATTAATTACCATTTCCATGCTATTGTTCTTGATTCTTATTGGCTGTTTGGTGGTGTTTTCCACCCTCCTTGGATTCGATGTTGCTCCTTCAAGATAACAACCCTTTTATTTTCTCCCTTTTTGGATGTTGATTCTATCCTCTTAAATTCCTCATATTGATTTCTAAATACTTGACATAAGTGTTAGAGATTAAGGTTTAAAGATAATAGAGGATTCTTGTGCGTTTCTAAGCATTCACATTCAAGAGTGATTAAGTGGCTTAAAGGAGTGTGTTCTTATTCTTTTGACATGGGCTTGAAATTTTGGTAAAACATTTCTTTTCTTTTTATGTTACGGTTTAATGTGTGATTATTTATATGTATGATTTTATGTCTAAGTGTAGTAAAAAATATTTGTGTTTTTCTTAAGATTTTATGTCAAGCATCCTAGGGTTATTTTATGCTAAATTATGTTTTTGGTGCAAGTATGTTAATAAGCATGAAGAACATGTATATTTTATGCATTTATATTTTTTGTATGAAAAATGTAAGAGCATGATGTGGATATATAATATCATGTATTCAATTATATGTATTCAAATATGTCATATAAGCATGTATGAGGTGTATGGAATGTTGTTATTTTATGTGGACAAATTTTTAAAATTTTCAAACATGGGAATTTTAGTCTAGGATGAGGCTTCTTTTTGCATATTTAATAATTTTTTTGTATTTATTATGTGTTTTACTTAAATTTGATGTATAATATATTAGGATTTTAACATGTATAGGTATTCTCATGCATAATTAAAGCTTGTAAGCCCAAAGGCAATTATGTCATTTTACATGTTTTGTATCATTTGGTATTTGTGGGAAAAATGTAGCAATTATGGGGAAAATGTAGCATTTTATATTATGTATATGGACATGTAATATGTGGTATGCTTAATACGCATGGTTAGGATTATATGTGTTAAATATGCTTAGGTCATAAGTAGGTATCATATGGCCTTTTGATATATTTTTGGAATTTGTTTAGAATTAGTAATTATGTTCAAGTGTTTATTTTAATGTTATTTATCATTTTATGAGTTTCATTGAATTATATTAATATTTAGTAATAAAATGGTTTAAATTGATATAATAAGAGTATAAAGGCATGTTGGTCTTTTTTAACTTAGATGTGCTTAAGTATTAAATAATTGATCAGAGGTTTGCCTTAGTGTTGAATATTAACTATTAATTTGACAATGGAATTTATTTTAACTTTTGAATAAATTGAATCTAAAGGATATAATTTAATTGAATTGATTAAGTATTTGGGTTATTGCTTAATGTCCAATCCTTGACCTCCTGTGCCATTGATTTGTGTGACCCTTATGGCCAAATGGATTGACTTGAATTCTCTAGTTTGATTAAATGTTGAGTGGATCTTGCATCCAATGCTAATTAATAAGTTAATATTGAATAAAATATAAATTACTTAAAGTGAAAGATGCTATGAGTTGAAAAAATCTTGTGCCTTAAACGTAGGCCTAAGTACATATTTTAACCTTTGGTTTAAGGGGTTTACTTATTCTCTATAGGTATTTCATAAACCCTATAGAGAATATGGGCACTTAAAGACTAAAGTGCTGAGATTTAGTATTGCCAAACTTTTTGTTATGTGACTTCCTTAATGAGTTTTGCCTTGAAATTGAGTGATTTGATTTGAATTTACCTTATTTCAAATATTTTCCAACTATTTTATAATACTCTAATCTTGTTGTAACCTTCTCGATAATCATATTCTTGGGTTACATGATTATTTTTACTAGCTTATTGACTCTTGAACCAATTTACGCACCTTGACTTACCAAAAAGTGCTTCTACCTTACCACTCATATTTTCTCCCCTCTCTCCCACTTATTTTTGTGTAGCAATAGTGGTATAGGTAAGCTAGGATGACTTGCTAACACTTGGTTGTTTGCACTCCACCTTCTTTTCACACCCTACTTGATTGTCGTCCTTCTTATTCAAGTGTGCAACAAGTCATCCCCCATTGTGCTTAACAGATTTTGACTCCAACCCCTCTCTTTTATGTTATTCTTTTGCTTGAATTTTCACAAGTCTTGAAAAACTTAACATTTCCTCTCTTTTTTCCCTTTTATATCATCCTCCTTTGTTAACTTTGTTGGATTATTCTTCAATCTTTATTTTATAAGCTCTAGCTGAGCCCTCTTCCTCTATTTTCTTCATCGTTCTCTTGTTTTTGTCTTCTATATTTCCCATATCTTGCATCTACTTATTTCTAAATAAGAAAGGGAGGTTGGAGTTGTGGTTAATTTGTAGAGATCTCCACCTTGTTCTTCTCCTTGGACTCAAATGGTAGTCTATTTTCCCCTTCTCGGTTATTCTGATCTTTATTTGTTATTTTCATGTGTTGTTGCAGTTATATGTTGTCTTATATGATTTTGTAGTAATGGAGGTCATTCTTAGAGAATATTGAATATTAGAGATCATTTCCCTTTTTGCTTGAGCTTGTATCTAGGTAAATCTAATCAACTCTTCATATGTTTGAATAAATGGGTGTGATCATTTTAGTCTTGTTAGACTTTGTATCATATTAGGGGTTGCTTATTATGGAATTTGAGATTTTGAGCTATTATTTCAAGAGAGTGATGATATATCTGTATGGTTAGTTTTATCTTTCAAGAATGTGTGTGAAAACATGCTTAATGTGTATTTATCATGAATATAGTTAATTAACGTGGAATATATAAGTATGAGAATGTCTTAGCCATTTTTGGCCTTAAGCATGAGCTTTATTGTTTTTAGCATGAAAAATGTTGTGTGTTGATTATCAAGAATGAATCCATGTGATTTTGAGTGATAAGTTTTTATATGTGTTTTAATTGTATAGGAGCCTCTTAGGATATATTGGTTAAGCTGGAGATTAATTGCATTCAATTACATGATTTATAGATTTTTTATGCCTAGTGGTACCAATCGAATGTTGTGGGTCAACTATTAGCTGCCAATTTCACTTGATCTTGATTTTATACAGTCACTAGTCGACTTATCTTTCTCTACCAGTTGACTGCTCATCCTATTTTGGATTTATTTTTTCTATTTTGAGTCCCAAATGAGTCCATTGGCTCGTGGGACTTGTCTGCTAGTTCCCTAAGACCATTGTGTTGACTATATGTTGACCTTGGTGTATGTATGTTGACTATATGATTATGTTTAGTTGTCTTTTTTATTGATATTAAGATGAGCCTTTGACTTAACGTTATAGCTGACTATGTGTTTGGCTTTTGAATAATTAAAACTAAAAGGTTGGAAAGGAATTTAATTGAATTGATTTGAATTGGATAATTGTTTGGGTTATGGTGTGATGCCCAATTGTAGGCCTAGATGGTTATGAATTCATGTAAACCTTACGGTCCTATCACTACTTCAAATACGGGAAATAATAACGGGACATTAATAACGGTAGTTCGAAAACCGTTGTCAAACGCGTGAAAATTAATCGGCGGGAAGTTTTGATAACGGTTCTAGTTAAAAACCGTTATTAAAAGGGCAACGTTAAAATTTGGACGGATGTTTTAATAACGGTTTTATATAAACCGTTATTAAAAGAGGATTTAATAACGGTTCATATTAGAACCGTTGTCAAAAGTCAGAAGCTTTTAATGACGGTTCTTCCAGGAACCGTTATTAAAAGATGTTTTAATAACGGTTCTCTCAGGAACCGTTATTAAAACCCCAAAATCAAACTTTTATTTCTCGCTCGGTTCTGTTTCGTGCCAAAATTTTCATACTCTTTGCACTTTCGTTCTCTTGCTCTCCTTCCTTCTCCTTGCAAATCCTCGCACCGCCAACTCGCACCACCAGGCTCCTCTCAAGTAAAGGAAACCCTCGCACCGCCACACCTCTGCCATTGTTCCGAAGCTAGCTGGCACTTGCACCTTCATCCTCCGTCGTGTTTGAAGCCCTTGCCTCTCTCAACATTCTGACCGTCGTGTTTGTAGCTAGCTCACTTTATGTATGTGTTTGTTCTTCCTCTCGTAACTTTTTATCTACTTATATAAATGCATGTCTGTCGCTAGGGTTTCATTCGAAAATGTGTTGTTGAATGTGTTGGCTGAAAATTTTGTTGTTTGTTGTTGAATTTGTTGCGTTATTGTTATATATTAACAAATGCATGTGTTGGCCGAGAACTTTACATATTATTGTTGTATTTGTTTGTATGGAGAATATAGATTCAACATTATTTAGAGCTACAACCATAATAAACAAAAGAGAAGACATTATTGAGGTTATTTAGAGCTAGATTCAACTGTAAACTTTGGAGGGTCATAACTTTTTCGTGGGACCTCAGATTTAGGTGATCTAGGAGGCTATTTTGGGTATTTTTCGAGATCTACAATGTGACAAGTCGGCAGAGCCGATTTGGGCAATATCGGAGCCCAAAAAAGGCTGTTTTGGCCTCTAAATTTAGGTTTTTTTTTTTGTGATACAACCTTTTTTAGGGCTTTTTTTACAAATTGAACCTTTAATTTAGGGTATGATGGTGTTATATAACCTCTTGATTATAGTGGTAACATATGTTGCCTACCTTTGTATTATTTTGTATGTAGGGTAATACATGTTTTCATTTATTTTAGTTTTTACTTTTATCAGAATTGTTTTTCCTCTATTGTTTATCTCTTTATTGTAATTATGGATGAGATAAGAGCTTTAGGTACCTCCAAAATTGAAGATCTTCAAGACAAAGGAACTTAGATGATGATGATGAAATTGAAGTTTTTAAGGGTTCAAGTGAAGAAGACGAGCAATGGATCTTATAGTCTAAAATAGATTGGTCAACATAGATCCAAACCATGTATGTTTGTTTTTCCATATTTTTCTATTAATGAATCATGACATACCTAATGGCTAACTGTATATTAATTGAAACATGGGTGTTGTAGTTTTTCACCGATGACTATGCACGTGGCCAGCAATATAATGTTGATCAAATTGATGAAGTTAGAGGCCAAGCACGTGCACTCATTCATTCGGTAGCGATCTATATATTCTACATTTTTAGGTTTGTATTTCGTCTACCAGCCTAGATTTGTGAACTCTTTACTTTGGGGTGTAGAGCTACCAAGTTGTGGTATGCCCACTAATTTTATTGCAAGTATAGTTGGTGTATTGAGACATGCATACCAATTATAGATTGATTGAAATTATGGTGTGATTGCAGATTTTGTATGAATTGATGTTGTTTTACATTGCAGATTTGGTAATTGTTTTAACATACAGATTTGGTAACTGTGTATGTGGGCAGGAACAAAACTGCAAAAAAAGAAGTGGAGTTTTAATAACGGTTCTTATAAAAACCGTTATTAAATATGAATTTTACGCACATATTCGCGGGTTTTTGTGTATTTTTCATGACGGTTATGAACCGTTATTAAAGATTTAATAACGGGCGATTCAATAACGGTTGAAAACCGTTATTAAAACTATAAAATAACCGTTATTAAAACCCCTTTCCGTGGTAGTGTATGGTTTTATTTGATATTAGATTTGTTATAATTAGGGTTCCTAGATTGTCTCACTTATTGTTATGGATCCCTATATCCTTGGAATAATACTATTCATATTGAATAAAATATTAATCATTTAAAGCAAAACATTTGTGTTTAGGCTAGGGATCTTATGCCTCAAAATAAGCCCTTGTTCATACAGTTGGACCTTTGGGGTCAAAGGGCCCATTTCTTCTAATAGGGATTCACAAATCCTATAGAGGGTGCTTGTACTTAAGAACTTAATTGTTGAGGTTGTGTGTGTACAACTTAGGCCGTGTGACACCTTTGCTGTGATGTAAGGAAGGAATTTGTTGGTTTTTTATTTTTTGTTTTCCCTAGTGTTAGTGTCTTGGATTATATGACTGTATTCCTCTCAATATTTGAATCTACTTTTGATTTGTAACTTGAAGTAGAAAACCACTTTAGTACCTCTTGAATATTTGTATTAGGGTTGGACCACTGTTAGAACATATTTCATTGTTGTCATGTGTTGAATTGTGAAATCATGTTTATCCTTGAAGTTGGTGACCTCATGTGTTTATTTTGTTTTAAGCATAATTCTCATTATTTTATGATTATACGCAATGTGGGCATACTATCTTTTATGAGGTATTGTAATTTACTCAATAAGACTTTCTCATACTGATGCTACATTTTGAGGTGGTTTTGTTCCAAGGTTAATGATAATTTTGTGTTGGGTCAAAGTGCTTGGGGTCATTAGGTGTATCTTATTCAATTGAGTTTTTTTCCTTTTTTGTTCTTGATGTATACCTTTTTGGATCATCAATTGTTGTAAGAGTTTTTGTGTTATAATTAAATATTGATCTCCTACTTCTCTATTTTAGTTTGTTGTTGGTTTTGGCTCAACCTTTAATTAAGTACTAACCATACTTAATCTTTGTTTTTGAGTTATTTTTACCTTGCATTTTATGTATATTAAATATTAGTCATATCTCTCTCTATGTTGAATGTGATCGTAAAACCTAATATTTTTATGTAGTGGAGACATATTTTGGGTCTAGTAGTCAATGTTGGGGTGTTAAAGTTAGGACCTTGCAAGTTTGTTGATAGTGGAGACATCTTTTTGGGTCTAGTAAAAGTGTAGGGCTATTCTAGTGAAGTGTTGTGTTTCCCATTTTGGGAATATTGTATTTTCTTTCCCTTTCTTGTTGTCACCAATTTGGGGAGATCAAGTATTTTGTAAACTTTTTTATAGTTATAATGAATCTCGATCTTTCTCCTTTCTTGTTGGTCTATTATTGATTTTGTTTCAACCTAGGATTAGGTATTGACCACATCTAATATTTGTTATTGAGTTATTTTTAACATTACATTCGACATTGGTCATACATCTCATCGTATTAGATAATGTATTTGCTTCCGCAAAAATAATATTTTTAAGTAGTAAATTTGCAAGCATTACACTATTCATGATATTATGAATCGAAGGAGCCTGTCATCATCCAAAATTGAAGTTTTGTCATTTGAATCGCTATAGTCACAATGATGGTTAAAGGTGAAAGACTTATTAGCTGTTAAAAGTTGATGATATTTTATTTTAAAAATATTTTATCAGTATAAAAAAGGAAAACAATTTCAACAATTTACAAAGTTTTTTTTAGAAAATAATAAATATAGTCTTAAAATTTCACTTACACCCTTTATTAAAATATATCAAATCATTTAATGCATGTATAATAAAAGAAAAAAATATGAGAATAAAATTTTAAAAAAAAATGACCTTTTTAAAGTGATTTTTGTTTTGTTTTTGTATATACAAAAATTCAGTGACAGAGTTGGTAACTTCTTGATATGGATGGAGTGTTTATTTTATAGTTAATAATTACAATGTATCAACATATCTCTAATTAAAGTTAACAATAAAGTAGCTTTATATAGTTTATTATCTATAATTAAGAAAATATCTTAACTATGATTTGAATGATTATTGAAAATTCTTCAATTTTGACCTAAGGTATCCCCCTCCCTCATAGGCTTAGTAGCTAGGTGAACATGTGATCCACAATTTTACATTACATATTCACAATTATTACTACTAATGGGTTGTTTGGCATGGTAGCAATAAAGGTGGAAAAAATTCATCTCTATTTTATATTTTTTTTACATTAAATATTTAATAATAATTATTATATTTTTAATAAAATATTTATTTTAGATCAATTTAATATCTAAATTTAATATTTATTAAAATAAAATATTTAATTTTAAATAAATTATACAAATTATATATAAAATATAGAGATAATTTTTTCGTCTTTATTATCGCGGAGTATACCACTGAAATTGTTATACGTTACATAACGACAATAACAGCAAGAAAAGTCTGAAATAACAGAAAGAAAGGAGGATGACGACTCTGACGTGGCTTCCCCAGACCAAACTTTCCGAACGCAATGTATCAATATAATTAGAAGAGGTAACAGGTTACCTTCTTCGGAGCCCTATACACTATTATCAGCCTCACTCATTTTTATAGTCGGACAAGTTCAACTATCCTCTAAGTTCAACTACAAGATCTCCTCTGAGCTGCATCATATAGGCAGTTGATCCATAGGAATTTCACCCTTCTTTTTTTTTTCCCCTCCATTGGTAAAGAAGTAAGTAAGTAGCATAAAAGTTCCAAGAGAGAAAAACAAGTGAAAAAAATAATACTATATCAAAATATACTAAAAGAATATTATAATTATAATGGTATATCTAAAATTAGATGTACCCGATTCATATAATAACCTATTGTGGAGGGGGATGTTGATATGCAGAATGTTTGGTGGAGGGCGTTCGTTCGTTCGTCCTTCCTTCCTTCCCCTCATGTATGCATGCATGGGGACTGGGAAAGGTAGTTGAGCTTTCGGTCAATGTGCAGTGACGTGATGTTTCTTAAAGTATTTGTAGTATATTATTGCATTGCGTAGTCTGTGATGTTTGCCTTCGTCATCATGCATGCATGAACATCCTCAGTGCTACTTTTATTCCCTCATCGTCGGAAGAAATCGTTATTTTTTAAAATTTCTAAAAATATAACAAAAAAAATATGATAAAAAATAATAATATATATATACACACACACTAAAATTAAAATAAAAATATATATAAATTTATAAAATTACAACCTACTTTAATTAATATAAATTATTAAAAAAATTAATCAAACACTTTCGATATAACTTTATAATTTAAAAATATATATATATAATAGATAAATATTAAAAATTAATCTAAACAAAGGAAATGAACGTAAATCAAGATAAATATTTTAAAATATTATTTGAATAATATTAACCTAATTTAAGTGGATCAAGATGAATATTTTAAAAAAAAAAATTATTTATATTAAAGTAAATGACGTTTAAAAAATTAAAATAAATAAAGGACGAGACAACAGAATATAATGAACGAGAAGATGATGATAATTTAATTGATATAAATTAAAAATATTTCTATCCAATTAAATTAAAAATATTACTTATATATTAACATCCACATCTATTACCACTAAAATTAAAATTTAATAAAAATAAATTTAATCAAAATAAATAAAAATTAAACTTTAACTTCAATTAATCTCATCAAAATTAATAAAATTAATTTCCAAATAAAATAATTAATTCACCTTCTTCTATTTTCTTTCCTTTCAAAATAAACAAGCCATAAAAGTACGTTTCCAGCATGGGAGTCCGTGCTTCACAGTCGTCAGGTCCCGCCTGAACGACAAGAACAAAAGATAGAACGTGACTTGTTTAGCCTTTTAATACTCCCTATCTATCTGCTATGGAAACCGTGCCGGGTGCGTCCCCCCACGGCCCCACCCACACCACACCACCCACGTTTTAGGTGGTGGAGGCGAGTGATGATGACTTCCACCACTCCATTGTCATATTATTTGCTTGCTCTTCTTCCTTGTCTGCCGCTTCGACGATTCAGCTTCCCTTCCATTGTGTTGTTCATTTCCGTGTGGATAGGAATATATAGCCGCCCTTCTTCTTGTTCTTCACTTCATGTACATCCTATCGCTTGGCTGCCGTGGAGTGATGAAACAAGGAGTGAAGTGTGCTGATTTCTGATCGCTGAACGAAGCCGACACTACTCTCTCTCTCTCTCTCTCTCTCTCTCTCAGGGCTCGTTTGGTATGGGGTAAGAAGACTCAGAGGAGCACTATTTTATATTTTTTATATTAAATATTTAATAATAATAAATATATTTTAATAACATATTTATTTTAGATTAAATTAAAATTTAAAATAAATATTTATTACAACAAAAATATATAATTTTAAATAAATTATATAAAATACAAAAATAATTTTTCTATTCTTATTATCCGTTAAAAAGCAGCCGTTAATAGAAGTAAAGGGAGCCACTTTGATTAGTCCCACAAAAAGGTTCTTGTTCTTCCTTTCTGTTGATTGATGCAAGCATGCTGGTATACATATATGGACTAGACTAGCCTAGCCTAGCTTTAATTAATTGCTTCTGCTGCTTCTACGAATGAAGTAAGTCAATTCTTGCTGCTAATTAAGCTGCTCTACGATAAATGCCTGATAAAAAGGACTGGGAACGAATCGATAGTGGGCTCATGATTTATTCATTACTCACTCACTTCTACAGCAGCGTTATTATCGAGAATGTGTGTCTCTAAATTAAACTCATTCGCCCCTCCCCCACTACCTGCAGCAAAATGTCATTGTCAGTGTAAATAAAGCTGGTTGTTGTGTATTTATGACATGAGCACTTTGTTCATTTTGTTTATTTTTTTATTCGCCCCTTCGGTCTACGAAGGTGTCGTTTTAATTTAAGTTCTGAAAATATTTTTTTTATCGTATTTCGTTTTAAAAGTTGTTTGTTGTTGGAATCTGTAACAAAAATGTTAGATTAATTTTGTTTTATAATTTTATTAATAGTATATATTAATTAATTTAGATAACAATTTTTTATTTTTCTTTCTCAATATTAATAAATTTAATATATTTTTTAAAACAAATATAAGATATGTGCGTATATATAATTTTTTTTTTATCATTTTCTATCGTTCCTATTTTTTAAACTTTAAAAAATAACATTTTTTGCCGTTTGTAAATTGTAAGTCCCCGTACTCGTGCAACAGTCACCGCAATTATCAGAGCCAGAAAAAGAGAAAAAACACCCTTTTTGACGAGGACACAAAACATGCACTGTTTATTTTTTAAGAATATACTGCACTTTTCGGGAAACTGAAGCTAATGAAAACGTTCCAGGTCTGGAAAGCCAATTATGTGATCTACCTAGCTTTGTATCATCATCTGTGAACTCTTTTTCTTCTTCTTCTTCTTCTTCTTCTTCTTCTTCTTCCAAGTGACTCTCCATCCATCATTTTCAAGCAGGCAGCCCTCCTAATTTTGTAAACAAACACACACACACGGACGCGGAAATGGAAGAAGACCTCAGAACTCCGTTGATCGAAGTACAAGGAAGAGCCTCATCGTCAGGAACTTCGAGTTTTATCAAAGCTTGCTTCAATGCAACCAATGCATTCCTTGGTGAACAAACTAATTAACTTATATATATATATATATATATATAACTCTCTTCAATTCTTTCCTGCTTTACTCCTTAATTAATTATCTAGTACCCAACCCTATGCATTTGAGCATTTCATTTTTCATTCAGGTATCGGGCTACTCACAGTCCCTTATGCTCTCGCAAGTGGTGGTTGGTTGACCTTATCCCTCTTCTTCGTCACCGGCTTAATCACCTTCTACACCGGGCTACTCCTTAAACGGTGCATGGACATCGATCCATCCATCCAAACCTACCTCGACATAGCCGACCGTGCTTTTGGCAAGACGGGAAGGATCATGGTCCTCGTTATCATGAACTCCGAGCTTTACCTAGTCGCCATAGGATTATTAATCTTGGAAGGGGACAACCTGCACAAGCTATTTCCAGGCTTCGATATCAACCTAGGGACAGCGTGGACCATAGACGGGCGGCGCTCGTTCATTCTCATAACGGCTCTGGCGATTTCGCCGACTATGTTCTTAGTTGACTTGGGGATCCTGTCTTACGTTTCTGCTACGGGCGTCGTCTCTTGTCTTGCTATACTTGTTTCTGTTGTTTCTGTTGGCTTGTTCGACGGTGTTGGGTTCCACGAGGAAGGGGTGTTGCTTGATTTTGGTGGCATCGGTACTGCTGTTAGCTTGTTTATAGTCTGCTTTGCTGGTCATCCTGTCATCCCTTCCATCTATACCTCTATGAAGCATCCTCATCAGTTTAGCAAGGTAAATCGTTCGATTCAACTAAAATCACCCACGTTTGGTTTCAACTTTATTTATTTACTGTTATTATGTTGTAGGTTCTGCTGGTTGGATTCTTTCTTACAGCAACGACCTACACAGCTATGGCAGTACTCAGCTATCTTATGTACGGAGACGAGGTCGATACACAAATAACCCTCAACCTGCCGACACAAGCAGTAGCTTCAAAAGTAGCCATCTACACAACACTGCTCATCCCTATAACTAGATACGCGCTGATGGTAACGCCAATAGCCAACGCACTCGAAAGTAATGCCGGCCTCTCGAAATCCGATCGGGAGAACAGGACGTGTACCAGGATACTTATAAGATTAGGCCTACTGCTTAGCACCTTGGTTTTTGCTTATTTGTTCCCGTATTTCGAATCGCTGATCTCGTTAGTTGGGTCGGTTTTTGTTGTTCTTGCTTCCTTTGTGCTTCCTTGTTTGTGTTACGCGAAGATCGTGGGGTTGTGGCATCGGAGGATTTGGAATCGGGAGATGGTGGGGATTCTGGCTATTCTTGTGTTTGCGATTGTAGCAGGTGTCTGGGGAACTTGCTCGGATGTTATAGAGCTTGTACAAGATGTATGATCGATCGTGTAAGTAGGTTGGGGTGTATTTTAAGTCTAGAGTAATGATTTTGTGCAGGGGCAGCCCTGCACAAGCTGCACGTTTCCTAAAGTTTATGGTATTGATGATGTGATTATACTAGTTATTATTGTCCTATGTAATTTGTGTTTTAACATTCTATTACTAATTTAGTAGCTAACCTGTGAGAACTTAGTGTAAGAAATTCAATTATTGCGGTGGTGGCTGTCCAAGTTGTGGGAGGAAAGAAAGTGGTGAATCGAAACGGTGTTATTCTTACGGAGGCCGTTACGATGGTATACAAAGTGAGTTGATTCTATTTCATCAATAACACTAAATATAGATACTACTAGAAGTGTTGATGGACCGAACATTCAATATTTTAGATATTTGATAAAAAAAATTTATATATTTAAAAGATCGAATATCCGCAAAAACACTTCATATATCTAACATTTTGAATATCTAAAATTTCGAATCGGATAACCAAAAATCCGTCAGATATTATAAATTTTTCGAGCAAGCCATAATTTAAAAAATATTAGATAAAAAATTATTTTATTTAAAAATAAAAAATTGATTCACTTTGAACAAATATGATCTAATAATTTGATTTGAGTATTAAATTATAGTATTTTCAATTAGTAATTTCAAAATTTGGATAATAACTAAATATTTAATCAAAATAATAATTAAAAGGTATAAAATTTACTCATTTCAAATTATACACACATATATAATTATATAAAACAAAATTTTATGAAAAATAAATAGAGTTTAGAGTGTATATGTATATAATTTATTGGATCAAATATTATTTATATTTTTCATATCTGATATTTGATTTATTTGATCTTTTATTTATCATATCGGATATTTAATTTGTAAAAAAAAATATCAGATTGATTATTTAATATTTTAGATCAGATCAATTTAAATATCGGATCGGATAATAATATAACGAATAATATAAATAGCTCTAAATAACATTGTTTTGATGTTGAAGTAGATCTTACGATTATTACAATACAATTGATTTTTATAATAAAATATTAATAGAATATTAACCGTTATTATCGATAAGTATATAAATTTTTATATTGATTGAGCTAAAATTTAATAAATATCGACTACATTATAAAATATCGAGAACTACAGTTAATTTTATTGTTCAACGTATGAGTGATACTAATTTCTGGCTATGCGGCAAGGGTGCGGGTCCATCACGGTTCTTGCATGTCCTTCTTACTATGAAATTATGATTAGCCTAACTTATATGAAAAGGTTCGATGAAGAATTTGTCGCGACTCAGTGAGAGAAAGAGACTAAGAGAATACGAGCCTAAAATAAATTGAAGATTTAAGATATCTAAAATTATGGCAAGGGAAAGGCGAAAGCAAACAGCAATTACTTTAATGAGGTAGGGTCGGCCGCAATCAATTAGCCAGCCCAGATTGATCGAGAATTTAACATGTCAATTTAGTTCTGAACCTAATTTATCACATCCAAACCGAAATTTTTCTCATCCGAGTCAAATTCAATTTAAATTTAATTTGGCCGTATTCAGTACATAATTTTATTTTTTATTATTAATTATAGTATTAATAAATGAGGGTATTATATTAGACTGGATATTAAGAGGATTTATCTATATCTAGCTAGCACATATATAGTAAAATAAAAAACTATAAATTGCATAAAAACAAATAAAATATATATAATTATGGGGGTTCAAAATAAAAAATAATAAAAACTAGATTAGGTTGAGGTAAAATAAATAATTCATATATTACCTATTACTCACAAGAAAGAGATCGATCAAGTTGTAAGTCAGATATAGGTTTATAAATTTTATATTACTTTCCTAATTTAATTTAATATGAAAAAACATTAATATTAAATCCTATTAAATTCTAGTAGCAAGTGGATTTTATATTCAATTAGATCAAATACATTAATAATGAGTGGAAGGGTCTAATCTAAGTTCTCAAACTAATATCTCAAGCGTGTATAATTGTATTCCCTACCTTTAACTCACACATATTTAAATATTCCACTTCTCCGATCAAAATCACAAAACTATTAGGTAAACTATTATCTAATCTAACTATAATTTATACACATGAATTCTAACATGTTTAAATAGGCACCTAGAAAACATATAATCCTACATATTATCAATATGAGGAAGTCAAAAGAAGGCATGTACCATATAAATTATACTTGAAAAAATCACGCATATAAATGATAGTAATTAAAGCAGAGTTAAAGGACAATATCATGACAATTAGCAAAAACACATAAAATATTTTGAAAATATTAAATCATAGTCTAGGGCTTCAGTCTCATTCCTAACAATAAGAATTTAGCCAATCATCAGGTATAAATTAATTGCATAGAGCATATGATAAGTTAGGAAAAGTCAAGACCAACAATTGAAGTGAAAACCAGCTAAACCAAGTGGGCAGATGACCCTCGTCGATTGGTTGACCGCCAGTCAAGGAATTTGTCTTCTTCTTCATGTGAATAACCCTTCTCCTCCACTTGAATGCTTGCTTGAATTAGATGCTCCTTTGTATAAATTGAGGCATGGGATCAACAAATTAATAATTTTTTAAGATGGAACTGATATTTTGTGGGTCAATTAAAGGTATTGAACCATAAATTGGAAGAATTATGGATATGGATGAAGAACCCTAGATTTCAAATCCTATGACGGAATGGAAAGGAATCAAGAATTAGGGTTATATGATGATTTAATTGAATGAATTGAGGATGAATTGAACGAGAAACACAATTTCATGGATTTGATAAAGAATAATGGAGGGGAAGTTGAAGATGAAGATGAAACCCTAATTATGAGTCTCAAGATTGGAAGCTTTCAATTCGTTCTCTCTTGTGGGATTTGAGTTATATATATATATATATATATATATATATATATATATATATATATATATATATATATATATATATATATATAAAGGCCAAAAATAGTGTATTAGGTATATGGAAAGATAAAATAGAAGCCGGAAAATGTTTAAAAAAATTATGTGTCCAATTTGAGACTAACATGGTTGTTTCTAGTGGATTCGAACGACTTCCTATCGACCTCCCATCCCTATATAACTTTCAACATTTTTTGATTGACACCTTTGACTTCCAATGCCATTTTGACCATTATCTAGGCTGATTCAACATAAAAGTTGTATCTTTTTATCCTAGCTTTCCAATATAACTTGAATAAACTCAATCAAAGATTAGATGAAAAAGTTATGCTTAAAATACCAAAGGTTGTTTTTTTCATTTCATGTGAAAGTTTAGTTGACCTTTTTACTTGCAAATCTCTTCAAAATACCTTTTCTTTCTTTCTTTCTTCATGATTGATCACAAATGAGTACTTCTGATTAAAGAGATGTCAAATTGACTTTTTTAATAAAAAAAATAAAACAGAGTATGTGGATTAATACTATAAAAATATGGCATAAAATGCACTTATCAAAACTCAATCTAACCTAAAGTTCGTCAACTTTAATCAAATTTGAATCTAAATAAATATGATGGGTCAGGTCCTAACCCGACCTAGTATCACAAAATCTAAATAAGCGAAAAACCTAACCCGACTGCACACCAAACTCAATATAACTAAACCCAGAGCCGACCCGACCCAAAATGATTCGTATGACTTGTTTGTCATCTCAATTCCTTATGTGACTTTTAAAAAAATATATATAATTTTGAATATCATACTATAAAATGCTACTATTATTTTAAGTTCCTTGAAAGTCCCCCCCCTCTCAATTTAAATAACAAAAAGAAAATTTACACCAAACCTTCATATATATCTAAGCAGCTAAATGTCACCACAATAAATTACTACATCTTTTTAGGTCAAGTGGTGTATGTATATATATATATATATAAAGGAATGTTAGAATTTATTTGGACTTCATTATTTGGATTTCAAAGTATTTGTTAACATGCCTGTTTGTTTTAATTATTTCTTAAATGATACCATAAAATTCTAAGGATGAATTTTATTAAAATACATTGATACTTGACATAACATTTTTTTAGTACCCTCTATTTTCAATAATTCTACTTAATTAGGTATCTTCGTATGTCAATTTTATTTCACTTGATTAACTAAATGGAGAAAATACATTATATGTTTAGTTCTATTTAAAATTTTGAGTGAAACTAAATTGAAATGTGAATGCATCTAAAGGAAATGACCGAAAACGCATAATACTAGAAAAAATATTAATTATGTCAAATATCAAGGTATCTAAAGAGAGATTATCCAAATTCTAATTAGAATGATGTAGATCGAAGCACATGAGTTGATTGTTACTATAATATTTGTTCTCTATTAACAATTTAAACAATTATTTTAGGCACATATGATATACTACTATACTAGTATATCACTATATCTGCAAAATGCATATCGCTTGACCGCCGACACAATTCCAATTATATTGAAGTTTGTAAGACAAAGAAATCATGTACATTAAGAAATTCAAAGGACATGCATGAAGGTAGCAAAGGAAAAATGAAAGGGCTTCTACATGGTACGACTGTTTTTTTTTTTTTTTTTTTTTTTCAAATCAAGGGAGGTCATTCGCCATTAAAGCCCGCCCCGGGGGAGCGGGGAAGAGTGGTATCAGCAAAGGGGGAATTATGGCCTAAATGAGGAAGGAGATTGGCCACGTCGTTCACCTCTCTGTAAGAACTTGATGCAGGCATGAGCCTAAACACCATTACAACCACTAGTGGGTCAAGGAAGCTAAGTGCCGGGCCCAAACGCAAGGCAAAGCAGTGCAATAGGCTCAAGGATTTTGTCCCTGGTTATACAAGAGAATATCTAGATTTCTATTTTCTAGATAGATATTTTCCTGTCAATTCTGTTAAGTGAGGTGCTAATTGCTGATTGGGGGTGAAGGAATATTTCCATTCGATTATAACAGATGCGTGATATAATCAAACCTATATAAGGCGTTGGATGTAATCGTAGTGGGGGAGGAAAATTCATGTAATCAAGTCTCACCTTTCTCTGCAATCGTTCGTCCTATTACTTCTCTTCCCTTTCCCGGACTCTGTCTCTGCCTTTGTGGAGCTTGGCTACGCTCGAAGTAGCTGGTTATTCGCAGCAGAATGTGAGATTGAGCACAAGACAAATGAACTCATTAGTCGGCGACAAACCTCAGTAAGAGATCTCTGATGATGATGAAGAGGACAATGACTAGTGAGGACTGAGGAGGGCAACCACAACTTTGGAGTAAGAAGAAATACAAATCCGATCAACTCCAAGCTAAGCAGCAAGGGTGAGACCATGATAGACAACCCAAAGTTCAACGGTGGTAATGGTACCAAAACCCAAGTTACCCGCAAACCCAGACACCCATTGTCCAAAGTGGTCACGGAGAACACCACCTGAAGCAATATTACCCGTATTCTTATTGGCGCTACTATCCACTTTCATGTAAATGATACCCGGCGGAGATGGTTACCATTTACCAGGACAATTCATACGCTACTCTTTTCGATCCTAGCTACCGAAGGATAAGGATCAATTGCCAAGATGAACAATTCAATAAAGGCATAATGCACAACTACATCTATCGCTCTTGAGGGCCGAGTAAATAGACCACCGTGCTTGTCTTGGTTCCTCCGATTCCAGATACCAGATTAAGGATAGACGAAGGCACATCTTCAGCACGAGCAGTGGTGTTCACCGGCATATTTATACGAAACCAGCTGTCTAGATCCAAGGAGAAAAAAATTAAGGATAGACGAAGAACACCCAGATCATACCAGAGCTTGCGAGTGCGAGAACAATCTCTGAGATGGTGGAGTGAATATTCAATCAAACCTCAACTCAAGCACGAATCAACATCAAAAATATGGCGTGCGAAAAGAGCACTATTGGCTGGTAATTTTCCCCGCATGGCCATCCAAATGACGGAGTGGATTCTCTTTCGAACCAAGAGTTTCCAAGCCAATGCCCATTTGGGATAACAGAAAAGGTCTTCATCGAAAACTAAAGAGTAAGCTGACCGGGCTGAGAATAAGCTATCTGGTTTTGATCCCCAGGTCGGAACATCATCCCATGTATGAACACCGGCAATCTCAGTGATTTTTTAAAAGATAAGGTACTGAACAAATATCTTTACGAACCATTTCATGCAGAAGAAATATGAATTTATAGTAAGCTGGACTCAACTAACAATTTACCACTAAATACGGGTTCGACCGAATCCACCAATCCATCCAAAATGCCACCCGAGAGCCTTAATCCATAGTCCATGTGACTCCCTTACTAAAATGATTGAAACGAGAGAAAATATAGCACCACATCGTAGATCAATGAGAAGGGAAAACACCTGACACAGGATAATTATTCTTCAAGTACTTCTACCTTTTTGCCCAAAGGGAATCCGACGCATGCAAAGCTCTCCGGAAAGCTTCATAAGCAAAAGCAGTGTTCATAGATTCTATCTTCTTCAAACCAAGGCCACCTTATTTTATCTGCCGGCCGGCAAAGTATGCATAATATTTTAAAAATATTATGAACATATTTATAATTTTATTAATACAATTAAAGGGAAATATATATTTTAGAATGAAATGTAAATAAGATTCTTTGTATTACATTATAAGTCACTCATAGATTTCAAGACCCACCTTTGACTTTTAATTTTCTCAAAATATAATACTCTCTCCGTTTAGGAAAATAAATTCTCTTGTGTGAAATTTGTTATTTCAAAAATAAAGTTCATTTAAAAAATAATAATTCTTACTTTTTTATTTTTTACCTTTAATTTTATTTATTTCTTTCTTTCTAAATAGTAATTGTTATATTATTTTTTAATGATTGGCATAATTGTAATATTAATAATATATTTAGTACATTCTAAAATAATATATAAATTACTAAAAAAACCTCTTTTAAAAAAGGGTATAAAATTATATTAACTAACATTGCAACAATGATGATATAGTAATAACACTTTTTATGATGGCATAAAGCCGTCATAATAGAGGAAGTTTTGTGATGAATAATTGGCATTATTGTGATATATTTGATTGCAATAAAATAAAGTAGGGGTCATCATAAAATATCTATTATGACAACTTTATCTTCATAATTTCTGATGCAAAAAAAAAACATAAATAACAAAATTATAGAATAATATATTAGGACAACGATTGTAATAAGTTTACTGGTTGTTGTCATAGTAGTAAATCTATCAAAATACCTTAAATTATGAAGAAAAAAGACTTGTGGTGATCAATCGTTGTAGTAGAGTTGAACATCATCTTATCACTTTGGGTGACACCTCTTCTTCCACCAATTTTCAAAATAAGTATCATTTTTTAGAAAAAACTTGGGATATAATAAGAGTATGTTGTCTCTACAATGGAAATAATTACCGTTATAAGGTTGGGTGCCAATTTTCTCTTCAGCACAAGATTCACAAAATTAGAGCCATAATAATAATAATAATAATAGAATTATGGATAACTAGTTGTCCTTATATCTTGTAGAGTCATCAATTTCCATTCAGTAAAACAATATTTTTAATTTAATGATTAGGTATTACAATGACTAGGTTGGATTTTAAGACAATGAGTTGTCATGATTTCCTTGTTCTATAGATGAGAAAAATCGTATGTACTTGTTAGTCTTTCTCCTTCCTAAACTTCTACCAACAATGCTATTTCCTATATCCTCTACCATTGTTGAACCTCCAAACCTACATCGAACTCAAAATCTCTCATTCTTTCTCATCTTTTATTTGTATTTTAGGTAATATTACTATTATTTGACATTGGTGTGTTTTTTTGGCTAATTATTTATTTTATAACATTTACTATTTTTTTTGTAGGTTGTAATTGAGGGACAATTTCAACATATTTTGGCTTGTAATTGAAGAAAATGAGTATTATCTTTGTCTATTTTTCACTTTTTAGATTATATATTGTATCTTTTTTATGTGTTGTTATATGTGACTGGAAAAAGGTAGGAACCTACACCTTCTTTGCCCAAATGCTTGGTACCACCATTATTGTTGCTGCAACCATAATTGTTGGTGTTACTAATGCCTCCCTTCTCTATTAATCCTTAGTCTAACTTTGGACTTATGTTAGTATTTTGTTCAATTTTGTGTTTGTATGTATGTTTCTATGCATACATCTATCTATCTATCTATCTATTTATGATATAATATATTAAGTAACTTGTTTTAAGTTATTAAGTCACTAGTATTTCCTACATATATGAATTGAAATAGTAAAGTAAAGTTTAATACACAATAGTAACTAGGATTACATATATAAGTAAGAAATGTATAGTTATTAAGTAAAAATATTACATAAGAATAAAACTTATAATGTAATTATAAATATTAATATAATTTCGAGTTATTAAGCAAGTTACTAAGTAAAAGTAAGTGAGAGCAGAAGTAATAAAATAATAACAGAAGTTTTGAAATATAAAATATGGGTATACGTTATAAAACAAGTAAAAACTATTAATAAGTAACATAAGAATATAAGTCATAAAATAAATAAAAATAGTAATGAAAAAGTTATAAAATAAGTATAAATATTAATATTGTTTTGAGTTATTAATAAAACTATTAAAAAATTTCAAAGTTAATTAGTAAATAATATTATATAAGAATATAATTTATAAAATAAGTAACTAATATTATTTAGAACGAATGCTACAATATTTTACAAAATAAGAATAGAAGTTATAGATGTAGTAAGTAAAAATATTACTATATATTTGATTTATTAATAATAGACATTATTGGATTGAAGTTATTATATACATGAGAATATAAGTTAAATGCATAAGTAAATATTAATATAGTCAAAACATATAAGTTAGCAACAAAATAACTTTATATTATTCCCTATCATTCCTTTATGTCCTTCCTCCTCTTCTTCCTTGCCATTTATCTCACTAAACTTGCACCATTTTAGCCCTCAACCATACACCACCACCCTTATCACCCCTTTGCTCATGCTCAAGTTACCCTTAACTCTTGAGATTACACTTGCATCGTTTATACCCAATCACCTCCTTATCTTCCCCCATTGTTTATCTATGCAGTCTAACCATTCTTTTCCTTGACTTTTAGGTGATCATGTGGGTTTCTAAGATGAGAGATTAGGAGTATTTTGCTTAGAGACTAGTGTAGATTATGGTATTGATACATATCTTTGGTTTAGGATTTTTGTTCGAGATGTGTGATTGTATGCTCTATTTTACTAGAAACCATGCGTAGAATATTCAAGTTTAAATCTATGTCTCATATTGCAATATTGTGGATAACATAGGATGAGATTGCATGTAGCTATGTGATATAACATGTTAGGCCATTCTAGGATTTACTCTACCTTTCTAATCATATTGATGTAAGTGTTATTATTAATAAGCATGTGGATAAATGCATTAATTTATGGCTAAGTTAATGGAATGAGAAAATAGGTTGTGATTTGGTTATATCGGTGATTTGGGGTATGTGGTGATTCAAACATAGGATAGTTTGATGTTTTATTGTTTTAATTGAGGCTAATTAACATATGTGAAGTGTTGGTAATATACAAGAATTTATGTGCAAATTGGATTGGGTTTGGTGAAAATTAGAATATGGGTGGTCTTTATGTTAATTTTTGGTTAAAGGGAAATTGGTTCAATTTATGACTTCGTATGGGGAAATAAATAGGCTATTGTAATTCTTGAGGTTTTTAAATTAAATTTGACACATAATATGTTAGGGTTCGATTGAGTATGGAACAAGTCAGGTTTAATAAAAAAAAGATTTTAGATGTTTATAGCCTTTAGGTTAATTTTATAAATATAGGGTTGTGCAAGTATTATTAGATTAAAAACATGATAGTATGTTATGTTTATAGTCTGGGTTACTTATGGTTAAAATAAGTGTTAATATTGATGCAAAAATGTTTTAAAATGGACTTAGAAACCCTGGGGGCATGGTCGGTACTTTATGTGCACAATGTTAGAATGAAGTTATAATTTTTAGATATGTTGTTTATAAAAATATTTTGGGATAATACATCAAATTTTGTGGATTGGTGAGTACTATAGGTGAAATTAGGGCATAATTGTGATTTAGGGTTTTACAATGTTACAATAGTCTTATTGTTGGTTTTTGTTCCCTCTTGGCTTGGTTTGATTTCTCTTCTATCTTATCATTATACTATGTGATTATAGCATGTTGATTTGATTAACCATAGGACATTTTTAAAGTATTTTAAATAAATACAATTGTTGGAATGAATTTGGTGATATATGGTATTTTATGTAGTAATGATAAGCAATAATCCATGTGGTAAGACTTTAATATTTAAAGAATAATATCACTAAGTCAGGACCAAGCTATGCATATCCATTCCGCCTAATGAGAATAGTGACTACAAGTGTTAGGCCCTATGTGTTGTATCATTCCTAGATATGTAAACGAGGCGGAATTTACCTGAAACTCGATGGATTTTATCTGACGGATATTTAAACGGATATGGATGATGTAAAAAAATACCCGTCGGGTTCAGGTACGGATACGGGTATGGGATATCCATACCCATACCCGTAACCATACATGTATCCATATCCATACCCGTTTACCCGATATATAATTACCCTTTTATCCTTAATTTTAAAATAAATATATTATACATTAAGGTTAAAATTGTTATTTGGCTTAACTCTAAATGGGTTTATCTGTCGGGTAATGGATTTATCCGCTGGATAATATCCATTAACGGGTAAACGGATAACCCGTCGGGTAATAGATATCCAACGGATACGGATATGGATGTGCCAACGGATATAGATTCGGGTAAGGATACAAATTCGGGTACGAAATTTCTTAACGGGTACGGATACGGGTATGGGTATACCCGACCCGAACCCGCCTTGTTTACATCCCTAATCATTCCATTCTATCAAACAAGAATAGTGGTCAGTGATGAATATATATTTTGACTTATTTTATACCATTTTAATCTTAGTTTTTGGTCTTTTATTCGAACAATATATGAGAAAATTTATAATTTTGTGCTTAAGTGATAATAATTTCATATATTTAATTATTTTAGCTAAAATGATTTAAAATTGATGGATTTAAAGTATGAGATTATTTATTAATTCTTTTAATTTTATTTTGTAGGTAAAATTAAAAATAAAAAGAAAAAAATGAATAAAAAAGAGAAGAAGACAGGCATAAACAAGCCTAAGGTGAGGAAAAGAAAAGGCCCAAATGCCTAGGAAAGAAATAAAATCAAAGAAACGAAAGAGAAAAAAATAAAAGTGTGCGGTAGGGTAGACAGGCGCAAGGTGAGGGCACAAGAATCACATAAGAGAGAGAAAGGAGAGGAGAAAAGGCATAGGAGGTTGACTGCAGAGGAGGAAGAGAGAAGAAAGAAGAATTTAGGGTGTCGTAGAAGAAAAGGAAGAGGAGAGAGAAGAGAAGGACGTGCATCACGAAAAACAAAGGCATAGAGGAGACAAGTGCCAGGCGAAAGAGAGAGAAAGAAGAGAAGACTAGCGGCACGACGGAGGAGAGAGAAAGAGAAGAGAATTGCTTTGGGAAAGAGAAAAAGAGAAAAGAGATCCGGAAGAGTTTATTTTCGATAAAATTTAGTAGTTTTTTATCTGAATAAATTGCTAAATTTTCATCCATATTTATTTTCGGTTATTTCTTTCACTATTTCTAATATATAATTTCTTATATACATTTTTGTGTAAGTAATTAATTAATGATGATTAGCTAAATATTTTTTGTTGGAAAACAGATTGAAACCCTAGATCATAATTTAAGATGTGATATTATTTTTCTTTATTTCACGAGATTACCCTTTGAATCTACTTTAATTGCTATCGTTTATATATGTGATTATATCAAGTATGATTTATATGGTACATTACTTGTTCTAGCTTCCTTATAATGACAGTATGCAAGATTATATGCTTGTTAGGTGACTATATGAACATGCTATAATTTATATGCATAAATTGCAGCTAGGTTAAATAATAATTTACCTAATAGTTTTGTGATTCTAACCAGAGTAGTTGAATGTTTATATACATGTGGGTCAATGAGAGGAATACAACTAGACACACTTGAAGTACTAGTTTGGGTACTTAGACTAACATTCATCCACTTATGCTTATTGTTTTAAATCTAATTAAATATAGAAGCCGCTTGTTGCAGCTATATTACTAGAATTTAATAGGATTTAATATTAGTCATTTGTCATATTAGTCATTTTAGGGAATTAATATAAGGTGTATAGACATACTTCTAACTTGAAACTTGGTCAATCTCTTTCTTATGATTAAAATATGACTTAGAAATTATTATTACATTTCAACCTAGTATAGTGGTGGATTTCGATTTTCCTAACCCAATCATCATATTTGCATTCATCTAGTATTTTTATTAATTTCTTTTATTTATTCTTTTTTATTAATTTCTATTTTTTAAACCCCCACAATTGTGTTTTTATTGTTATTTTTTATGTGATTTAGATTTTTTTTTATTTTTTTTATTTGTAAGCTAGCTAAATAAAGGTGACCCATCTCAATCCTTGGTATAGAACGATACCCTTATTTATCAATATTATAATTGACAACAAGAGGATTTATATTGTGCGCCGGCTATGGCCACACAAATTAGGAGCATTATGCCCTAAGAGATGCGTTAATCTATTCCACTAGAAGAAAATAGTGGCTAGCAGCAATTTTTTATGAGAGTCATACCTATTTATTTTATTAGACAAGAATAGTGATCAAGATTGTTTTTCTCTGAGTCATGCCCTAAGAGTCATGCCAATCTTGTAATACCCCAAAATTCACTATTTTTTTTAAACGGAAGCAATTAAATTAAAACCCATGAATTCTGGGGATGTTACCGCCATCACTTAGTATGAGACCAGTTCTCTCCGACCGTTCTAGTACCAAGTGCTAAGGCTAAAAATGATTATTTTACTTAAACCGAGGGTTCATAAAAAGAACTAGAAGGATCATAACATAGAAATTAGAGTACACATAAAAGTTAGAAATTATAGTACACATAAAAGTTTATAATCAATAATAAGATAGAAATCAGAGTGCGAAATCAAAATTCATCTGAGGGAATAATCTTACAATCAATAAAAGGTTTATTTGAAATATTCAATACAAGGTAATAAATCATAAAAGGGTACATACAATACAAAAGAAATACAGAAGGAAATAAATCGCATAAAGAGTAAATACAACCACGACACTCTCAAACTTTGAGCCAACCACAAGCTCAACACTCAACCTCGCCTGATGTCTCGCCCACCTACACAAAGTCAGAAGGGCCTACTACTCGTGGGAATGAGCAGCACCCATGAAAAGGGTGATTAGTACACTATGTACTGAGTAAGGTAACGAATGCACTAAGGCTAACACACAAGGTCACATAAATCATGCAGAATAAATGAAGGATAATGAATTCCAATATAATAACATAAAAGGCAATGAACATTTAGGTGATTATAAAAAGGTCCAATATAGTTCGGATTAATTATATAATTAATCTCCTATCAAAATTCTTTTCACACCATGTTCTTTATCAAGTCCACATGAGCACGGGAACCCCACTATTTTAGCCGGTGGATCAATCTCTAGGGCACTTCGGCGCCTAGCCACTATTCTAGCCGATGGATCGGTCACTTAGGGTAACACATCCTACCACTATTTTATGTCTGTGGATCGGTCTGGCCCCTTCTCGCACGGTGTTCCACTATAAGTACTTAGTGTCTTTCCCATGTCTTAGCAAACTGTAGGGGTTGGTTTATTGAGCTCGAGATCTCCTACTATTATAGCCGGTGGATCGGTCACTTAGGGCAACATGTCCTACCACTATTATATGACGGTGGATCGGTCTTCAGGATACCTTGGTACCTGGCCACTATTAAGCCGGTGGATCGATCAGGACCTGGCTCAATACTCTTTCACTTTACATGATTAATGTTTTAAGTGTCTTATCCAAAAATTTTCACCCTATACATGCATGACTCAATCCCTTTACACTTATCCTCCAACTGACCCGTATCATATCATGAGAACCCTGCGCCTCCTAACTTGTCCAACAACCTTTCCTCTATACTCAAACTTATACTAGAACTCGAGCACCAAAATATGTGGGTCAAGGCCCACTACTACACACCTCCAAGTCCACTTATTTCCTTACTCTAGGTTCTCCCAAAAAACCCTAATTTAGGCCTAAGTAGCCCATCCTACTCCACCTCACACAAACCAAATCATTTTAACACTCCATAAATCATAACCTTTAGATTCAACTCTCATCATTACGCCTTACTCCTCAAATACACGTGTGGTCACAAAACCCTAGATAACTACACCAAACCCTAACTAGCCACAATAAACCCTAGCTTCCTTGTGTCCACATGTCACCCTTCCATTTCTCATATTCCACTTATTATGTCTCCGTGCCAATCACGCTCATCATTACTTGATCATTTTCATCATTCTCTTATACGCCACTCACCATCATTTATTTATCCTTTTTACCACCTCCTCAAATTAGTGTTTTTACCCCAAACCCTAGCTTAGTCTCCTATGTACCCTTATACTTCCCTATGTATTATTTTTCACCGAAAACTTCCAAACACCCAAATAACTCTTCTATTACCTTCCTTACATCCCTAGTCAAATTTTCATACGTAAACTTTACTCCCATGCATACGCTAACCTTCCCATGCAAACCTTCAAACTTTCTCATGAAAAACCCTAAATCCATCCATAAAAAACCTTAGTCCTCCATGCAAAACCCTAAATCCATCCATATAAAACCCTAGATTCCTCTATATAGAACCCAATATTCCTTCATATAAAATCCTAGATTCTTCCATACAAAATTCAAGATTCATCTATACCAACTCTAGATTCAATCCATACAAAACCAGAGATTAAATCCTCCCATACAACACCATATAATCTACCATGGAAAACCCTAAGTCCATCCATACAAAACCCTAGTTTAGATTCTCCCATGCAACACCATAAATTATATTCTCCCATGTAAAACCATAGCTTAGATTATCCCATGTAACACTATAGATTAGATTCATCCATACAAAACCATATATTAGAATTTCCCATATAACACCATAGATTAGATTCCCCCATACGAAACCCTAAAATTTCCCATTTTATTCTTCCACTCATGGATCATTAAAATACTTAGGTCAACTCACATCCCTTGGTCAACTCATTCCCCTTTTGTCAACTTACTCCTCTTGGTCAACCTCTTTCCCTTTTGGTCAGCTTACTCCCCTTGATCAACTTCTTTTCTCATTCTCCTTTTTCATCATTTCTCCCACACAAACCACATTAACACCCTCACATGCATGTCTTATAGGGTCACAACCCATAACATCATATACCACAATAATTCATCACATACACATATTACACATGCCATATAATGACGCAGAGACATACTTCAACGCCACATCATATCACATACGAAATAATTATAATGATAGGCAAAGGATACCACACACACAAAGCATATAATGCACATCAACACACATAAGGCCTTAGTTATACCCTTACCTAAAACGACACCGGTCTTGGAGCACACTTCTATGCCTCCTTAGGGCTTTGACTGGTCTCACCTATATGAGGAAAAAGTAGAATAAGATTCCCTCTTACCAAAAATACTATTAATTACTAACTTATTCTAAGACTAGGCTTTTGATAAAATAATAAAATATTATTAATAATAATAACCATTAACTAATTACTAAATTTGGCTAAAAATATAAGAAATAATAGTAATATTATAAAAGTTGATAATATAAGGTTGAAGACTTTACCCTAATAATAATAATAATAATAATAATAATAATAATAATAATAATAATAGCAAAGATACTAAAAATAATATCAGTATTAATATTAACAAGAATAATAATAATAATAATAATAACAATAATAATAATAAAAAGCATTACTAAAAAAAAGTGAAATAAGGGTTTCTGCCCCTTTACCAAAATAATACTAATAATAATATTAGTAAAATAAAAAAATTAGTAATAATAAAAATGATGAAATAGTAATAATAATAATGATAAAAACCATAATAATATTGCAAAAATGATAATAATCATAATGGTAATAATAGTAATGATAATAATCGAAGATAAAATGAAGTAGGGTTTCAACCCTACATTAAATAATAATAAACTTATTAAATAATAATAATAATAATAATAATAACACTAATAAGAATAATAAATGGTAATGATATAATTATTATTAATATTAATAATAATAAGACTTGATATTTATAATACTACTACTACAATTCGAAATAGGCATAATAGGGTTTCCGCCCTATATAGAATAATAATACTAACATTGAAAATAATAACAAAAACAACAACAACAACAACAACATATTAATATTAATAATGAAGATAATAACAACAATAAGAATAATAAAAATAAAATCAAAATAAAAATATAATAGGGCTTCAACCCTCAATGGAAAAAACAATAAAAACATTAATAATAATAATAATAGTATATATATTCGAATAAAAGAAATAAAATAAATTAAAGCTTGTATAAATAGTGAAAAAGGGTGGGGAGGGTTTAGGGTTCAACCTTAGACTAATGGTGACAGGCGGCATCGGCGGTGGTGCACGGTGGCAGCGGCGATGGCCTGAAAAAGAGAGGAAAAAGGAAAAAGTTAAACACTAGGAAAAGGAGAGGTAGAATGAAGGTGGGAGTTGGGGTGATTATGGTTGTCTAAAACGAGAGGAATAGAATGAGGGTGGCGGCGCACGGCTGCAGCGGCGGTGCCTGAATGGGGAAGAAGAAGAGAAAGAGAGGAGGAGAGGGAGAAAGAGGAAAAGAAGAGTAGGGGGATAGAGGAGAGTCTGCAGTATAATTTGGGAGGTGAAAGGAATGGCGGCAGCGGTGGAAGTGGTGGCTAAGGGTGGTGCGAAGGGTGGGAGAGGTGGAAGAGAGGACTGATAGGGAAGCAATTTGAGGGAGATGGGTGGCTCAGTTAGTTAGAGGGTGGTGTAGGGAAGACTTAGGTGGGAAGATTGGGTGGTGAAGTTGGCAGACAGCAACAGACGAAGCATCTAAAGCAGCGGTGGCGCACGCGAGGGTTTTCTTTGGGTAGGAATCAAAACTTGAGCCTTACTTATTAGGGGGTATTTATAGAGAAAATGAAGAGGATAAGGTCAGAGGGAAGAGTAGGAGAATCGGGTAGGTAGGTTAGACTCACCGGCGATAACTATTGCCGATGAAATTCAAGCAAATGTGGTAGGGTGTGGCAGGTTGGGAGAAGGGGAAATGTGTAAGGAGAGGGGAGAGTTGGTTGGGTCCAAATGGGCTACGAGTCAGCAGGGGAGAGGGAGAAAAGTAACGGTTGGTCAAAGGGCATGGTCGGCAGCAAAAAACCAGGGGCGGTTGTAGGTCAACATCGTCGGGGGAGGAGGAAGGAAGAAGAAGAAGAAAGAAAGGGGGCTGGACCAGCGGTCTAGGGAAAAAGAGATAAAGGAAAAAGGATGGGAGAATCAGCCAGGCGGCACGGTAAGGATGTGTTTTAAATTAAATGCTGGGTTTTGGGGGGAAAAGAGGCAAGGCGCAGCGCGTCATTCTGGGCTGCTAAAGGAAGAAGGAAAAGAAGGGTTTGGGCTGGCGGCTGACAGGCCCAATTTAGGGGAGAAGGTAAGAAAAAGAAAAGAAGAAGAAAGAAAAAAGGAAAGAAAATTGAAGAAAGAAAAGGAAAAAGGAAAAAGGAAAAAAGAAAAATATGAGGGTTGGGTTAATTAAATTAATTAGGATATTTGAGATATTTAAAAATAATGATATTTAAATAAAATAATATTTAAATTCCTTTTTAGGAAAATTTAGGAGTTTTGAAAGATTTTCCATAAATTCCATTTTAATTAGCAAATCACTCTAATTTTCTCCAATTAAATTATTTATAAAATTCCTATTAATTTAACCCTATTTTATCCTTCTTATTTAAAATAAAAAAAAATTATTTATTTAATTTCCAAAATAAAATCCTTAATTAGCTAACATACCCAAATTTCTTGCTAATTAATATATTTATAAAAATTTTCTTGAACAACCCTAATTAATTCCCTTTTATTTTAATAAAAATAATTTATTCAATTTATTTTTCCTAATAAAACCTTATTTAGCTATAATTTTTGAAAATTGGAATTTTTGGGGCATTTTAAATCTATTCTACCGAACGATAATAGTAGGGACCTTGAGCTCACATGTAATCCCCCGAATTTTTAAAACCCTATATTTTAATAAATAAAATTTATTTTGGATAAATTAGCATTTAAATAGTTTTAATTTAATTGTTTTATGGATTTCTGAGTGTATGAAATTTGGTATAAATATTTTAATAAATTAAAATAAATATTTTGTTATTTTATCATACTCTTATTATTTAAATAATTTTCTAAATTATTATTTTACTAAAATTATCCCTTTTAAATCCTTGTATTTTAATTAAATTGTTAAATAAATTTATTACCCAAAAATATTTTACCTTATTATTTATAAATTAAATTATTTTAATTAAAACAAAGTTTCCTTTCCCTTTTTCCCTTTTTCCTTCTTCTCCCTTTTCTTTCTTTTTCTTTCTCCTTCCTTGGGCCGCCGGCCTGCCCTCTCCCTCCCCGGCGCTTGGGCCTGGCCCAGTTTCTTTTTTTTCTTCTCCCGCGCGTAGCCCGACCGCCCCTCCTCCTTTCTTTTCTTTCCTCTTCGACCGAGCTGGCTCTTTCTTTTCTTCGGCCGGTCTACCTACCGTCTCACGCCCAGCACCCCCGACCATTTCTTTTTCTTCTTCCTTCGTCTTCTTCCCTCATCACCGGCGAGATTCTCGCCGCCCAACCTGCTGCTCCCCTCCCTCGTCGACCTCCCTTGTCTCCCTCCCTCTCCTTCTCATTGTTTTCCGGCCATACCGGTCCCACCACCCCCTCTCTTCTCCCTCTCCCTGCCGCCCCTCTTTTTCTCCCTCTCCCTGCAACTCCATTCCCCTACCACCCTACCGACACCCCTCGAGCCACCCTATCCCTTCCCTTCTCTTCCTCTTCTATTTATTCCTCCTTCCCTGCCCTTTCTGCATTTTTTCGAGCCTCTCCTTTTCTCCCTTTCTTCTCCTCCCTTCTCCCCCCTATTTTGTTTCGCCGCCGCCGCTTTCGCCGCCTCAACCACCAACTGAACCACCTCCTGCCACCTTATGCCTCACCCTCGAACCATCACGGTCCCCATCGAGCCACCCCGCAGCCCCATCCTTCTTGCTCTCTTCTTTTCTCTCCCTTTCACCCCTTCTCGACAACCACCCTGTGCAGCCCCCATCTGCCGTCGTTCCGCCGTCAATTCCGCCACCTAAGCCACCATAATAATCCCTGCAACCTCCTCTACCACCCCTAATCCTCCTTTGGTCGAAACCGTAACACGAATGTGTAACACCCCCAAATTTACTATTGAAAAATTTCGTTTAAATCAAAAGGTTTAGCGGAAGCAAAAGAATTAAAATCGTAAACTTGGGGGTATTACCGCCACACTTAGTACCAGACCGGTTCACTCCTACCATTCCGATACTAAGTGCTAAGGCTAAACTAAACAATCGTTAAGTAAGAATCATCAAAACATAGGTTCATAGTTAATATAGGTCATTCACGAAAACACGAGTCAACAACAGTTAGAATATCGTTTAGGAATACAACTTAAGAGTACGGTTTCAAAATAAGAAGCGTAGTACAAAATATAGCTAAATAAAATAGATCCCGAGGGACCAATATTCGGATCGCCTACTCACTCAAGTCAAGCCTTCCACCCCAAGATAGTACCCGATCATAAACCTGCACAGGAAGTCTAATCCCCACCATCGGCGGATCATCACATGACCCATTCAATCAAGGTAGTATCAGTATGGGTCCGATACTGAGTAAGGGCGCAAGTGCGCTAAGGCCAAGCATACCATCATACCACATAACATGCACAACACAAACACATAAGCAACATGTAATATTATGGATGATGTAGGTCGGTTATGGTCCAATCCAACTTCTTCTTTTCATAACTCTGATAATTATAGTCGATTCACATCATAATCGTTATGAATCCATGAGAGTGCGGGAATCCCACTATTATACATTACAAGAAAACTTATTTTTGGCAACGCGTTTTAGCCACAACATCAAATTTTTGTTGCGAAAACTTATTTTTTGCCACGATTCCTAACTTTCGTGGCAAAAGCATGATGCCATAAATGCAAGTATTTTTTAGAACAATTTTAATCTCGTTGCTATAAAAAAATTCCTTTACTGCCGCAATAATTTATCGTTGCTAAAAACAAAAAACTTTTGCAACAACCACATTGTTGTGGAAAACCATATTTTGCAACAACCAATAAACTCGTGACTAAAACTTTCACACAACTAGAGAGTGTTTCACATACGATATTTATGGTCACAAGACAATATTGTTGCTAATATAATTTTGTTACGAACGTATATTTTTGCAACAAGAACTTCTCATGGCTAAACTGTTTTATAGTTCTTTTTTATTTAATGCTCCTTAAACATATATTAAGCTAAAAAAATTTTAAAAATATATTATTCTATTTTTTTATTTCACAAAAAATATTATAAGAAATCGGTATCACTTTGTGGAAAAAACATAAAATATATTACACTATAGTTTATTTCTTTAAAGTTAATAAAGAAACAAATAAAATTCTTTGAAAAGTTTATAAGAAAATTAACTCTGGTATTTACCAACGGAGTTTTAATTGTTGTAAAAAATATTTTTACCAATTTCAATATAACTTTAGCAACAGATCTATTAAATTGTGGCTGAAAACAGTTTCTAAATTTTTAATCTCTACTAGCTTTTGCAACGGATCAGATTAATTGAGACAAAAAATAATTTAGTAGATTTTTATTTAACTTTCAACACGAATAAAATTGTTGCAAAAAATTATGGGCAAAAATATTTTTATTAATTTTAATATAACTTTAAGAATGTATTTTATTAATTGTGGCCTAAAAATATTCACACATTAATATATATATTTAGCCACGAAACTGTTAATTTGTGGTTAAAAATAGTTTCACAATTTTTAATCTATACTAGCTTTCGCAACGAATCTGCTTAATTGTGACAAAAAAATTTATAGTTCATTTTTATTTAACTTTTGCAACGAATAAAATTGTTACAAAATAGTTAATATATATGTTTAGCCACAAAATAATTGTTGCGGAAAATCTAATTTAGACTAAAAAATTTAGTGGTAGTTTTCGGCTGCAATAAACGAAACATATGTTTCGTTCAGTTTTAAGTCAACCATATACATATTACCATGATATTCTCAACCAAGGTAAAGCAACTGCCTCCGCACATTTGTTCTACTAATTTTTCTTCGACAATAGTATGGTCTTCGAGTTGCTGCGACGGCTGCCGGAGTTTTGTGGCCCTTCCGACGATAGGCACTATTCTTCGACGACCTATGATAAACGAAGTTTTCCAATTAGCACTCAGGGTAACATCGAGATTATAGGGTTTTATCTGCTAAAATCAACAACCGAGTTAAATTGAGGACAATCGACGACGATAATTGTTATTCAAGGTATGATTCCTTCCTATTTTTAATAGTGTGTCTAATTTGTAGGCCTAATTTTGAAAGTAGATAGCCATCTATGATTCCTTCTTGATGCAGATTCTTCCGCCATGCCTTCTACATTTAATTCTCGTTTCCGTCTTTGTTTTTCAATCAACCAGGTGAAAATCAAGGAGACGCGGTAAATTGTTGAAGAGGTTTTATATTAACGATAACAGCGATAAAGTTTACACGACTAAGGTTTAAGTTATAATTAAAGCTGAGTTTTCGATATTTAGGTAACTAAAACTCTAAAACATTTTTTATCTACGGAATTTTTTTGTTAAGAAGAATTTTAGTGGAATCCCTTCTGCTAAATCATATTTGAGTATTATGCTTGCTACCGAACTTAGATATTAATTTTTGCGTTGCTAACTTGCTATGGCACAAGGTGTGGTTATGTTGTTAGTGATTATGCTTTGATTAATTGTTAATTATTTTTATGGTGTTTGCTAAGATTAGTTGTGAGTTTGTGACCCTAATTTATATTACTCGATAAATTTGTATTCCTTATTTTGGCATTTATATTGAATTCAATTAATGCCATATTAGAGACATATGACTCTCTAGAGCTTGTTTAGTGTCAAGCTATGAGTTATTCCCCCTTCTCTGATAGGTTTACTCAGCAAATTTTGTTGTGAAATTATGGTATTTGTTTCAATATTGATAGTGGCATGGCTAACTATATTTTTACCTTAATTAATTAAACTGCATTAAGTTGAAACTGGGTAATCTATGTTACGCAGAAGGAAAATCCTCATGGTGTTGCCACATTTATGAGTTATCCCTGTTTTGATCTAATTCATAGCTGTAGCCTTTAAGTCAGTGTTATATCAGTCACATTTCTATGAAATATTGCTAGTACCCATAATAATATAAATATGTAATACAGGCTCTAAACTGTTAGTTAATATGGATATTCATACTGTATGTAAGACTTCTTGGAATCTTGTTCATATTTTATTTATTTTTTGGGTTGTAAATTTTGTAAAAAAAATTTAGTTCAGCTTTACATTCTATTTTTATGTGGTTACACAACTTTTCTCATTTTGAGGTTGGCTTGAAATGGTGCTTGGCAATTGGCATCAAGTTTATGTCATTGTATCCAATGGTATTTCCCCTAGGCTTTTAAATTTGTTTACATGTAAGAGTTGTGGTCTGCATACTAGTTGCTTACAAATGTATGGTTTGTGAGCTTGTTAGGATAGATATGATCTTCATGTCACCATAAAGTTGTGCCAAACTGGCTCTCTGGATGACTACCAAGCTTAATACCCTGAATAGGTTCCAATGTGTATCATGCTTCACCTGAATGCTAAATGTACTACCATTAGCGCTGCTCCCAGGTGCAGCGTAATGATTAATGTAGTCAAACATGCTCAGTTATTATATATAGAGTTAGAAAAATGTGACGCAAAAAATATTATCACGTCTCTTCCTTTCTCTTTGAACACCTTGTTCGGCACATATATTGAAGTTTAATAAGGTCTGAGAAGTTGGTATAAACTGAAAGTCAAAGTAAAGTTAAAGTTCATTTTGACTCTTCGCCTACTTGTTTTGGAAATGAACTAGTATAGCACTTGCTTTCCTTCATTGACGCTTCTCACTAAAAACTAAAAAAGAAATAGTAATTTATTATCATATTTCCTTAGTGTTTACCAATCATATATACATGACATCCTCAGCTAGATACTTCCTATTAAGTAAATTATGTAGAAATATGACTCCCTCGGTAAGTCAATATGCATTCCAAATGAGGGATATGTATTCAGGACTTAGAAAAAGTAGATATTTGATTGACCATATGCTGATTGATCATTGTCTCTGTTTGATGCAAACATTTATGTGTGTTTATGTGTCTGTTTTATTCCCTGGGTGCTTTTAAACGTCTTTAACCCATAAATAATTAGAGACATCATGTGTATATGTGCAACTCTGAATTGATTAATGGGAACTAACTATCATTATGTGTATTTAACTAACATCAATTTAATGCTTCTACATACAATCCAAATACAAAGTACCTTTTTGTGGAATTACTTACTGTATGCCTCATATACATACTATAGAACCTTTTATTACTTTCTTTATATGGTTCGCCATCACATTTTCTGATCTAGGTTCAAAGGTATTAAGAGTATAGAGTCCAAAAGCTAAGTCTGCTTTCATACATACCATATAACCTTTTATTATTTTTAGAATGCCCTTTTTAGCCTTAATGTAGTACCCTTCCTTATCTAATAAACCCAAAGAAATTAAATTCCCTTTTGATCTCCGAATGACCTCAAATTGAACCCTAACCTAGCCACATATATCTCTGAGATTTTGCACTAACTTATTCCTAACTTCATCCTACATATCATGATACTCTGAAAAATGAGACATGTAATTCTTGCTACAAAATTTAATCCATGTTATGAAGAATTCACCTCCAAAATGCTTAAAAACCTCTCTAAACTCATGCCACCTGATTCCTCGCTTAGTAATTGAATTTCCTAGTATATTGCAGGTCTAGAATCATGTTTTTAAGTGGAAAATAAATTAATTTTAGGTTTTGAAACTCAGACCTATATTTTGCTATAAAATTAGTCCAAACTTGATTACATCGCCCCAAAAGTGCCTAAAAACCTCTCTAAACTCATGCCACTAGATTCCTCACTTGGTAATTGAATTTCCAAGTGTATTGCAGGTCTAGAATCATGGTTTTAAGAGGGAAATAAATCAGTTTCATGTTCTGAAATTCAGACTTATAGAATCGCTATAAAATCAATCCAAAACTTGATTAAACTGCCGAGAAAGTGTCTAAAAACCTCTCTAAAATAATGCCACTTGTTTCCTCACTTTGTAATTGAAGTTCCTAGTGTATTGTAGGTATAGACTCATTGTTTTAAGTGGGAAATAAATCAGTTATAGGTTCTGAAATTCAGACCTATAGATTGGCTAAAAAATCAATCTAAAACTTGATTAAACCGCCTCGAAAGTGCTTAAAAACCTCTCTAACCTCATGGCACTTGATTAATCACTTATTAATTGAATTTCCTAGCATATTGTAGGTCTAGAATCATGTTTTTAAGAGGAAAATATATCATTTTCATGTTCTGAAATTCAGACTTGTAAAATCGCTATAAAATCAGTCCAAACCTTGATTAAACCGGCCCGAAAGTACTTAAAAACCTCTCTAAATTGATGCCACTTGGTTCCTCACTAAATAATTTAATTTACTAGTGTATTGTAGGTATAGAATCATATTTTTAAGTGAAAAATAAATTATTTTCAAGTTCTGAAACTTGGACCTTTAGCTTGACTATAAAATCAGTCCAAACTTGATTACACCGCCCCGAAAGTGCTTAAAAACCTCTCTAAACTCATTAAACTTGATTCCTCACTTATTAATTGAATTGTACAGTGTATTACAGGTCTAGAATCATGGTTTTAAGTGAAAAATAAATTATTTTCATGTTTTGAAATTTAGACATATAGAATCGCTATAAAATCAGTCGAAAACTTGATTAAACCGCCCCAAAAGTGCTTAAAAACCTCTCTAAACTCATGCCACTAGATTACTCACTTATTAATTAAATTTTCTAGTGTATTGCAGGTCTAGAATCATGTTTTTAAGTGGAAAATAAATTAGTTTCAGGTTTTGAAACTTAGACCTATAGTTTTGCTATAAAATCAGTCCAAACTTGAATACATTGCCTCGAAAGTGCTTAAAACCCTCTCTAAACTCATACCACTAGATTCCTCACTTAGTAATTGAATTTCTTAGTGTATTGCAGGTATAGAATTATGTTTTTAAGAGGAAAATAAATCAGTTTCAGGTTGTGAAACTCAGACCTATAGTTTTGCTATAAAATCAGTCCAAACTTGATTACACCGCCCCGAAAGTGCCTAAAAACCTCTCTAAACTGATGCCACTTGATTCCTCACTTAATAATTGAATTTCCTAGTGTAATACAGGGCTATAATCATGGTTTTAAGAGGAAAATAAATCAATTTCATGTTCTAAAATTCAGACCTATAGAATCGCTACAAAATCAGTCCAAACTTGATTACACTGCCCCAAAAATGCTTAAAAACCTCTCTAAACTCATGCCACGAGATTTATCACTTTGTAATTGAATTTACTAGTGTATTGAAGGTCTATAATCATGTTTTTAAGTGGAAAATAAATTAGTTTCAGGTGCTGAAATTCAAACCTATAGATTCACTATAAAATTAGTCCAAAACTTAATTAAACCGCCCCAAAAGTGCTTAAAAACCTATCTAAACTCATTTCACTTTCTCCCACTTTTAATATATCAAATTCACAATGGTACAAAAGGTATTTAAATGTGTTTATAAAGGTAGAAATAATAGAGATACAGTTCTGAAATTAGGTCTAAAATATCAGAATTAAACATGAAGAACCCCCTCTATGGTGCATAAAAACTCATTAAAACTAATCTAACTTAATTCTTCAATTGGTGTATTGAAATTTTAGCATATTTCAAGTGTTTGAGTATGTTTTGAGTGAGCTAAATGAATAAAATTAGATCAAAATTTAGGTGCCAGAGAGATAGAATTGAAAATCAATATTTAGCATGTAAACATCAAATTAGCTAGTTTTAAGTAAGCATACTTGAATGTGTCAATGCATAATTAACTTCCCTCATTATCCAAGTCATTTATGGTCTTACAAAAATGCTTTTAACTAGGGAAATCATAAAAAAAATTGTGATCTAGAATCAGATCAGAGAAATACCACTCATCACAAATTCATGAATCATAATCGATTCCTAGAAACACATTTAGCAACTCAGTTTGGCCTAAATCTTCCTAACTTTGTTTCATTACTTTTTGGGCACATAATTAACAAGAATAAAACTCTGATTCTAAATAGAAAATAAGTTATATTAGTTGTGCAACCTACAACCATATGGTCAACTATAAAAGTATGTAACTTCCAGCTCCATATCATAACTCAAGAGTCATTTAACAAGTTTTTTTATGCCACGCTGCCACCCTAAATTCCTTCATTCATAACTCATATTGCAGCATCTCATTCTTAAACATAGATTAATCAAATTCCGACCAAACACAGAGATAACAGGATGGGCAACAACTGTAGAAAGGAAAGCAAAGTTTGTATTTATTCTATGATATGAGCTACTTTGCATTGTGTAGTATTTTTGAGTTTTATATAGGATCAAATATTTCAAAAGATGAAGAGCTTGATGAAAATCATATGATACATAGAAATTCATAAGGATTCCATAGTTAATTAAGAATGTGTGAAAATATTCTATCTTGTTAAAATGAACAAAAATAGAAAACCCGATTATCTGTATTCCATAATTTTTTTATGTTCCTTGTATAATTACATGGTCAAATAAAATTGTTATGCCCTTGATCTTCTAAATTTTGCCATACTCTCTCTTTTCCCTTTGAATTTGAAATATTTGGAGGCCTAGAATGATTCTAGGAAAATGTTGAAGGAATAATGCTTGAAATGGTTAGTAGGAGAAGCTTATGGGTTTGGTAGTTCGAGAATTAAATTATTTATGGGTACACTTCCGCATAAAAAAAAGTTTCAAATACATGAAAAAATACCACAATTTGTTGATGTCATAATCCGCATTTCATTAGGACACTAGAAGGTTGTTTTGGAATTTATAGGCAGTTAGATATCCATGTGAACAATTTTCCATTAGTATTTTCGTTATATACAAAAGTAAACATAACGCGCTAATGACATTTATATTTTCCATACATACATACATACATGTGTCTGTGTGTGTGCGCACACGCACATATATACATACATACGTATGTATGTACATATGACACATGTACTAATTTTGTTATTTTTTCAGGTCTAGGAATACAATATATATGGGTGTGTGTGTGTGTGTGTGTACATATATATATACAAATATATATACATATATATATATATATGAACATACATATATACGTATGTATGTACGACACATGTACTAATTCTTCAGGTCTAGAAATACACTTGATAATGATGGTGATGTTGTCCATGGTGGCATCGATGATCAATATCGATTTATTTGTGGATACATATTTTTGTTATTAGTTGATGTACGGATAAGAAGATCATGTTCTTGGTTAGAAGTATTTTTGAACAAAAACACTTGACAAGAGTGTTTTGACAAGAATGCTTTTAATGATGGTGATATCTCGGAATTACATGGGTTTGAACAATGGTTTCTCTTTTGGACAATTGTAATGGACAATTATATAATTGATGAATTATTCATTTCATGTTGATGATCAAACGAATTTACTATTGATGTTTGTATTTGATTAATATATGTATGGGATGAGTATTTGAATAAGGTATCATGAATGTGACAGGTTATCAAGTGATAATTTATCGAGAAGTATTACAGAAATTTCTTGGAAACAAAGACATTGTTGCCAAAACTAGCATTAGCAATAAGTACTTCATTGGCAACAAAAAATTCGTTGCAAAATATAGCTAATTATTGGTAATAATGAAATTGTTGTAAAAGTATTATACATTATTGGCAACAACAATATCGTTGCAAATTAAAGAATTATTTTGGCCACAGGAAAGTTGTTGCAAAATACATTGTACATTATTGACAACAAAATATTCGTTGCAAAATATAGACTATTTTTAGCCGCAAGAAACTTTTTGTAAAATATATTGTATGTTATTAGCAACAAAAAAATCGTTGTAAATTATAGAATATTATTAGCAACAATAGTATCGTTGCAAATAATTATCTTTTATTCGCAACTGAAAAATCGTTGCAAAATATAATTATGCTGCATCATTGATGCTAATAATTTATGACAACAAAACTATTTTTTGCCACAAAAATATCGTTGCCAAAGTAATTATTTTTGGCAACAGCAAAAAGTTGTTGCAAAAATCTTTAGTTACGCTATGATAGGCAACGACAACTTGTCGTTGCCAAAAATATACTATCGTTGGCAAAGATATATTTGGCAACGAAAAATTCCGTGGCCAAAATTAGCTTTTCTAGTAGTGATAGCCGGTGGATCGATCACTTATAGGGCAGAACGCACCTAACCACTATTATATGCCGGTGGATCGGTCTCTAGGGCAGAACGCTCCTGGCCACTATTATGCCGGTGGATCGGTCTGGCCCCAACTCTTATGGTGTTTCACTATGATTATAATGTATCTTTCCATGATTTGTTTATAAGTCATTTCACACCATAATCTTTGTTAATCCATGCGAGTATGAGAACCCCACTATTATAGCCGATGGATCGGTCACTTATAGGGCAAAACGCACCTAACCACTATTATATGCTGGTGGATCGGTCTCCAGGGCACCCCGACACCTGGCCACTATTATGCCGGTGGATCGGTCTGGCCCCGACTCTCATGGTGTTCCACTGTAAGTATATATTATCTTTTCCATGATTTAATTACAACATACTATTTGGTTTGTTGAGATCGGGATCCCCCACTATTATAGTCAGTGGATCGGTCACGTATAGGGCAGAACGCACCTAACCACTATTATATGCCGGTGGATCGGTCTCCAGGGCACCCCGACACCTGGCCACTATTATGCCGATGGATCGGTCTGGGCCCAGCTCAACAATCTTAGTCTTTAAGTAATTAGTATCTTATTCGTATCTTATCAAATAAAGCTTCCACCCTTAACATACGTATCAACTACCCTCTACGTCTATCCTCCCCGGGGGGCTCGTCCCATATCTTGAGACTGTTCTCCCCTTCTCACGCCCGATGTCCATCCCCTCTTACTCTTATACATAAGGATACGTAGTAAGGGCACACTCTCTCGAGAATGTGGGCTAACCCTAACACAACGATATCGGTCCCGCATGTCCTCACCCCTCTAGGGCTCCTCCTTGGAAAACCCTAATTTGGGCCTATATGGCCCAACTCTTTCTTACTCATCCTAACTTTACTTTGTTCCTTGTCTCGCATCCCGTCTCTACTAAGAAATTCCCAAAATATATCTCTTTGTTCCCCAACTCTGCATGTGACCGCCAAACCCTAGTTGGTCATACCAAACCCTAGCACTTTACTTCCTCTCCAAGTAACCTCTCCTCTCATTTAGAATCCCATACTCATCCTTCATACAAGTGGACTCGCACTCTCAACCCCATACTCCATCCCTCCTTGACCATTTTTACCCTTGTACCCTTCAAATTGCTCATTTCCTCCCAAAAACCCTAATTGGGTCCCTTAGACACCCTTACATCGACCCACATAAAATTTTGCACCCGAGTCTCCAATGAGTCCATAATTTTGACATTATTTTACTCACTTCCTAAATTAACTTTCCTCACGTAAGACTCATTCCCATGCATAACTTAAGCACTCCATGCAGACTCTCCAACCTCCACCTATACCCGAAACCCTAATGAGGTCGCTTATGCACCAACTCACGTACTATTCTTCATAACAAGTTTCCAATCACTCCAAGACTCTCCCAAGCTCTTACTTACAACCCAAAACAACTTTTCACATGTAAGGATCATGCCCATGCAAGGTCCATTCCCCCCATGCAAACTTCCCAAATGTCCACTTCCCCGTTGTTCTTTTATTATCATTTCATGCTACCCAAAACCCTAGCATGCATGTCCTAGAGGGCCATAACAAGTCACACCATCAACATCAACATCAACATCAAACATGGAACATGCTCATTACATAGGAACACATACAAACATACCTCATTATCCACGCTGTGCTACACAAAATAGGTTATTCATAACGCATGCATAATACACATTAACATGGCATGCTCATCATTCACCCACACATTACATCACACATAGCACAAGGCTATAGCTTCGTCCTTACCTAAGGCGACGCCGGGCTTGGAGCACGCTCCTTTAACTCCTTAGGGCTTTGGTTAGGATTACCTATAAAAGGGGAAAATACTAAGTATTTGTTTCCCTCAAAAGTACCATCACCCCTTATTCTAGTTTAAGATTAGTGCTATTGTTATTAAAGGGAGTATTATACGAAAACTAGGGTTTTTACCTTAAGATTAGTATACTAAATATTACTAGTCAAAATATGTTTATTTTTCATACTTATCGTTACACTTATATTATCAGACCCGTTAGCCCTATTCTTATAATAATAATAATGTTCATGCTACCTATAGAAAAATAGTGATAATGATAATAATAAAACTAATAATAGTGACACTAATGTTTATAGTGATAGAAACCCTAACGTTTTTAAGGCTAAGTCTAATAATAGTGTTAGGGTTAAAATAATAATAGACTAATTACAATACCAACAAGTAAAATATTTCGAAAGATGATAATGATAAAAAGTTGTATATTTTTGAATAGTAATAATATAAGGGTTTCAATGTTTTTGGACACAATAATAGGAATAATAATACTAATAGTAAAGATAAAGACAATAATAAACCATGGCTAGCGTTAGTATTATTAGTAAAAATAATAGTGAGGTTACTAGTGGCAATAATAGTAAATGAGGGAAGTCTTAATCACATTAACCCTAAAGTCTTAGACCATTATTAATGATAATAGTATTATTGGTTAGGAAAATCATAAGGTTAGGTTGAGTAATATTAATAATAGTAATGATAATAATAATAATAACAAAGGAGGTAACTATACTAACACTAAGTTGTTATTAATAATAATAATGATAATATCATTAGCAATAGTAATAGAATAATGATAATAATAATAATAATAATAATAATAATAATGATGATGATGATGATAATAGTAATAATAATAATAATGAAAGTAATAATAATTATAATAATGATAATGTTAAGTATAATATCATTAATAGTAGTTAGAAATTAATAACAGTTATAGAAATGAGGTATTAGGGTTTGGGTAAGTTGGAAACCACCTAAGATCGGTGGTGGTCCGGCGGCGGCGCGTGGCAGCGACGGCGGCGGCGGTGGAGGAGGAGAAGAGAGAAAGGTGGAGGAGGTGGTTAGATGGAAGGAAGAAAAAGGGAAGTTAAGTGTGGGGGAGGAGACAGCAGGGAGAGGGGAGTGGAATGAGAGTGGTGGCGTGAGAAGGGCGGCGACGCGCGGTGGTGGACGCGGCGGCCGAGGGAGGGAGAAGGTGGTGGAAAATGGTGGAGACCGGTAGAGAAGGAAGCAGGGGATAAGGATGGTATGGGAAGGTAGGGGAGGACCTGCTAGTCACTTTTGGAGGTGGAAAGAGGGTGGACCACGGCGGTGGCGGCTACGGGCGGCGTAAGGGGCGACGCCTACTGGAAGAGGGGTTTTTCAGCACGGAACTTCGCTGATGAGTTCATATTTTGACACATTTTATACCCTTATAATCTTAGTTTTTGGTAGTTTATTTAACTAATATAGGGAAATAATTATTGTTTTATGCTTAAGTGGTAAAAATTACATAAATTTTATTATTTGAGCTAAAATGATATAAATTAAGTAAATTTAGAGTATAATATTATTTATTAATATTTAGTTAATTTTATTTTGTAGGTTTTATTTTAAAAATAAATTAAAAAAAAGAAACTTGACCTTTGGACCAACGGCTCAAAAGCCGAAGGCCTAAAGGCCGGGAACACAAAACGGAGCTGAACGACGGACGAACAGTCAGCAGGGCTGACGTGGAAAAGAGAGACGCACGAACGAAAAAGGGCACAGAAAATTATAAAAAGGAAGAAAGTGTGTGCGATCGGGGGGCACACAGGTGTGCGGCAGAGCCTGTATAGGCTCGGGAAAAAGGACCCAGAGAGAGAGACAGGAGACAGCAGTGCAGAGCGAGACAGGGCAGAAGGCAGACGCTGAAGGGGGACAGAGCCGTCAGGCTCTGACAGAGGAACAGCGGTCGAGAGCCTTCAAGGCTCGGGCGTGAGGAGACGTAGGGCGCGTCACAAGTACCGAAACACGACAAAGGCAGAGGGAAGGAGCCGCCGCACGGAGTTTGAGGCAGCAACCAGTCATCCGTCAGCAGCCATGTCAGCATCGAATAAAGTAAAAAAGGAAAAGAATTTTGCGCAGAAATCAAAGCCGAGAAGGAAGAAAATTTAGAGGAAGAGTTTAATACCGGTAGAATTTATTTCAGATAAAATTAATTTTTATCTAAATAAATTCTTGATCTTTTATCCAAAATTAATTCCGGTTATTTCTTTCTCTTATTTTTAATTTATATTTTAGATATATATTTCTGTGTAATTAATTCTTTAATTATGAGTGGCTGATTATTTATTGTTAGGGAATAATTTGAAACCCTGGATTAGGATTTGAATTATAATTTTATTTTCTTTGTTTCGTGAGATTGTTTCTTGACTCTATATTAATTGCTATCATTTATATGTATAATTCTGTCCAGTATAGTTTATTTGGCGCATGCCTTGTTCTGGTTCCTCATAAGTGACAATATGTAAGATTATTTGCCTACGAGGTGGCCATCTAAATATACTAGAATTTATGTGTATAAATTGCAGCTAGGTTAGATAACAATTCACCTAATCGTTTTGTGATTCTAACCGAAGTGGTAAAACGTTTCGATACGTGTGGGTCAAGGATAGGAAATACAGCTAAACATGCATTTTGTACTAGTCTGAGTACTTAGATTGACAGCCTTCCACTTACACTTAATGCATTAAATCTAGTTAAATATAGGAGCCGCATGTTGCTGCTATACTGCTAGTATTTAGTAGGGTTAATATAGGCACGTTGTCGTATTAATTAATTAAGGGAAGTAATATAAGGTGTATGGACCTGTGTTTGGTGTGCAACTTGGTCGATCTCTTTCTCACGATTAAAATTGACTTAGAAATAAATATTATATTTTCAACCTAATCTAGTGGTGGATTTTTATTTCCCTAACATGTTTCTCCTATCTGCGAGTTTTCCATTATTTTTATTATTATTAGTTTAGTTTATTTCTTTTATTATTTTATTATTTTGATAAACCCCCATTTATATTTTTATTATTTAATTATTCTGTGTTATTTAGGATTTTTTAGTTTTATTTTCAAGCTAGTTAATTAAAGGTGAGCCCTCTCAATCCCCGGTCTAGAACGATACCCTTATTTACCAGTGCTACAATTGACAACAAGAGGGTTTAAATTATGTATCGGCTACGGTCGCACCAATTTTTGGCGCCGTTGCCGGGGATTGGTAACTTCACCTTTATTTTTCTAGTATTTCTAGTGTGTTTTTATTTTTAGTGCTTTTGTATTTTTTCTTTTAGTTTTGTTTTAGATTTTCTTAGGGTTTTTGGTGTTTTTTTTATTAACCTTTTCCTTTGAAGTGTTAGTGTTTTCAGGTAGCTATGAGGGGATCCTTTGGTTATGGACAACTTTGCTCGAATCTTAACGCAAGAGTAAATGAGGTAAGTATGAGTAGTCTTGAAGATAAACTTAACAAAATCACTACTCTTGTTTTGCAGGTAGCTGAAGCTAGAGTTATTAATACAAGTGGAGTGTGTCATACGCAAGGAAATCCATATGCCTACCATGAACAAGCTATGAGAGGAGGAGGATGGACACAATCTGGTGCTCAATCTTTCAATGGTTTTCAAGGACATGATCCCTATACAAGCACATACTATTTGGGAATGAGGCATCAACCCAACTTTGGATGGGAGATGAATGATCATTATTCTGCGCCATATCAAAACCCTTACACGCGTGAATATGAAGCTTCAAAATATTATCAATAGCCTCAACAAGAATCTTTTCCAGTTTCAGAACCCTCAAGTTCAGAAAAAATGGATAAGCTTCTTGAAGCATTGACATATGGTCAAAACCAGTTGGTAGACATCCAAAATCAACTGGTGCAATGTCAAATTATGCAAAATGAAAGGGTGTCAGTGCTAGAGGAGAAAATGGGTTATATTGTCAACTTGATGAATCAATTAGAAGCACAAAAAGAGCTCTCTAGTACTTCAATTCCGAATTCAAGTCAGAGTTATGAGGATGATGATGCCATATCTGAATGTGAGGATGAGCTAGTTGAGGAGGTTTCTATGAAAAACATTGAAAAGCAAGATCAAGTGGGAGAAGAGCTTGTAAAAGTAGAAGAAGAATCTCATCAAAATAAGGATCAAGTGAACAAAGAGAAGTATATGGATGAAAAGACTAACACTTTCACCTACCATATACCATCTTTGAACATTTATTCCCCACTTTTGCTTGGAGATGACCATGAGACACAAGGTAAGCCTTTGGACCACTTTGATTTTATTTATGCTAACCGCACTCCTTGTTTTCCCTCTTGTAGCAAGTTGTATGGATCCAAGAGTGAAGAGAGTAATCAAATCACCTTGGATACATTTAATAAGAAGCGTGATGCTCCAAAGGAGAGGTTATGTTGGAAGGATGTGTTTAAAGATTTTAAGATGGGAAAATATGTTCCTTCGATAGAGAGATTACCGTACATGGACATTGGGCAAAATATTATCTCTTTACACACCAGCTTAAACTCCATTCTAGGTAAGTTACGTTCTTGTTGGATCAAATCTTTCATTAAATCTAACATTTTGTCTTTTTCTTCCTTGCAGGATAAAGATGATCATCACGAGGAAGGATTTGGTGAATCAGCTCTGAAGTTGATGTATCCACCTTGAACGAGTAAACCGAGATCATGTCAGGCTGAAGACATAAAAACAAGCACTACTTGGGAGGCAACCCAATGTCATGAGGGAGTTTTCATTCCTTTATTTATTTTCTTTTCTCCATACTTTAAATTACATGTTTCTTTAGTTGTTTACAATGTGTGATTTAAGTGTGGGGGTGCATGTGTTTTATGTACGTGAAAAAAAAATGAAAAAAAAATTGTTTTGATTTTTTTTAGAGTGTTTAGTTTTTAGAGTTTTATAGTGTTTAGTGTTTTTAGAGTCGTAGGAACCCTTAATTAGTCAATGAGGAATATATCTTTGAAATCTAACGAAAAGATGATCATGAAATTGAGATAAAGTAAGTGGAGATTTTTTGTATTAATTTCGATATAGGGAACACATATCTATGTGCCTAATTTTGAATGGAGAAAGAATATGTATGATTGTCTAATCACCGACATGGCATGTTGAGATTCATCACATTCCTCAGTGAGCTTTTGAACCGTATGTACCTTCTTTTTCTGAGCGAATTTATACAAAATATTCTACTTTTCTTAGCTTCAAAATTTTTCTTTGTAAACCTCATATATTTTTAATTGCTTTGATCAAATTATTTGCCATAGATCTTGTAATGGACTATAGAGATTACTAGAACTTACTCTTGTGCTAATCGAAGCTTATAGTCAAAATATGCTCTGATTGAGAAAATGATAAAGGCAGCTTAGGAATTTTCCATCACATGACCAAATAGCTGAACCTAATTTGTGTATCCATGATGCACATCCTATAGAAACCCTTTGAGCCATACAAGGAATATATACTTTTCTTCATTACCTACATTGAATAACCATTGGGCCTTAATATCTCTACCATTGCTTAAAGCTAATGGAAGAAAATGAAATCGTTATGGATATGAAGAGTGGTTCTAAATGTGCGTGTGAAAGAAATATATGTATGTATGCTAAGAAAGGAGATTGGTTATGTTTGGTGGAGAAAAAAAAATTTCAAAAAAAAATTTCAAAAAAAAATTGAAAAAAAAAGGATGAGAAAAAAAAATGTAAGGATATAAGGAAGAGAGGGAGTTATGGAGATTATGTTGAGAAAGTTCTATTCATGTTACATTTTATTGTAAAGACGGAGAGGTGTATCATTAATCATTAATGTGGAGTTGTGCTTATATTTCATCTAATTATTAGATTCTACTAGCTCTTGATATTTTTAACACCACACTCCTAAAATAATCCGTACCCTTCTTTACCTTAAACCCCGCAACAACCAATAAGTAAGTCATATTTGATTCTTGAGATGAGCAGCATTTGATCTGATGGAGATTAGTCACAAGAGTTAAGCATATGGTTCGGTCCATTTGGCGAATATTTGATATCTTTCATGAGGTTTTATCCACAAGAACATGAGCCTTCATTGTTTATATATGTGAGTCGTTTGTTATTTTTATCATCTTAGCTCACATACATGAGTGTTTCTATATATTTGTAGCCATGAATCTAAGAGAGAGAAAACAATAGAGGGTATCCATAGTGAGGATGGATCTTGATGTGACTAAGGCGTGGTAGATCTTCATCCATAATATGGATATGTTCATACGTGCCATGTTTATGTGTGAACCATATGTTGAAATTGATTCTTTAAATCTCCCAATACTGAATCTTGATTGATTGCTAATCTTGACGTATGAAAGTAAAAGATTCTGAAAAAAAATGGTTAAGGGTGTTAGGTATGTTTTTATTTTATTTTATTTGTGTGTGATTTTGTGGGTATATCATCTGTGAAACCCTCACGAGACCATACTCGTCCTCGATGGGTGACCTAGGGGTTTAAAGGGCTTGTTGCACATGCTAAGTGTAACCGTGAGACCTACGAAAATGGCTAGTTAATTTAATTTTATTTTTTTAGAGTAATAACTTGCTTGAGGACAAGCAAGAAGCTAAGTGTGGGGGTGTGATGAGTTCATATTTTGACACATTTTATACCCTTATAATCTTAGTTTTTGGTAGTTTATTTAACTAATATAGGGGAATAATTATTGTTTTATGCTTAAGTGGTAAAATTGCATAAATTTTATTATTTGAGCTAAAATGATATAAATTAAGTAAATTTAGAGTATAATATTATTTATTAATATTTAGTTAATTTTATTTTGTAGGTTTTATTTTAAAAATAAATTAAAAAAAAAATAAACTTGACCTTTGGACCAACGGCCCAAAAGCCGAAGGCCCAAAGGCCTGGAACACAAAACGAAGCTGAACGACGGACGAACAGTCTGCAGGGCTGACGTGGAAAAGAGAGACGCACGAACGAAAAAGGGCACAGAAAATTATAAAAAGGAAGAAAGTGTGTGAGATCAGGGGGCACACAGGTGTGCGGCAGAGCCTGTATAGGCTCGGGAAAAAGGACCTAGAGAGAGAGACAGGAGACAACAGTGCAGAGCGAGACAGGGCAGAAGGCAGACGTTGAAGGGGGAAAGAGCCGTCAGGCTCTGACAGAGGAACAACGGTCGAGAGCCTTCAAGGCTCGGGTGTGAGGAGACGTAGGGCACGTCACGAGTACGGGAACGCGACAAAGGCAGAGGGAAGGAGCCGCCGCACGGAGTTCGAGGCAGCAACCAGTCAGTCGTCAGCAGCCCTGTCAGCATCGAATAAAGTAAAAAAGGAAAAGAATTTTGCGCAGAAATCAAAGCCGAGAAGGAAGAAAATTTAGAGGAAGAGTTTAATACCGGTAGAATTTATTTCAGATAAAATTAATTTTTATCTAAATAAATTCTTGATCTTTTATCCAAAATTAATTCCGGTTATTTCTTTCTCTTATTTTTAATTTATATTTTAGATATATATTTCTGTGTAATTAATTCTTTAATTATGAGTGGCTGATTATTTATTGTTAGGGAATAATTTGAAACCCTGGATTAGGATTTGAATTATAATTTTATTTTCTTTGTTTCGTGAGATTGTTTCTTGACTCTATATTAATTGCTATCATTTATATGTATAATTCTGTCCAGTATAGTTTATTTGGCGCATGCCTTGTTCTGGTTCCTCATAAGTGACAATATGTAAGATTATTTGCCTACGAGGTGGCCATCTAAATATACTAGAATTTATGTGTATAAATTGCAGCTAGGTCAGATAACAATTCACCTAATCGTTTTGTGATTCTAACCGAAGTGGTAAAACGTTTCGATACGTGTGGGTCAAGGATAGGAAATACAGCTAGACATGCATTTTGTACTAGTCTGAGTACTTAGATTGACAGCCTTCCACTTACACTTAATGCATTAAATCTAGTTAAATATAGGAGCCGCATGTTGCTGCTATACTGCTAGTATTTAATAGGGTTAATATAGGCACGTTGTCGTATTAATTAATTAAGGGAAGTAATATAAGGTGTATGGACCTGCGTTTGGTGTGCAACTTGGTCGATCTCTTTCTCATGATTAAAATTGACTTAGAAATAAATATTATATTTTCAACCTAATCTAGTGGTGGATTTTTATTTCCCTAACATGTTTCTCCTATCTGCGAGTTTCCCATTATTTTTATTATTATTATTTTAGTTTATTTCTTTTATTATTTTATTATTTTTATAAACCCCCATTTATATTTTTATTATTTAATTATTATGTGTTATTTAGGATTTTTATTTTTAGTTTTAGTTTTATTTTCAAGCTAGTTAATTAGAGGTGAGCCCTCTCAATCCCTGGTCTAGAACGATACCCTTATTTACCAGTGCTACAATTGACAACAAGAGGTTTTAAATTGTGTGTCGGCTATGGTCGCACCATTCGCACGACTATGGCGGCACATACAGGGCAGGGTGGAGGGCGGCGATGGTTTGGTTTTATCTAGGAAGGTACAGGGGTGTTTTTGGTGGCTAGCGGTAGCGGCGACGATCACCGGCGGCGACGGAAACTTCGTTTGATTTTCAGGCGACAGAGAGGCAGAGTTTCAGGGTGATTTTTGTAGCATAGGTTATATCTGTCGAAGGGGGGTATTTATAGGCAATTGGGGTGAGAAAACGACGAAGGAGGAGAGGACACGCCTGGTCACGGCAGTACGCCGTCTGGCGGCGATCGGGCAGGCCTGCAGATTCTTTGTCAGTAGGTTTTGGCTCGATTTGGGTGAGAAAGGAAAGGAGGCAGGGCCTAGGCGGTGCCGGACGGTAGGCTGGGACAAATCGGGAAATAAAGGGACGGGAAAAAGGACGAGAAGGACGGCCGGATTGTGATGTTGTCGGCGTTGCAGCGGCACGTCGGTCACGGGCGCGAGGAAGAAGACGACAGCGGGGGTAGGTTGGACCGGCGGTCCAGGGAAGAAAAGAAAGGGGAGAAACCGGTTGGTCGGCAACGGTTATAACGTTCATAATCTCAACGCATTGTTTCGTTATTTAGAAGGTCGAAATGCAGCGTCGTGTCGTTGGCTGGCAACGGTTATAAGGCTCATTAATCGCGACGCGGCGCTTCGGCGGATCGAAGGGCAAAACGATGCATCGCACTCAAGCGTCGGCCAGCGAACGACGCTGGGCCGCGGGAAGGAGAAAGGAAAAGAAAGGAAGGGCTGGGTCGCGGGGAAAGGCCCAACCGACGGGGGAAAAAGGAAAAAGAAAAGGAAGAAAGGAAAATGGGGGGGAAGAAAAGAGAAAATGTTTTATTTAGGGTTTTGGATTTTTTTATAAATTATTTAGAGTATTTTTGGGTTGTTTAAAATATTTATATTTATAAAAATATTAAATAAATTCCCTTTTTGCTTAGTTAGACTATTTTAGATAAATTTCCTTAACCTCCATACTAATTAGGAAAATACCCAAATTTTCTTCCAATTAAATTCTTTATTATTTTCCTCTTAATTTACCTTAATTAATTCCCTACATTTTAAGTAAATAAATTTATATGTTTAATTCCCTACTAATTCCTTATTTGGCCATAATTTCGGAAATTAGGGTTTTGGGGTATTTCAGAATGCCTTCTTTTTCCCTCCCCATTTTCCTTCCTCGCCAGCTTTTCACCTCGACCCCCACTTCGGCCGTCGCCTTCGCAACCTTGCTGCCACCGCCTCCGCCGCCTTAGCCACCTTCAACCCATCCCCGACAACCAGCTACACCCCCTCTCCACTTCTGCACCATTCCCTTGCCCTAAATCCTCCCCCAACCACCTTCTTTTCTAGCCCCAAACTACCAACCCGAAAATACCCATTTTTCCTACTTCCACCACCTTCGAGCCCCTCTTTTATTCTTTCTCTGCATGCAGCTCATGCTGCATGAGCAGTATGAGCTGCTGCTGCATGAGCTGCTGCTCTCTTTGGTTTACTTGTTTAATATTTTAAGGTATAATAATATTTTAGTTTAATTATTTGAGTAATTAAATGTTATAAGCCTTATGATTTGGTTGTTATCTTTTCTAATCTAATAAGTCTTGAATTATTTTTAGGTATTGGTTTTGATAAACCAAAGCTTGGACCTTTAACCGAAATATCGGTAAGGCTCGTTTTTGCGAAAACCGAGGTAACCGTTAAATCCCGCTTAAATATATGGATTAACGTATGTTAGCACATTAGGCATTTTTAATGTGTATTATGTTTAATATATGTTGTCTAGTATATTATATATGTTTTCTTGAGTTGGTTGATGAAAAGGAGGTATGATAGATTATGTGCCATGTTTGGAGGTATTTTTAAGGTAGAAGTTGGTTATTAATGAAAATGTTAAGTATTATCCATGTTTTATTATGGTATTGTGATCTTTATTGCATGATTAGTATTTTGTGAGCCTTAGTGAATTTTATTAATGTATCTTATACACGATTATGGCCTAGGATATATATATATATGGGTGCTAATAATGTTGCATTAATTATAAGAATTGAAGATGAGGGATTAAAGTTAATATTTTATGTAGTAATAATAATAATTTAATACAAGTGGAGTAATAAGGGGTAAGATGGTAAATTTGAAATAAAAGGGTAATTTGGTAATTTTGTAATTAAAGGGGCAAAATAGTAATTTTATGAATAAAGGGTAAAATAGTAATTTGTGATTAAATGGTAAAATGGTAATTTGTAAATCAAAGGGGTAAGAGTGGAAATTGGAAAGGAATAAATTGGTAATCTAACCAACTAAATGGGAAATATATTAAGTGTAACGATTATAAAGGGCGTTTAGTGGCCTAATTTATGTGAACGATAGCTCGGTAGCCTAAACCGAGTAAGGGTGTAGCTAAAGTCGAATGTGTGCTATATGTCCTACATGCCTTGGATGCCCTGCATAATTTTTATGTTGAGATCTATGAGTTATTATTTTAATTGTTTCATGTGTGGCATGGCTCGGAACCAAGGTGTGTTCATGTGCCCCTTTTGGTATATGCTGATATGGATATGCTATATTTTATGATGTGATGTGATTGTGGCCCTTAGGGACATGCATGCTAGGATAATTAATGTGGAAATCGGGTATGGAGGCATGAAAAAGAATAATGAGAGAGGGGAAGTAAGTTGGCTAATGTAGGTATGGGACAAATTAGGGTTTGCATGGGATGGTTAGAGTCCGCATGGGGGCTGACTTTACGTATGGAAAGTTGCCTCGGGATGCGAGGAAGGTAACAGAAGTGTTGTTTGGGTGTCTGGGAGCTTCGAGCGAAAAATAGTACGTGGGACATTATAAGGGTGCGTAGGAGACCAAACTAGGGTTTAGGAAGAAACCCTAACGGGAGAAGGTGCAAAAAGAAAAAGAAAATAATAAAAGTAAAAGACAATGAGTGGGGTAGAAAGTGAGGGTTGGATCTAAAGGTCGTGACGTGTGGGGCGTTAAAATAGTCGGGATTTGTACGACAGAAAAGGATGGGCCACATAGGCCCGAGTTAGGGTTTTTAGAGAAAATCGAGTTAGGAGGTGCAGAAGTCTCAAGATATGGGGCGGGCCCTCCTAGGAGGATAAGTGTGGATATAGTTAGCCATGCATGTCAAGGGTGAAATAATTCCGAATAAGATACGTTTAAGACACTAATCACTTAAAGGAAAGATGCTGAGCCGGGCCCAGATCGGTCCACCGGCGAATAATAGTGGCCAGGAGCCAGGGTGCCCTATAGATCGAACCACCGGCGAATAATAGTGGCCAGGAGTGTTTTGCCCTGTATATATTTCCAGTCCACCGGCTATAATAGTGGGGGATTTCGTGCTCAGCAAACCAAACGTAAAATAGATAAGATATGGGAAAGATACTAATCACTTATAGTGGAATACCTTGTGAGTCGGGGCCAGACCGGTCCACCGGTGAATAATAGTGGCCAGGAGCGTTTTGCCTTGTATATATTTCCGGTCCACCGGCTATAATAGTGGGGTTCCCGCACTCACATGGACATTTAAAATCTGAGATGATGGATTAATGATGGACTACTGGCCTTAAGGCCCTAAAAGTATCAATTATTCATTATGGCCTATTAGTATTCGATTAACTTGTTAAGTATGCGAATGGAATAAGGTGAATGATACGTATACACCATTAATATTTAATTGACCTGTTGAATACGTGAGTGTATGGATCTGATTGTTGTATTTACATATGTCGTTATGAACGGATATCCTAGTATATCATGTGTGACATTGCGTGCATATTTTTAAGCGCGTTTTTAAAGGGTTACTCAGTATCGTAGTACTGAAGGGTTCCCTTTGTGGGGCCCCTGCCTATTCAATGGGCAGTGCCCCTTGCAAGTCATGTTCGATGCTTTCAAGTGGGCCTCGGGAATGAGCGTAAGGAACTATCCAGACTTGTTAAGATTTTAATTTTCCTCTTTAAAATTCATAAATTCAATATATTGTTGTTTTGTAACCACCACTGGTGGATTTTACTCTGATAAATTATTTACCGCGCTACTCTGATTAATTTATGCTTAAGTTTCTTGAAAAATTGTATTTCACTCATTTAGCCTTAGCACTTGGTACTGGAACGGTATGAGTGAACCGATCTAGTACTAAGTGTGGCGGTAGTACTCCCAAAGTTCACGGTTTATTAATTTGCTTCCGCTAATTTTCTTTTAATTAAACGAAATTTTTCGGTAGTGAATTTTGGAGGTGTTACATCACATGACTAAATAAATGAATCATGTCATCACCTAAGCATTTACTTTAATCTAGTATCTCCTGGTATCATGTTGTGTCAAGAAAATATATGCATATATAGTATCCATTAATGAGCTAAATCTACAAATGCACCGACTCTCAATAAATCAAGGTCACATCACCCAAGGACTTCATTGTTACGTACTAACCTTTGTTATTATCTAAATCGAGTAATTAGTGAAGATATGATAATGAAACATAGAATTTTTTTAAAAAGAATGAAACATAATCTCTAAATTAGTGGTAACAAAACCTAGGATGAAACTTCAGTCTTGACTATGAGATACACAAAAGAATTAATACAATATCATACAAATGGTTCAAACGGTTGTAAACAGTTACTCATATGTAACACATTAGCCTATTTCGAGTTCTAAGGGTGTATTAAATCCAACCTATTAACTACTCTCATGACTAATAAATCAAATTAAATCCATTAAGAATCACTAACTATAGATATCCTTGAGATTCATAAGTCTATTTTCATGAACATATTTATGTCATTCATATGTTAAGTTCTTATATTAACTCTGATCTTTCAATTATAGTTAGCATCCAAGTGAATCAAATTTTATGGAATTCAAATCATAATTTTGACTTCTATCATATGAAACAATAAGTAAGAACTATCTGAATAATACACCTATCAATTCATCATCATAATACCAAAACAAACTTAATTCAACCCTAGAAAGATAATCTTGTAACACCTAAGTTTTAGGATTTGAAAATTGATAAAAACGAAGGGTGCTACCACCAAAATTGATACAAATCCGATTTCCTCTACCATTTTGATACCAAGTGCTTAAGTTAAAATCATTACTCTGCTTACAATTAATAACATGATTACAAGAACTAGGATAGAGAATACGACGAATAAGTACTATACTAAATAAAAGCAACATTATTGTTTACAAAATTCAAAAGAGAGAAAGAATAAGAAGACATAAGCGTCCAAATGCAAATGAAATCGATTATACCAAATGACACTGAATAACCATAGGTTCTCAAACTAAAATACTAGCTTTCGAATAAATTTGTAAACTAACCTACAAAGACTACTGCCCATTCAGTAGGTAGGGGCCACGAAAGGAACCTTTCCATACAATGGTACTGAGAAATCATTTATACTAAACCAAAATGAAAAACCCAACATGGAACCCATACAAGGCTTCACAATAATATATGGTATAAAACATCAAAACGTACATGCGTCAATTGAAATATGATAGTCATTCATATAACAACATACCACTAATGCCATATACTATTCATACTAGTTCATCTGGAACAAGTTCAAATTTACTAATTAAACATCCAAGAGATGCTCTTTGAAGTATAATTATAAACAACATCAACCTAAAACCAAGACAATAACAACATATCACATATCTCATTATCATTACCAATAGATCTAATTCATCACATGTTGGTTCATAGGCACGGACTAATTACAATCCATAACATCACAATTAGGTACGAAGGCTGCTACCAAAATATAGGTAGTCATGAAAGATGCTACCGAACTATAGATAGATACAAAGACTACTGCAAAACCACAGGTACACACAAAGGTTGACACCAACCAATCAAATAATCCATCAATCAATTCCATTATCATTTACTTGATGGGAGATCAATCAACCTGGAGACACTAAAGTACTCCAGTTATACTGGTGCAACAAGGTAGCATAATACCCTACCAAGGATGCAAACATATCATGTTCATACTGGTAAATGAAGTTAATACAGTACCCTACCGATAATGACACATATTTTATAAGTATGCATAAACCCCTATTAGTCTGTAGAACCAAATAAAGTAAGATATAGTGCTTGGTTGGGGCATGAAGGCACACCAGCAAAAATCCAGAATCAACCATAGGCTCAACCACATATTTAGGGTAACAACCCTAAAGAGCCATCATTTTCGATCTCGAGGTCTTTCACTTTAAATATTAGTATTTTACTTAAGTGACTACGAAATTACATATAAATCCCATAGATCCAATTTTCATATTTAATTCATTATACTCATTTCCAATTATTTTGAGACACTATAAACAAGATCATTACCAAAGTCAATTATAAAAATATACTAAGGCCATCCTAGGCTTAATTATTCATATTTTGGCCCATTAGCCCAAAAGTGACCAAAATACCCCTAAGGACATATTACCACATTAACACCCTCTTTAATTGCTAAATGCATTTTATTTATAGATTTGTCATAAAAAGGCTGAAACATAATTATTAAATTAAGTTACTAGGCAGCTAAATTATTAGATAAGCCAAATGACTAATTTGCCCTCATTCAAGATTTTGCATATAAAACTCTAACATGTATGTCTAATATATCCATGCTCACATAATCTCATGATCAACAACATATAATACACATTGGGCATACTTGTCAAGATGAATATCATGTCACATGTAAAATGACAAGTTGCCCCTAAGGCATACATTTATAGTTATTATTCCATAAATTTATTTAACCATGTTCATCATATCATTTTCCATGTACATGTCATACATTATCACAAAAATCATTTTACCATACTTTTATATCCAAAATATTTTACTGCCTCTCAGCATCTCACGTATTCGTAAATAATTTTTCTCCTTTTTCGGATGACATGTATTACAATACCCCAAAACCTTATTTTAGGAATTTATAATAAAATCAAGATTAACATGTGAGATTAATTAAATATAATATTTTTAATAAATTAATGGGAGTAATTAAGACAAAAAGGGGGAAATAATATAGGATTAAATTAGGGGAGATTAGGGTAATTTGTAAATTAAAATGCAATTTAGGAAGATTTAATCAAAATTTATAAATTAATATAAAAATAAATTTAATTATTTATTTTTAATAATTATGTTATTTTCAAAAAAATTCAAAAACACAAAAGACCCCAAATACCTCAACCACCTTATTTTCCTTTTCTTTTTCCCCCATTTTCCCCTCTTTTCTTCCTTTCCCTTTTTCTTTCTTCCTTTTCTTCTTTTCATTTTCTTTCGTCTCTCCTCCCATCGGTTGGGCCATGCCTGTGCAACCCAACCCTTCCTCTCTTTCTCTCCTTCTTTTCTTCTCTGCACAACCCAACCCCCTTCCCCTCCTTTTCTTTTCTTCCTCCTTTTTCCCAAATTGAGCTAGCCTAACTACCCCCTCTCCTTTCTCCCTTTATTTTCTTCCTCACGTTAGCGAGCTAGCCCCCTCCTTCATTTCTCCCCACCCGACCGGCCTACCCCCTTCTCATTCTTCCTCCTCTTCTCTTTCCTTTGTACTGTAGGTCGCACTTGCCCTACCACTGGCCGTCCTCCCCTACACCTTCCCAGCCCTAACCTACTCTCCCTCTCTCTCCCCCCGCCCTTTCCTTTCCATTTTGAGCCCAACCTACCCTTGCACTACCTCTCCCGCGTGCCTCTTCCCCTTCTCTTTCTCACCCTCTACACTATGCGACCCAGCAACTCGCATACTTGTATCGGCCAGCGAGCCTTTGCCCCTCCTAATCCATTATCCTCAGCCTCTTCTCCTCCCCACACTTATAAATACCCCATCATCGCCCTTATTCACCTCCTTTTTGCTCTACCTAGAAATCCCTCAAACTCCCCACCACAACACCTTTAGATGATGCCTCAACCGTCGTTGTGCATCACCATCGTCCAAACCACCACCCAGCCTCTTCCCTACATCACCTTCCACCAAACTAAACCACTCCCCACCCCTAACTCCTCCTACGCAGATTGCCCTACTCGTGTAAAGTGGGAAGCTCAAGCTGCCCTTTACAACCCATTGTCGCCCCTTTCATCGCCCAACGCCTCCTCCTCCTCCACAACCACCACCCCCATTACCTCCCCCTCAACCCATTAGACCTTCCCATACATTTCCTTTCCTCTTTATCCCTCTCCTTCCTTCTCCACCACCCTTGGCCACCGCAGCCACTGCCACCTGCACCGCCACCCTACTACGCCGCCACCACCATTACAAACCTCCTTGTCCAAGGAACCTACCCCCTCACAACCACCACCTCCCTTTCTCTCTTCCAATCCCAAAGCCTAACTTTAAAAAACAACCACCACTTCCACCATCGTTGCCACTGCTGCAGCTACCTTAGCTGCCACCTCCACTTCTAGTTATACCCTAACCCTTTCTATCACTTAAGTATAGACTATTTTTGCATAATTGTTATTTTAGCCTTATTATCATTACTACTACTACTATTAATACTACTATCACTACTATTATGCCATTATTATTATTATTACTATCATCATCATCATTCATCATCATCATCATCATCATCATTACTACCATTAACCCTATTATAGTTAATACTACCACTAATATTATCGTTGGCCACTTTAATAATAATAACCTTATTAATACTACTAAGACTATTATCATTACTCATATTAGTTTCTTACTAAAAATCAATTAGGGGATAATGAAATGAATAAGAGTGAAGTTAACAATAGTATCTTCCTCTTATAGGTGAACCAAATCTGTCCCCTAATGAGGCATAGGAGTTGTGCTCCAAACCTAATGTCGTTCTAGGTAATGATGTAGTTAAGGCCTAATTTGTGTATTATGTGTTTATGTGTTGTGGTTATATGTACGTATCTTATGTGGTTATGGATTATGCACTTGTAGCACAACTTGCTAAGCATGGAGGTAAGGTAAGTTGTATATATTTTATGGCATGTGTAATATGGTGATGCGAATTGTACTTGAGTTGTACTTATGTATTGTTGCCATATATGACATGCATACTTGGAGTCCCTAGGTAGTAAGATGAGGTTGTGGGAAAATGAAAGAAGTAAAGAGAGTGGATTAGTAAGAGGAAAGTGATAAAGTCCTAAGTATCTCATGGCTTGTGGGTGGTCAAATAAAAGGATAATATAAATAAAATAAGAGGATTGAATAAATCTTGCATAGGGAGTGTAAGGCTCGCATGGGGGTGTTTAGTCTTTGCATGGGAACAACTTTTATGTGGAAAAAGTTGACTTGAGGGTTAATTAAGGTGAGGAAAGAGTAGTTAGGGTGATTGGAGTCCATATGTGAAAAATAGTATGGAGGTTGGTATAAGGGTGCATGGGGGACTTAGCTAAGGTTTGTGAGGAAAACCTTAAATGGGGGAAGTGTGCATGGAAGGGAGAGTTAATGGGAGTGGTTAGAGCGTGAAATAAGAGTGGTAGGGTGTCATATGGAAGGGAAGTGAGTCAAGTGGAAAGGGGATTGGTGTTTGGGTGATGAGGGGATAACATAAAAGAAAGGAGAAGTACTAGGGATTAGGGGACCAATTAGGGTTTTCATAGGCACATATAAAGGATGGAAAGTGAAGTTGTGATGTTGGGTGTGGTTTGAGTGGAGTGGTGGTATTGGAAGCAAAGGGGGCATGGGTTGTGTAGGATAGGGAGAAGTGAGGCCATATAGGCCAGATTAGGGTTTTTGAGGGGAAACCCTAGAGGGAAATGGTGAGTTGAAATGGAGATATGGGGAGTGGGCTATAACACCCCCATTTTTAGCACTTGAAAAATTCTTTAAATATAGTTGATTGCGGAAGCTAAGCTAATAAAATAATGTAGGGTATTACAGCCACACTTAGTATAAGTTTTTTCCTCTACCTTTCTTACACTAAGTGTTAAGGATAAAATGTTTATCAGCTTAAATTAAGAATAACAATGGATAAGAAGAAGAGAAAGGTTTTATTACAATATTAAATT